>MU968411.1:71654662-71971212 GCA_034641835.2 Pinus albicaulis
TCTTATTACTGTGATCCAGTAAAATCAGGGCATCAACATTACTGGTTAGAAATAACATTTTCTACAAACGTATGATGCTATTTTTATTTTTAGAAATGAATGAAATAGGTAGAGGTGGGCATTATTTTTCGGATCATAAAGAGGGTATGCTATCCCACAATATCCGAAATCAAACTCTCTATGAAAAGTTGTCTATTATCAAGGGATTGGGATATGTGGTGTCAAAATTATTAGAGCTCTTTTTAATAATGCGATGTTGTTGTTTATTAGATTTTGAATAGATTTGATAAAGTGTTTTGTTAAGGTATTCTTTGTTATGAAGTTTAGATTGGTTAAAAAGTTTCTAGTTATGAAGTTTTTTATCTAAATAAAAGTTAAATAAAAATAATATATTAAATATAATGAAAATATAATTATATGAAACTTACCAAAAAATAATATAATATTATTGATATGTATCAATAGAATATATATCCTTGCCAAACTTACCAAAAAAATTAATATGATATTGTTGATGTGTATCAATAGAATTTGAAACTCAGTTACCATCAGCACAGTTTATATTTGAAGATCTGTTACCATTATTACAATTGTTATTTGAAAGCCCGGCGTAATTATTTGCTATGATAACAGCATTGATCAGCGTCTGCATTTGCTGATAGATTCGATTGGAAGTCCCAGTAGCATGTGCATTTATTTTGAAGGTTTTGCAGGTATGGCAACTGCAGTCAAAGGCTTCATGATATTGCATGGCCAGAAAGGATGAGTAAGAACTAATTATAGATGCCACGAGGAATGGTACATGTAATCGTGGCTTGAAATTCAAGCGAACCATTATCTTTATCTTTGAATTTAATTGCATATTGAACGTTATAATGGCATATTCAACCGTACTTTTGGGGACAGAAATAGTATTTTGTACTAATGTATGCAGATACTATGGCCAAATGATATCAGAGCATGTGGAAATCATATGGCTGGAAACAAAATTTAGTACAGTTCTCCTCAAACTTTTCCAAATGAAAATCAACATCCATACACAGTTGTGTATTACTGATTAATGGGGATTTGCAATCCCAATATCTGACTTCAAATTCTCTACGAATTCAATCAAATATCATAAGAACACCCAGAAGAATTAATTATTTGAAGGCCCACTTTAATATGATGTTGCTGGCATATGTCATTAGAATTTGGAGATCTGTTATCATAATTACAATTTGTATTCGAGGGCCCCGAGTAATTATTTGCTATCATACGTCCATCGATTCTCATCTGCATTGGTTGATAGATTAGACTGGAAGTTGCAGCGGCACGTTTATTTATATTCGAAGCTTGGCCAATCAAAGGATTATTTGCAGCGATGTTCGAGGGAGGGCAACACTTTATGCTTAAATTTAATTCATATTTTTTTTTTTTTTGTTTGTTATTGGAAATAATTCGTTTCAATTGTCCAACAAACCACAGGTTTTATTTATTTATTTTTAATAATTCACTTACAGTAGGACAAGGTATTCACAAGAGACGAGAGGATGATTAGCATCTACTAAAATATATGTTTTTTTATTTGAAGGTAATTATTTAAATTATAGTTTAAGTTAAAAATTTATAAATTAAATTAATCAATATTTTTTTATGATGGATATTTGTATCCTCTATATGTTTGTAAATTTATGTTTATTTTAATTTCATATTTATTGTACATTGAGAACGATCAATTTTTTATATTAATTTATTTATGTATATAATGGATGTATACATTTGCATAATAAATTTATGAATATAGATTTAGGCTCATTCTATCTTAATAAAATATACACCCAAATTTTATATATTCAAAAATCTATGTACAGCTTTATCTTAAACATGGAAACATTTGAGAAGTGGTTTACTTCTTATTATTATTTAAATTGATATAAAATTATTTTAATTAAGTTAAATATTGATATATATTATTTATTTCAATTTTTTAAATATTTTAAATATGAAAGGTTTTTAGTGCATTATACTATATATTATTTTTGGGATTCAATTTAGTTATTTATTTATGATCATTTCTAATTTCTATGAAAGATAGTTGTAACTCACTAATTTCTCATGATTTTTGAATAGTTCACTTAGAACTCATTGCATCAGGTGATGCTTATAAGAGTAAAGAAGAAAGATTAAAACTAGTAAAATAAATCACATACATTCGGATACAACAACTCATAACACAAGACAAAGATCAAGCAAACAACAATGGAGAAGAAATCTTAAGCTTTACCTTACATGAAAAACCTTGCCTGGCTTGCTAGTTTTCTCTGGATGAGGCAAATTACAAATATATAGATAAGGAGAGAAAGTCTAGAATTCTCTGCATATGTTTTTCATAACTGCACAGTCAATAGACGTGGGCAGTCAACTGCAATCATAAACGAGTAGAGAAGGTCTAAAATTCTCTTCATATGTTTTTCATAACTGCATAGTCAATAGACTTGGGCAGTCCGCTGCAATCTGAGTGGACTGTGGTGTTATTTGAGAAGTAAGCATAGGCTTGGGCTGTTACTGTCTGCCTGTAAAGAGTTGGGTTTATTTGATTCACATATCAGTATAAGAGATATTCATGTTCAATTATTAAATTTAGAATTTAAAAAATCAAATTAAATATATAAATAAATAAATGACTTCCATCACAAACAATCCAAACCAAGAAAAATGAAGCTAATAATTTTGAGTAAAGGGAAATACTTATCTCTCTACATTTTGGTACTATGATCACATATCAAATTCCTATATGGACGATTTGCATCCGTGCCTCTTGGATTGTCAATATGATTCTATTCACTTGTCAATATAATAGGATTTAAGTCACTTGGCTGGATTACAATGATAATAGTTGAAATGGTTTTCTATCCTTTTGCAAAGTTAGTTTGGAGCATTCCACATGTTGGTCTGAATAATCCAAGGATCTATTCAATAAGTAAACTCTTCAACAAGGTGTCTTTAAATTAAGCTTTATGTATGTGAAGAAGTAAATGAATAAAAAAAAATTATATAATAAAAAATAACATTTCATTTAAATTTAAATAATCTATTTTTATGATATTTATTTTATATTTTATATCTATTTTATCTGGTCTGTATTTAGCCTGTATAAAGGGAAATTCATACACAAGGTTAAAATGTGAATGAAATTTAAATAATCTATTTTTGTGATATTTATTTTATATGTTAAATTTATCTTATCTTGCTTGTATCTAATTTGTATAACGGAAATTCATATACAAAATTAAAATGAATTCAGGGAAATTCATAGACAAAGTTAAAATTAATATTCATACATAAAATTAAAATGAATTCAGGGAAATTCATACACAAAGTTAAAATGAATTTACATTTCTTCACATGTTAATTAATAAATTTAGAGAAATTTTAGTTTTTCCAAAAATATATGCTTTTTATTTAGTAATTATGAAATTTATTTAAAGATATTTTTAAAACAAATTCCATATAAATGTGTCTATTAAAATTTAACAAAAATAACCACTATCAATTTACAAGACTTCTCTCTTGAGAATACTTACAATGATCAATTCAAAACTACCACATATCAAATCTGTATGACAATTAATTTCAAATAGCCTACCCAAAAAAATTATGTGTCCTTTGATCTCTACAAAGATTTAATAGGAAAGGTATTCAATTCTAACCTAACTCGACATCAAAACTTCATACAATCCATTTTAAGGTAGCCCTGTATCAAATCTATAAAATTTGAGAGATCGAAAAGAAAATGGAAGGATAAGCCTTGCTAAATTTAAAAACTCAAATCTCGGAAAATTTAAGACGATAGAAATTAATAGCCGCAATGACTATTCATGTGAGCTCTTGGGTTCCTTTCTCTGAATAGATTGATTGAATTTCATACACTAAGACACTAGAATTCTGGTGAAGGGGTCATCCCAAATTTAGTTAAGAGCAGTTTATAACATTTATGAAGTGAAATGATAGATAATAATCATTTTATGGTATGTTTAAAAAACGATAAATATAATTCCTTCATGGAATGCTTCATGCTTCACAAATTAATGGAGAATTTTTCTTCTGTTAGAAGAAAATGATAAGAATTGTATTAAGTAACCATGTTATTAATATTGGAAAATAGAAAAGTTAAAATATTTCTAATAATTTAGAGTGACAAATACTCATAATGTTTTTAAAAAAGTCTATGTAATTATAATTAACAATGGAATGGATATGGTAAACTCTAAGGGAAACATGCTACTAGACGGAGCAGATGCATTCACATTCGTCTTGTATGCATGCAAGCTAATCCGAGCATCCATCCTTCCATCTCCAACCCTATAATAATGATGACTAGTTCTTCTGTGATACTTTCGGATTCAGCAGAAATTAGTGAAAACCTAATCATAATAATGGAATAGAATAGAACCATTTTTGTAAGATATGTAGGATTTATATTCTCACATAATTAAAAAAAATACACTTACAGAACTGTTGAGATGGAAAGGTTTGAGAAAACAACAGCAAAGATGATAATATTAAAAAAAATTAAAGTTATTTAAAGTTAGCATATTATTTAAAAATTATATTTTATAATATCAAAGATAACATATTAATATAACATACTAGTGTAATATTAAATTTTATGTAATATAATATTATAATATAATATAATATAATATAATATTATGCTATATAAATTTAATATTATATAGTATTATTTATTCATGGTTATATGTCATAATATGATATGATATCATAAGATTTTATTTTTTTATAAATTTATCAATATTTTATTGGAATATTGTAAGGTTATTTTTACAAAATTTATGGATCATATACAAATAATTTGCAACTAATTAGTTTAGATTCATTTTAAACATGGATCTAACATGAACACATGAATTTAACATGAGCCGAAGGGATCAAACTTGTATTCATCCCATCCAGGAAATTTGTAACTAATTAGTATAGATTTATGTTAAACATGGATATAACATGAATTTAGATGGATCAAACTTCCTTTAAAGTGAAAAATTCAATGTGTAAATTTTCATTGTTAAAATTGTATTAATTAGTATAGATTTATGTTAAACATGGATATAACATGAATTTAGATGGATCAAACTTCCTTTAAAGTGAAAAATTCAATGTGTAAATTTTCATTGTTAAAATTGTATCTTTAAATGATATATAGAGTACAAACTTAAACTTGTAATTCCAAAAAATGTTGGTTAGAATTAGAGAGAAAAAAAATTTAAATATTTTAAATAGAATATGAATCAACCCACATTAAAATGATTTCAAAAAAATTTACAATTATTTAAATTTGCATAATATAATATTGTACTATTAAATTATATAATATAATATAATATTGTATTAAATATAATATAATATTGTATTAAATATAATATAATATAATATAATCTAATCTAATCTAATATTATTTATTCATGGTTATATGTCACAACATCATTTATGTTATCTAGGTTTTTTTTAACAAATTTATCATTATCTTATTGGAATATTGGAAGGTTATTTCTACAAAATTTATCCACCCCATAGAGATAATTTGCAACTAACATGAACACATGGATTTAAAGGGATCAAATTTGTATTCACCCTATAGATGAAATTTGCAACTAATTAGTATAGATTTATCTTAAATATGGATGAACTCACATGGATCAAACTTCTTTTAGAGTGCAAAATCCAATGTATAATGTTTCATTGTTTAAATTGTATTTCAAATGATATATATAGAGTACATAACTTAAATATGTAAGTCCAAAAAATCTTGGTTGGATTTAGAGAGAGAAAAAATTAAAATATTTTACATAAGATGTGAGTCAACCGACATTAAAATGGTTTTTTTTGTTATTAATATTTTGTTATATACAACATTTAAATATTTTCTTTGAAGGATATTTTTCCATATATATATATATGAATATTTTATTATATACATATTTAAATATTTTTTTTTAACATTATTTTTTCATATATATAGATATATATGAATATGATATTGACATAAATTAGCTACATAGGTCTTCTAATAGTTTATTTAAATGTGGTGGTAAAATATTTTTGAAAAGTATAAAGTTTAAACTTATTACTCACATTTTTTTACTTCTAATTACTTTAGATAATCTATATTAAGTCCTATGAACAAACAACTAAATATTTATAACATATTTTTTTTTTATTTTATTTTTATCTATTTTATTTTATAATATTTTATTTTATTTGAACATACAATAAATTAAACATTATTCATTACTGAACTATAAAATGAGTCTCTCAACTATAGAATGCCCCGACCTGACCCTGACCCTATCCTACCCTACCCTACCCTACCCTACCCTACCCTATATTTTAATTATTAATATGAAAAGTAATTAAAATATATAACAACACAAAATTAAGAAACAATACACTTAGAGATTACAGGTTTAATAATTCTCCTCTGGTTTTTTTCTTTCAACAAGTTGAAAGATAATGTCAAGAAGTTGAAATGCAATTTTCGTAAGCTTCTCTACTCAATTTATTGAGATCGAAAGATTGGACCAGACAACACCGCCATGATGACATGATAAAAAAATAGGTTCAGGTAATTCAAAGTTTTTTTTCAAATATAAGTTGCATAATATTATCAAATATAATATATAATGTTTAAAATAAATTATTATATCATTTTAAAATTTTATTTAATATTATAACATTATATTTAATAAAATATAAATAAAATATTTATATTAAATTAGTAACTTAAAAAATATATAATTTAATATTATAAAATTATATTATAGTAATCTGTTTTAGTTATTTAAAAATTATTTAATATAAAATTATACTATATATAAGAATGAAAATTGATTTGACAAAATCAATAATTTTTTATATAAATTGCTCTTACTATTTTAATAAATATAACAATAATTTCATATATGCCACCAAGGTCAGGTTAACATTTTGTCTCCATAACCTTGAACCCAAATATATCAACCATGAAATGTGTGGCTTTACAACTTCTATTAAGATTCTTGGACTATTATAATATTTTTAAATAAAATATTCTATATTATTTAACAAAATATTATTATATAATATTGAATAATATTGATGATTGGAGAAAAAAAATAAGGCCTCAAAATTAAATAAAGAAGATACAAAAAATTATTAAAATTCTCATCGATTTAAAGAGAGAAAAGGAAAATGTAAGTTCCAAACATATTTTTTTTCAGTGACTTTTGTTTTAATAAAATATAGTTACATATGAATGATATTTAAAATCATTAATAAAACCTAATGATAACATGGCCTAAGCTACTAAAGTCTTAAGAAAAAAAACATGGTATGCAAGCTAGTCACGGAACCTCGCAGGGAGCAACAGATATATCCCAACAATGTGAAGCCGCTCATTGCTATGTAGGTCATCAAACCCCAACAAAATTTGAAAGGAAAAAGGGCACACACCTTTCAAAAAATATCAGAATGGGAACCCTTGTAACGTCAAAAGATATTCAAATTGATAGGACCGAATGTTGGAAGACATTCTAATCGACACGACATAATGTTGGAAGATACTCTAAACGAAAAGAAAAAAATTGTCGAAAGTTACTATGACTGCAAGAAATACCTCGAGATGCCCTCATAGGCCTCTTCATTACAACAAAAACATAGATAGGAGTGACACACAGTAGTGAAAATATATCATAACGATTTCTTGAGAACCAACCCACACACCACCATCTTGAATAGGGTAGAAAAACTAATCCACAAACGATACCTGCATGAAGAGGTTGCAACAACAAAACCAATGCTTAGACTAAAACTCCAACAATGGCAGTGGAAATCTGTTGGGTATGTGTTATATTCTTTCCATGACTAATCACACATGGGGTGTAATGGGGGGGGTCATAGGGGAGGCTACCGCCCCCCTTGTCGGGGTCCGAGGCAGCACCTCGGCGAAAATTTTTTGGTCCTTAATTTCTAGTGTACGGTCCGCGGCTATGGTTTTGTGCATGGTTTTCACATGGCTTTGGGGTACAATGGTTTTCAGCCCCTGGTAACTTTTTAGATCCGGTCAAAGGAACTATGGTTATGTTCTAATCCAAGGTTAATGTATTAGGGTTTATGTATGCTTCGACATGTATATATATGTGTTGTAACACTAAAAAGAATATAATGAAATATCAAGCTGGTCATCCCGATTTGGGATCCAGGGGAAAATCTCTGTGTTTATCTGTTTTATGTTTTATGCTCTGGCTATTGTTTATTTTATGTTATAAGATTCGTGTGTAGATAATTTATGTTCAAGGTTAAAACCTAAATTTGGTATTGGAGCTATTTTGGCTTCAAGGGGACGCCTTTGCTATGGAGGTTTTTTTGCTTGGGCCTGAGGGAGACCCTGTTCAGTGGGAGATCTACGAGATCGATTCTTGCAGTGAAAGAAGATGGCAAGCGGCAGAAAGAGAGAGATCAAGATATTTAATGGTCAGAGTTTTGAGTTGTAGAAGCTCAAGATGGAGGATCTCCTAGTGGATAAAGATCAATGGACCGTGGTAGATCCAGGTACTAAACCAATGGCAATGCCAGATGAAGACTGGAAGAAATTGGATCAGAAGGCTAAGAGCACAATACAATTGTGTGTCTCAGATTCAGTATTGTTGAATGTATCTAGGGAAGCTACAATGAAGAATTTGTGGGAAAAATTTGGGACTTTGTACCAATCTAAGTCTCTGGTGAATAATTTGTTCCTGCGGAAAAATATGTATAACCTGAGGATGAAGGATGGAGACTCGGTGACAGAGCATCTGAACACGTTCAATATTGTGGTAAGTCAGTTGTTATCTGTTGATATTATAATCTCAAATGAGGATAAGTGCATCAGTTTTTTGTGTTATCTACCAGACTCGTGGGACAGTCTGGTTATTGCAATAGGTAGAAATACAACTACCTTGAATTTTGATGACGTTGTCTCAGCCTTGTTGTCGGAGGAAATGAGACGGAGAAATATGGAGGGCCAAAATGGAGATGCCTTATTTGTACGAGGAAGGTCCCAAAAAAGAGACAAGAATAAGGTTTTTAGTGGGAGATCCAAATCTATAGGGAGATCTAAATCTCTTGGAAAGTTTGTAAAGGAATGTTGGAAATGCAGAAAGGAAGGGGACTACAAAAGGGATTGCAGATCTAAAGCTCCTGAGAAAGGAAAGGGATCTGATGATGCTCCTTCTACAGAGGAAAAAACCACCTCGGATGAAGGTGGGGATGTGTATTTGGCTTCTTCCTCAAATACACATGTAGATCATGAGTCATGGTTGATTGACTCAGGTGCATCCTTTCACTTCACTTCCCATAGGGAGTGGTTCTACAAGTATGATAAATACAATGGTGGTGATGTCTTCCTAGGGGATGATAGGAAGGCAGAATCGTCAGACGTGGAAAGGTCAAGATGAAGCTGCAAGGTGGAAGGATTAGAACACTTCCTAGTGTTCTGCATATTCTTGCATTGGCCAGAAATATGATTTCTGTAAGCAATATGGATGATGCAGGTGTAAAAACAGTGTTCGAGAAAGATGCCTACAATATGGTTCGGGGAGCACTGGTATTAATGCAGAGAGTTTGGATTGGAACTCTGTAAAAACTACAAGGTAGCACTGTTATTGATGGGTGTAACAGTTTTGTTGTTCCTGAAAGTGGAGCGGAAAGCCTAGCTGTCTCTGGAGAAAAGACCATGCTATGGCATCAAAGGCTTGGACATATTGGAGAGAAGGGCCTTCAGATACTGCATAGAAATGGTATGGTAGAAGGTATGTCTAATTGCTCTCTTGATTTTGATTTTTGTGAAAATTGTGTATATTGGAAGCAGAATCGGGTGAGTTTTCCTTCTGGTGCTAAGAGGGCAAACAAGATATTAGAACTTGTGCACATTGATGTGTTTGGACTTGTGTCAGTTCCATCACTAGGAAATTCTGTGTAGTATGTTTCATTCATAGATGACTTCTCAAGGAATACATGGATATATTTCTTGAGGAAGAAATATGAAGCCTTTGACAGATTTAAATAATTTAAGGCTCTGGTCGAAAACCAGACAGAGAAGAAGATAAAGGTGTTGAGGACACATAATGGTGGGGAGTTCTGCAAGAAGGAATTTGAAGAGTTCTGTAAGAAGTGTGGTATAGCACGACAAAAGACTACTCCATACACACCTTAGCAAAACAGAGTTGTAGAAAGAATGAAAAAAACACTAATGGAAAAGGCAAGAAGCATGCTCAGTGGTACCGGGTTAGGACAAGAATTCTGGGCAGAGGTAGTGGAGACTGCATGCTATTGGGTTAACAGATAACCTTCATTAGTGTTGGAGGATAAGACTCCACATGAGGTATGGACTAGTAAGAAACCCTGTCTTTCACATCTAAGGGTATTTGGATGTGATGCATATGTACATGTTCCAAAGCAGAAAAGGACCAAGTTGGATAATAAATCTGAAAGGTGCATATTTATTGGGTATAAGGATTGTTTAAAAGGTTACAAGCTTTGGAACCCAGAAACAAGGAAGGTTGTGTACAGTCGAGATGTGGTGTTTAGAAAAGTGAAAGATGTTGTTAAGCATGAAGTCCTACCAAAAGAACCTGAGAAGATAGAGTTTGATCTAAAGGAGGATGAATCAGGATATACAACAGAAGAAGACTCAGAAGATGAAGAGCCACGAACTCCAACTATTAGAAGGTCAGTTCAGGAAAGAAGGCAACCAGAAAGGTGTATTCCATCTGCTTTTTGTTCAAGTTTTTCCTTAACTATAACTTATGATGATCCCAGAACTGTCAGGAAGGTAGTAGATTCAGAGGATGGAAAACTCTAGAAGGAGGCCATGGTTGATGAAATGGCATCCTGGCACAAAAATGATGCATGGGATCTGGTGGAGTTGTCGGCTGGAAGGAAGCCCATCGGGAGAAAATGGGTGTTTAAGAGGAATATGAATGTAGAAAATAAGTTAGATAAATACAAAGCTCGGTTGGTAGCAAAAGGTTATTCCCAGGTGCCGAGAATTGATTTTGGTGATATTTTTCTCCTGTCGCCAAAGTTACTTCTATTAGATTACTTTTATGTGTTGCTTCTGCATTTGATTTTGAGAGAGGACAGATGGATGTGAAGACAAATTTTCTTCACGGGGATCTACAAGAGGAGATCTACATGAAGCAACCTGAAGGCTTTATGGTGAAGGGTAAGAAAGAACTGGTATGTAGGCTAAAGAAGAATCTATATGGGTTAAAACAATCACCAAGGATGTGGTATCATAAATTTGATACCTATATACGGGGACTTGGCTTCACTAGAAGCAAAGAGGATCATTGTGTTTATTTTAAATTAATTGGTGACTGTGTTATTTATTTGGTATTGTATGTGGATGATATGTCGTTGATTGGAAATGACAAAGAAATTATCCAAGATTTGAAGACCCAATTTTTCTCCAAATTATACATGAAGGATCTTGGTGCTGCAAACTATATTTTGGGCATGGAAATTAAGAGAGATCAGGCAAAGAGGACGCTCTGGTTACACCAGAGGAAGTATGTCGAGACTATATTGTATAGGTTCAATATTCAGGATAGTAAACTGGTGAATGTTCCTATTCCTGTAGGTGTAAAGCTGTTTGCTGAACAATGTCCCAACACACAAGAAGAAGAGAAGGATATGTCCCGTGTTCCATATGCAAGTGCAGTGGGTAGCCTGATGTACGCAATGGTCTATACTAGACCAGACATTGCACATGCAGTGGTAGTATTGAGCAAGTTTATGTCAAACCTAGGGAAGGGGCATTGGAAAACAGTGAAGCGGGTTTTAAGATATTTACGTGGCACTAGTGATTATGGCTTGTGCTACCAGGGAAGACCAGGATTGGAAAGAATGTTGGACATTCATGGTTTTCTTGATGCAGACAGGGCAGGAGATCTAGACCAAAGAAGACCTACAAGTGGGTATGTGTTTAGCCTATTTGGAGGCGCAGTCAGTTGGATGAGTAAAAGATAGTTTGTAGTGGCTCTTTAAACTACAGAGGCAGAATACATGGTAGCCACTCATGCGAGCAAGGAGGCATTTTGGTTGCAGAGATTGTGTTCAAGTATGGGGCTGGTATAGGAAGCTATAAGGATAGACTGTGACAGCCAAAGTGCAATTTTCTTGGCTAAGAACCCTGCTTATCATTCAAAGACAAAGCACATTAATGTTCAATATCACTTTTTTAGAGATATGGTTGAGGCTAAAAGGGTGTTGCTGGTAAAGGTGGACACTTTGAAGAATGTTGCAGATGCATTGACGAAATCTGTGAGCACTCAGAAGTTCTCTTGGTGTAGAGAAAAAATGGGTGTTGAAAAATTGGGCCAATGAATAAGCTCTCCTATGGCCCCTTGCGAAAAGAAAACAACAAGTTGGAGAATGTTGGGTATTTTTTATATTATTTCCATGACTAATCACACGCGGGGGGGTGAAAGGGGGGGCGGTAGCCCCCCTGTCGGGGTCTGGGGCAGCACCCAGGAAATTTTTTTTTGGTCCTTAATTTCCAGTGGATGGTTTGTGCCCATGGTTTTGTACATGGTTTTGCACATGGTTTTGGGGTACAATGGTTTTCGGCCCCTGTTATTTTTGTAGATCCAGTCAAAGGAACTACGGTTATGTTCTAATCCAGGGTTAATGGATTAGGGTTTATGTATGCTTCGGCATGTATATATATGTGTTGTAACACTAAAAGGAATATAATGAAACATCAAGCTGGTCATCCCGATTTGGTATCCAAGAGAAAATCACTGTGTTTATCTGTTTTATGTGTTATGCTCTTGCTATTGTTTATTTTCTTTTATAAGATTCATGTGTAGATAATTTCTGTTCAGGGTTAAAACCTACAAAATCAAGAAGTAAGGAGTGGAAAGGAAACCTACATGAGCCGATTAGTATGAGATGTACAAAAAATCATGAATTGGGGCATAAAACACAAGGTACAAGACATCGAGGTGATGGGAAAACCAAAGCAAAAGTTTTACGACTATTACACCATTTTTTGGTCATCCAACCTATTACTATTATATGGAACTAAGTACACCATGTAAGAGCAATTTTACCCTAAGTAAAATTTCTTTCACTATGAAAAATAACTTAGTAAACCACCTTTATTAGGTTGTTTATGGTCTAAACAGGAAACCCCATAAGGAAATATTAAATAAATCCACATTTGTTTGATTTTCCTCAAAAAATAATTAGTTAAACAACATTTTAATTAATATTCTTGGTCATATTTACCCAAAATAGGAAAAATAATTAGATAAATTATTATTTATCTTATTATTTTCTAGGAATAATTATTTAAACCTTATTGAAATAATATTCCTTGTTAAATTTTACTAAATAATCCATTAATAGTTAAGTAAATCATTATTTATTTAATTATTACTCAAGCATATCCTTAAAACGATAAACAAATCATTTATTTATTTATTATTTACAAATAAAGGGATTTGACCCAAGTCAAATTCTTTTTCCCTCCAAAAATATAATAAAATATTCCATAAAAGTTGGATCTTGATTTGGTTAATAATATTTTAATTATGCACCAATATCTAGACTAACTCAATATTTTGTTATAAATAGAAGGGTTTTTCGATTCATTCATCACCTTTTGTTCCCTAAAGATCACTTTGGATCTATACTTTTGGTCTAACTTTGATCCACCATCATTGTCATATTTTTCTATCTTTTTGCTTGTGAGCTCCCTTTGAGTTCCATTTTTGTCTGGGTTTTCTACACCATCAAGAAAGAGGAACTTTCGATCTAAAGTGCTGAGGACTTACAAGAACCCATCCCATTGAGGAGAACTAGTAACATCCTTCTATGTTTTCCTCCCACATGCCCTTAATATAAAATTGATTCAACATATTCTTGTCTTGTCTATTGGATGCATGTAGTAAATCTTGTGTTTATTTACTATGTAATGTATTTTGATGCATAGATCTAGATTTTTGCAGCATTTATTTTGATCACATAATTTCATATCTGAAGATATTGGCAACCATATTTGCTGTTACGTTTATTTTTTATGCACAGCTAAAGTGGTATTTTTTCATACACTTGCAAGTAAGATTCATACTAACAAGGGCGACTCCACACGAGTTTACAATTACAACCACTGTTGTTTTTCAGATCCGTGCATATCCATCTTCTTCAAACCCTAGGATTTCTCTTCAGCTTCTTATTTTTCTTTTCTTGATGTTGTTTTTAACCTATAAAACCCTAGAACATTAAAAATTATAACTTCCGTATGCTTTCGGACTTGTTGTGAAGGTGACTGACATCAGTCGCAGCTGAGATGACACATTCTATTGAAACCTACTCCTGAGAGCCAAGAAAGTGCAGGTCACACTTTTTGGCCCTAAACCTGCGACCTAGAGGCTCAGGACATGGAAATCTACCCAAAACCTACGACCTCAGCAAGAAATAGGTGAGAAAATTAAACCTCACTTTTCTGCGGGAATTTTTCAAAACAAAATTTGGGTTTGTCTGGGCCTTTGTTCAGGTTTTTCTGACCTCCATCTCTGCTTGTTTTGGACCTATAATTTTTTTTTTTACTCATCTAAGTGGGAAACTAGCCCCCTAGGGCTTCAGTACCGTCCACACTTTGTGGAAGATTTTTAGCTGCTATAGGTTGTCTGAAATTTTCAGAGTGTTCAGTCATTTTTCAGATCTGATATCTTACCTTCAGATCCATTTCAGATTGGCTTTTTATCCATCAAAATCACCGGCTCCTTTAGTTCTTTTTTGGTTTTCCTCTAGGGCCCACTCCATTTCCCTCGAGGAGATAGGCTTTCGCCACCTCATTTACAACAATTTTTCCTCTGATTTTTTGCTTTTTATCTGCACCCATTTCAAGCAGATCTAACCTTTAGATCCATGCCCCTCTTCACCTTAGATATATTGGCTATTTTGGTGTGTTTTGACTATTTTTTTGGCCACTGATAGACTACTTGTTGAGAGGCCCGCCTCCTTGGGTTTATATTATTGCAAACTAGCTTTTTATTTGTTGTTATTTCAGTTTCATATACTGTTATCTGCAGGTTTATTTACAGTTATATAGCACACATTTTCTTTTTCTCTACAAACGTCTGGGTCTAAAAATTAAAATTTACACACTTTTACACACACACCCTAAGTGAAGAAGACTTTGGTTAACACCACCAACCAAAGACTTTAACATTGAAGTAAATTGATCATCCACCTATGTACCCTTGTTTTCACATTGTAATTAGTTGATCCTGCACCCTTTTGCCTTTGTTGGTCTCTCTTCGCCTTGTGCCGTGTTTATGTAGTCATCATTGCGCCACCAAGGCGTTTATCCCAGAGACTTCTTAGCCTTCATCCTCAGTTCCTGGTAAGAAGACTTACTCCTTCGTGTAGGATTCGAGTTAGTCCTCCACGAAGTCCACACTCCAACTCCTCTTCAGGTTCATTAGGTTCTCCTTCTCATTCCGCCCCCAGTTCTCCTCCTGTCACCTTCACCATGTCTGGTTCAGGACCTAACGTTGGTGGTAGTACCATCCCTAACACTGGGAATACTACTAATGGGACCGCAACAATAACTACTTCATTTTATCCCTTACTCCCCTATATGGCAGGCCTCAGTCTTTCCAATTTTAACCAGTTGATTAATGAGCCTATACACCATGACACTAGTTGGCCTTCTATGCCAACCAAACTCCCTTCGGACATCCCCAAGTTTGAAGGCCTTGCTGGAGAAGATCCTACAAATCATGTTCGATATTTCCACATGTGGTGTTTGTCTTACTCAATTACCGATGACTCTGTTCATCTTCGGTTGTTCCAACGTATGCTTACAGGTGAACCTTCTAAGTGCTATGTTGATCACACATCATCCTCTCATGCCAACTTTGCGACTCTTTCTTGGGTTTTCCTATCTTATTTCCATCTTCCCCTTCGTTACGACACTAGTACCGAACTTTTGACTTCTTTTCGTGAATCTTCTATGACCCGCCTATCCGATCATGCCTAGGAATGGAAAATAAGAAAGATCCTATGTCGAGCCCCTACCTTCAAAGACCGTGTCTACATGGTCTGGTTCCTTAGATCTCTCTTCCTGCTATCGGCAAAGATGTCGCATTGCATTTCCCTCAAATCGAAGAATCCACTCTCCAAATTGCGTTAAAATATGACCTGATCTACGCTCAGTTAGGTAATTTTTATATCATTCTACCTGATCTTTCTAGACTCGGTGGTGCCAATGCACTGGGGGCATCTCATGCCACCAATGGTATAGTTGGAGCTCTCTCTCATCCATACGCTTAGCCTCCCATGAGCTATGGTTTTCTTTAGGGAGGGGCCAACACCTCCTGCACTTATCCCCCTCCCAATAGCATGTATCTAGGATATGACATGCTGCCTCATTTTTCCTAACCTCGTGTTTACCACAGTGTTACCAAACCTCCTTTTTTTTATTTGTATCCTTAGCCTGGTGCTCGAGCTCCTCCAACATTAGCACCTGCTACTCCCTTACCTTTTCAAGCCCCACAACATTAGCCACGATCTCCTCAGGGGTAGGTGTATGCACAGCAGGGCACGACTAATCCTCCTCCCTCTAAAAATAAGAGGAAAGGCACTCAAAATAAATTTTAACCTGGTAATACTGGACCTAATCTGAAAAATAATGCACCTAACACTGCTAACCAATAATAGGGCACCCAGCCCAAGCAGGATAGGCATGTTCGCATGAACAAGCCTTGTTCTTGTTGTGGTGTTTATGGTCATTACATGCATGATTGTGCTCTTTTACCACAGATGAAGTAGATGTGGGAGCCTCAAGCAACATTCTGAGGACAACAATCCTCCCCTTCTGTCCCTCCCAGTGCTGCGCCTAGTCAGTTGAATGTGTTTACTAATCCTTTCCCTCAGCAAGGATTTTTGGCTACCCAACCACCTGAAGGTCAGGTGGCCACTCAACCTCTTCCATTTGGTAACTTCTATTACTAGATTCACATGATTAATTATAACCAACCTATAACCATTGACATCAATCTTCAGACTCGGTCCGGTTAGTACAACAAGACTCCCGCTATGTCTGCCCCTGAGCCACCTCCTTCGGTCCCTATAAAGCCTCTTTCGACACCTAATGGTCCCTTATAGATCCCTCAGCCTAAGGCAGAGGTTCATACCTAGATCCCTAAAGGACCACTACGCCAAAATTCTACATTTGGCAAAGCTACCCATTCCTATAGTATAGTGGATGATTTGGCGTGATCTCCTGCTACCATTTCAATGCAGGAACTCCTCTAGTCATGCCCTTCACAACGAAAATCTCTACTATCTTCCATGGGTGCTGTAGATCATTCTGATGATCGATTGATTGTCTTTGATTTTGACTGATCAAAACATCCTCCTCTTCCTTCTTTTTTCGCCTTCCAAATCCCGGTCAAGATCCAGAACGCCAATGTTTCCCATTGCATCATTGATGAGGGGAAATCCACCTGTGTGATGTACACTTTGGTTTGGAAGCAACTCGGATTACCTAAGTTGCCTCCTTCCACGGTCACTCTCTAAGCGTGAGATGACCATGCCTCCTAGCCCATTGGCCCATTTTGCAATTTTCCTATTACTCTTGCAGGCAAGACTGTTTGTGTTGACGTAGAAGTCATAGATGCCCCATTAGATTAAAACATTATATTGGGTCGTAGCTACACCTATGCGATGTCTACTACCCCATCTACGGTTCACCGTAAGATGTATTTCCCTCATAATAGAGAGATAGTCACCATTAACCAGTTGACATATTACAAAATGAAGTATCAGACCTCCCTTGAGTCCATCATCTATTCGATGGCCAATAAGAAAACCATCAATCCTTTGACCAGTGTCCACAAATATTCCTCATTGCTTGGTACATTCCCTCGTCTTCCTCCTCTTTTCTCTGATCCTATCTCATCAAATGTTTTCATGATGCAATTGTCTTGGGTCGCCCTCAAGTAGCCCGCTTCGGCTAGTCAGTAGCCTCCTCGCCCTCCACAACCTACTCCTAGCACTTTGATTTGGCCTTTTGGACCTCGTCCTCCTCGCCCTTCACCTACAGTTGGTACCCATGAGCCTCTTTACCCTCCTGGAATGGTTCCTCCATGACTTAACCATCTAGGAGTCGTCCCACATGGTCATTACCCCTCTGGTCAGATACCATTCCTAGCTCCCCCTCCAGAAGTATACACAGTACCTGTCATGGATACCCTCTCTCTTCCTAACCTGACCCTTGGGATTCCCATCTGCTACCTTGATCCCCCAGTTGCTACCTCACCTGGTCAAACCAAACCTTATCTTGCTTTGCCCCTTGTTCAACCGGTCCCCATGACTTCTCCCGCTGCTACAGTGCCTCAGCCACCTCAACAAGAACCACTTGTTGTTGCGATCGCTTTGGGTAAGAAGGGAAAAGCTCGAAAGAGGGCACCAGAAGACAAGGCTACCCTGACTGACCCTACTCCTGCTCCACCTCCAAATCCTTGTGCTTTGTGTGATGTCATTGGCCATGCCACGCATAACTGTCCTGAACTGCCCAGTATAAAGCCCATGGTTAATGTTTTATTCCCTGAGTCTACGGTCCCTGAAGCCTTTGTTTCCTCCTCAAATGCAGCCAAGAACCCTAAGACTATTCACACGAATCAACCCTGTGCTTTGTGTGATCTCCATGGCCATTATTCCCACCATTTTCCCCACCTCATGCATTACTGTGCCTATTAGGAGGTAGTTCGAGAGTACAAGGCTGAACATAAACAATCCTCCTCTCTCATACTTGCACAGTATGCTGCGGGATAGCTTGAGGATTTACCCACTCCCATTGACATTCCCCCTTCTGATGTCGAGATGACGGAGCCTACAGCCCCATCCTCTAGCTATCATCATCCATGAGACCCTCGGTGGAAGTTCCCTTTGCATCTTCCCCTGTTGTTTCACTTGACCTCCCTTTAGTGATCACGCTAAGCTCAACATCGGTAGATCCCTTATCTGATTTTTCTTCCATCATCCCCTGTGACGATGCGCAAGTGAACCTTTCTTCTCATGATGATGAGTCAGGTAGCTTCACCGCGTCATGTGGTTTGCCTTCCTCCAGCCACTCCATCTTCTATTGTGATGATGACATCATGGAAGCCTTGTCCACCCCTAACTTCATCTTTCCCACCCATAAGCGGGATGGCACCATTTGTGTCTATGGTGACTTTCAGGGTTTTAGCACAAGCTACACTTCTGGTAGCTCCCACACTCTGTCTCACCATCAGCGTTTGAGTAGTAGAAATCCTACCCATATCACTCCCTCTCACAGTGTGCATTCGATTTCTATTTTGTGCTTAGGTTGCGAGCATTTTTCATCATCCTCATATTTATTGTCTTGTGGCACCTTTCAGATGGACCTCCCATTAACACCTTATATCGGTTATGCTAATGGTACAAGTCGCTACTCCTGGACTCTAGCCTCGACAGGCTGGGCCATCTTTACCCCTTTGCATTCACTTGTTCTCTCGAATGGTGTATGCATTGGTACTGCTACCAATAATCAGGTCGAATATGATGCAGTGCGAGGTTTATTAGCCAATGACCTTTCACATCGCATCCTCCACCTTCATGTAAATTTAGATTCCCTGCTTCTTCTCATGCAATTGAATGGTGTTTATCATGTGCATAATCCTATCCTTTTTAGAAGATATTTACGAGGGAAGCTTTTCGTACGTTAATTTGAAGTCATTGCATTCAATCATGTACCTAGAGCACAAAATCACTATGTAGATAGAATTGCAAACAATATTCCAGATTGGCATTTACCACACGCATTTAACATAAGAAAATAACATAAAACCATCAAAACAATGCATATCCATAATATGTGTCATATAAAATGTTTTAGAGTTCATCAACTCTGATACATATGACATGCCCATAGCAAGTTACAAAAACTGAAAAGTGGGGGCACCACCTGCCCCTACACACCTAATCACTATCTGGAGGATCCCGAGCTAATGGCTCTGCTACCGTAGCTCATAGATCATGAATCCCTTGTTCGGCCATCGCTATGCGCTGCATGACCCCTCACCACTCTGAGTGTAGACCAATGCATGCATATATGTACTAGTCCTCTAAGTCTTTCCATCTGTGCTTGGAGACATTGGTCAGAAACCTCTCACATCTACGACAGATTTCCTCCAGGAGGGCTGCTGTATCCTCATTTTGGGGTGCCCTTGATCCACTAGGTCCTACAGTTCCTGATACTGTAGGATGTCCCATATACCAGGTCAATTTTACCAATGCTATATCTGCATACAAAAAGGTAAAGAATCAATATCACATACAATATTCTGAAACTTTACAATGCACATAAATTTTTTAGCAATTTGTCACTTACCATCGGGACCCCATACTCGAACAGGGGGTAGTGGAAGATCTAGGTCCCCACGATAACTCATCCCATTGTAAGGATAGTCATTATGTACAATGGCATCTGATCCAAATGCGCAAAAAAATCGGGTCGGAACACTCGTTTGACTGCCGCACCTCCTCCTCTTCACAATATTCACCCCCACCGCCACATCCTGGGCTCTCTCAGGCCCCCATCCTGGAGTTGTATGTGAGGTTGAAGTGTTAGGATCTTCTGAAAAAAGAGAAAGCACAAAACTGTACTATATGCACAATCATGGTTCACTTACCACTTGCATAGCGACAACTATTGTTTCAACGATGACAACATCATCTAGCCCCATCCATAGTAGGTCCCACTCAACTCTACACAAGCATCATCTGCCCTCCAGTGATGTGGTGGAATGCCTTCTTGCCCAGGACCCGCAGCACCGCTACACCTACAACACGGGTCTCTAACCTCTCTAGATCTCCGTGGGTATCCGTGTCCCTTTTACATGGAGACCTGGATGACAATGGTGCTCTAAAAACTCCATGATTTTCCACCCTCGTAGTAACACTGGCTAAGTGTTCCCTACCATCCCAAGTGGTGGGAGATCGGTAAGGAAATATATATCCTAGACCATTAGCATGATTTGATGCCCCTACACTATAAATAACTCATGGTCTAGGTCCTAATAGCTAATAATCCAGGCCAATAAGGGCTCTCCAGATCTCATCAAAGGGTTCTCCACAAAATTCAGAACACCAAACCTGGCCAATGCACTGCAGATACCATGATCCTCCCAGATCTCTGACCGTAATGTGCCCAGGTCTCTCTCCCTCCAGTTGATCCGTAATTCTGCCATATCTGCAAAAAACCATTATATTTGTTAGTGTACAGATAGGAAATACTATATACAAACACAAAACCCCAGTTCTTAGCCAAAAAAAATCACAGAAAACCCCTCTCTGACAGCTCACACTTTTCAGGCACAATCCTAGGACAGGTCATAGTTTTCTTCCCAAAACATGCTACCCAGGTCATAGTTTTTGCCTCAAAAAGTGTGACCCGATCGTGAAGAGGATCAGGGGTCCGTTACTGAGCTTTGGGGACCTAAACTAAACTTTCAATCCACTAAAATGAAAGAGTAGAGTTAGGCCTCTTAGCTGCAACTCACGGATCTCTATTCCAACGTTCGGTTTTTCTACTACGATTGTCGCAAGATTTAGGGCCTTCTCTCCTCTCTACATTCACCACATATCCACATGCAGATGAGTGAATTTGGAGGGAAAATACCTTATCAAAAGAGAAACCCCTAATTTTTCTTTCGCCTGCTATGTCCAAATCGTAGCAGAGTTTGAGAAATCGTCTGTACTGTTGGAAAGCTCTCAAATGGGTATCTGTTAGTTTTTTTTGATTTGATACTTCACCAAGACACATTGTGTCTAAGAAGGGTCACTTCACCACTCCTCAAAATCAAATTTCTTCACGTGTAACACTTGTACTTGGGGTACCACTTTTCCTTCATACTTGTCCATGCTCATGTCAATTTTCATCGTGAGTAATTTTCATGTACTCATGTTTTTATGGTCCCCATTGGACCTTTTTCTGTGTGGCAGCATCATTGCGTCACCCTTGTTTAGAGCATCCGATTTGAGTCATAATCACATTCATGGAGTCTATCCCGAGTCCCTTTGTATCCTGCTATAGTCCTCCATCCTTCATTGCTTGGTTCCTCTCTCGTGTTGCACATTATGGCCTTTAGTCCTACTGTCCCCTATCCCTCATGATATTGTGTCAGTCGCTGCCAGGTCATCCATACCCTTTATGCTCTAACAAGGGAAATGGTCTGTCCAGTAATCAGTACCCCCCATTTCATCATTAACCCTGGTGTCAGTCTCTCAGTCACTCTACTATTTTGTCTTGTGCCTTAGTTTAGGATCCCTTATTACCTCACCTATGGTAGACCTCCTTCTGTTGAAATCAGATCATTCATTCCAAATGAAAATTCTAGAGGGAGATGTACCTTGGTTCCATCTTCCACCTTTTTTTGGTGCCTCGGATGAGGCAAAGCGGTTCCTCATTACCCTTTGACTTGTTTTTTTCTCATTTCTAGCTCCTTTTAGCATGATTGAGATCTGTATGATTGATGGTTCAGTGATTCAGCAACTAATACCAGTGATTCCTCGGTGTGTGTGAGATGTTTCAGCCCTCATGAGGAGGTGGCCCTACAGGTAGCCCCACACATGCCCGGATGACCTCTTCATTACAGCCTTTGATGCATCTCCATATATTTTATGATGCTCACCTTAGCCGCTTGCAACGCCTTCTTGTTTGCATATATCAGTCAAATTTTCAGATCCCTTTCCTGTTTATAGAGGCATTTGGGTTGTATTTGTATCTCATGTACTCAGATATTATTGTATAAGTCTTGTCTATTATCCCAGGCATAATATGTATGTGGGATTCATTATCATGTTTTTACTTGGCTCATGTTTATGCCAGCATGTACTATATTGTTCAATCACCTTTTTACTGGACATACTATTCTTTGTACTTTGTCTCAGCAGGCATAGATATGCCTCCCCCGCCACCTATAGCACAGGTACTCACTCATAAAAGTGACTTGTCACACCTGTAAGTCTTGCCTCCTCAGGGCCTAGTCCTCTACCGCTTTAGTCTACCTTATATTTCTCTCTCTTTGACTTCCCCTTTGGTGTCTAGTGATTGAGTTCTTACAACATACTTTGGTCATATGATTAGCTCCTGAAGCTCGCATGCTGGGGGAAAATTTGTTACAGCATCTTTCGGTCATATAACCTGTTACTATTATATGGAACTAAGTACACCACGTAAGACCAATTTTACCGCAAGTAAAATTTCTTTCACTATGAAAAATAACTTAGTAAACCACCTTTATTAAGCTGTTTATGGTATAAAAATAAAATCCCATGAGGAAATATTAAATAAATCCACATTTTTTTTATTTTCCTCAAGGAATAATTAGCTAAACAACAATTTAATTAATATTCCTGGTCATATTTAACCCAAAACATGAAAAATTAATTAGATAAATTATTATTTATCTTATTATTTTCTAGGAATAATTATTTAAATCTTATTTAAATAATATTCCTTGTTAAATTTGACTAAATCATCCATTAATAGTTAAATAAATCATTATTTATTTAATTATTACTCAACCATATCCTTAAAATGATAAATAAATCATTCATTTATTTATTATTTACCAATAAAGGGATTTGACCCAAGTCAAATTCTTTTTCCCTCCAAAAATATAATAAAATTTTCTGTAAGAGTTGGATCTTGATTTGGTTAATAATATTTTAATTATGCACCAATATCTAGACTAACTCAATATTTTGTTATAAATAGAAGGCTTTTTCCATTCATCCATCATCTTTTGTTGCCTAAAGATCACTCTAGATCTATACTTTTGGTCTGACTTTCATCCACCATCATTGTCATAATTTTCTATCTGTTTGCTTGTGAGCTCCCTTTGAGTTCCATTTTCATCTAGGTTTTCTACTCCATCAAGAGAGAGGAATTTTATATCTGAAGTGTTGAGGACTTACAAGAACCCATCCCATTGAGGAGAACTGGTAACATCCTTCTATGTTTTCCTCCTAGGTGCCCTTAATATAAAATTCATTCAACATATTCTTGTCTTTTCTATTGGATGCATGGAGTAAATATTGTTTTTATTTACTGCTTAATGTCTTTTGATGCATAGATCTAGATTTTTGCGGCATTTATTTTGATCACCTAATTGCAGATCTGAAGATATTGGCAACCATATTTGCTATTAGGGTTGTTTTTTATGCAGAGCTAAAGCGGTATTTTTTCGTACACTTGCAATTAAGATTCATACTAACAATGACAGCTAGGGTTCTAACTGTCGAACCCTCTCCTCCGAAATGTGTTGCTATGAATATCAAATATGAACTAAATTATGTAAGGTCCTAGCTTCAATTTAGATCCATTTTAGATTAAAAATTTGGCTTTTTATTGGAATAAGTATTAATTTGACTATAGATATTGTTTTCTAATGTTATTTGATTGGGTGCGCGATATGAACTGATTTAATTGTATTTATTATTTTTTAATATAATGCAATTAGATGAATGACGTGCATTAATTTGAAAGTAATTATATTAATAGTGTGTATTAATGTTAGTGTATGCATGCAAAATTATTGATGAAATGCATTTATTTTTGTGTTACAGTGATCAACCTATCAATTTCCAAATAAATTAGATCACAAAAATGATGATATAATGCATAATTGGGAAATTACTTGATACAAAGTATGATCTTCTTATCGAAATCCATTGCTTTAAATTGATCTTGTTGAATCGTACGGAGAAGAAGAAATTCCAAACTAACCTACCAATTATAGGAAGAATGAATGGGAAGTCATTTCTCTGTCGTGTAATAATAAATCTACAAATTATAGTGAATTTTAGATTCTTAGACATATAGATCTGTTGTCCTGCATAAGTGGAACACAAATTTTGTTGATGAAGAAAATTCCAATTTTCATATTTATTTAATTCTTAGAAAGGAAATTTGAATCTCATTGACACTAACCAACATGGAAAGTATTATTCCTTTGGAATTCTATGGGATTAAGAAAATAAAATCATTTTATATTATCATTGGCCATTATATATTAAGGGTTGATCTGCTCTAAATGATAATCCAAGGAATTATAGGTATAAGGAATTATTGTTTGATTGCATCAATTAATAATGCCTTTGAATCTAAATCATGAAGAGGAAATGGAACTTGATCTACTATAATGTGACCATGCATGAATGAAAATAGTAGGAGATCTATATCAACCAAAGATCTAACAAAATTTAAAAGGAATCAAATGTGAGTGGAAAAATTAAAGAATGGTTTGCATCATAAGAGATTTTATCCCTTTCAACACTTGATAGATACAAGGTGAATATGGATCTAGGTTGGATACAATGAGAGGCATTGTACATCCCAATATGGTATATATGCTCATGTGACCTCCTCATATTTAAAATCAAAAGGAAGAAAAAAAACGTGCTGGTTCAATTAACTGTAAAAGGGCACGTGCACACACAAACACACACATAATTAGCAAACAATTTGAACTTAGAAATATCCCTAATGTTGCTGTGAGTTTTATGTAGGATTCTACAATCACTCAACAAATACTTTTAACCGATAAAAAATATTTCTTGCACCTACATTTTGAGAGTGGTATGGATTGTCGTCACATATTTACATACCAATATCCTATTCTTGTGAATTAAGTTAGTTCTATGGACTACAACATTAATTGTTGGAGTGGTTTTGTATCCTTTTTAAAATGTTGTATGTGTATGTCACAAACCTTTGATGTATTTCTATGAATATAAAATTGAGGATGCATTCAATAACCAAAATTCTCAACGAAGTCTATTCCATGCAACATTCATTTTATTTTTCTAAGAAATTTAAATTTTATGTCTATAAATATGTGTAATAGAAAAGTAGATGAATAATAATAAAAAAATTAAAAAATTAAAAACTACCTTTTCCATATCCCCCAAATATTTCAATCCAATTTCATCCAAATCCAAATAAGTGACTTCTATGAGTCTCACTCTACTTTAGATTATCCTACGGAAATAAGGTGGATCATGTCTTGCATTAGTTTTGCAAATATGGTAGTGGTTGTTAATGGATTTTTGAAATAATTCTTCAGGATTTCAAGAGGTTTTCACCGGCGATGTTTGCTTTCACCCCTGCTATTTATTTTGGTCATGGATTTTCTAAGTAGAGGGATCAATGAAGTCATGGTGAGAGGTTCAATTTTTAGTTGCACGATCACTAGACATACTAAAATTTCTCATATAATGTTCATGGATGGCGTGGTCTTTGTAGGGGTTGCTAATATTTCTAAATGGAGGATTTTACACCAAATCCTCTATAAATTTAGAGAAGGATCAAGGCTCATCAAGAAGAAAGTGAAATAAGAATTGATTTCGGATAAGCCAGAAGGAGGGTAAATTTTTGAGATTGCATCCTTATTTGAGGTAAACTTGTGCTTTATGGATAAGGCCTTTAGGTATTTAGGATATTCCTTGAAGCCAAACAAATAAGGTTATCTCGATTGGGATTGGATGCTCAAAAAGTTCGAAAATAAGTTGGGTTTGTGGGAAAATAGGTGGCTGACAATGGGTGGTTGATTCATTACGATTAAATCAGTTCTACAGGGAATTTTAGTATGCTAGACGCACCTACTCAAGTTATTGATAACAATTATTAAAAGAATAGATTCAATCATTGAAAATTTTCTCTAGAGAGGAAGAGGTAAGATAGAAAATTTACTTGGCATGCCTTGATGTAATTATGAGGGATGAGGTGGATGGGGTTTGGGGTTTGGGGAATCATAGCCAACGAAAATTTGAACATCAATCTACTAGTTAAAAATGTGTGGAGATCCTTTAAAGGCTCTAGTCTGTGGAAAACTATTGTTGGGTAAAAGTACCTTAACAATATAAATATTTAGGAATGGATAGGTATTGGGGCTCTAGAAAATAAAACAGCCTAAAAAATATGGAGAAGTTTGTTAAACCTTAATAATTGGCTCTTTGGAAACCTGAGATGGGAGGTATGAAGGAGGGATAAGGTTTCTATTGGTCTTGATACCATCAAGGGTGTGGAAGGTAGCCATCTTCTCTCAGCACCAATTAGCTATTTTCTAAATCACACGGGCTTACATTTTATGATTAAACTCACCAATTAGCATGAATATATAATATCCTCACCTATATGGTCAAATGAAAAAGATATATGGTTTTCCATGGCCCATGACGCTGAGTGGGAGAGGCGTAGATATATGCTCTCCTATGCCGACATAACATTGACTGAGGAAAAATATTCTTTAGCTTGGGGTGGTAGTGTTAAGAAAGGGAAACTATCATCCAAGGAAGAAGATATATACATTACACAATGACACAATATTACCAATGGTGGAACATATGTGGAAAAATGTGGAGATGGGAGGTCCCTCTAAAGCTAAAGTGTTCTATGTGGTCAGTGTCCCGCAACTGGATCCTAACATGAGAGAACCGCACAAAAGGGGCTTGATATTTGTACTTTATGTGCAGGAAAAAATGAATAAATTTTTCACTTCTTCCTATAATGCCCATTCACTGCATCTACTTGGCATGATGTATCAATGTTTTACAAATTTGAAATTTTCATAGATAGTTCCTCAATTTATTCGTTTCTATCACAGTGGGCAATGGAGCTGAAATATTATTGAACGCTCCCCTTCTACATATGTTGGGGGATTTGGCAGAGCAGAAATGTTAAAACATTTGACCAAATAATTCCCGATGTGAGGCACACAAGTTTGAAGATCTTGGCATTTTTTTAGGAGATTGAGCCAATGAGGCAAAATCCTCAAAGGAATATTCACTCCTACAAGGAAATTGGGTTGTCAAGTTGGTGGGATACTTTAATGGAGCATCGTGAGAAGGGGCATGTGGATTTGGAGCCTATATTGTTGTAAAACTGAGACAACACTATTGGCTCAACTATTTTGTGGGTTCTAGATCTAATAGTAAAGCTGAAATTTTGTTCCTTTGGGGTGTTAGGAGATGTCCAAGTTGGCATGAAATTGAAGATATTGTGGTTGTAGGTGACTCCAATTCAGTAATTGAGTGGCCTCAAGTTCATTCCATTTCGGGGCACCCTCCCTTTTCCATTGGATGAATGAGATTCGTGTCATGTCAGATTCATTTAAATACATCTCTTTCATGAAAAAATTTTGTGAAAAAAGGTCGGTGGCTGATATCCTTTCCAAAAGAGGCACATCAGCACGATTGAGAGTTGTTAGTTTCACCTCTTTTGATAATAATATGCCTTCAAATTCTTGTAGCTTCATATTCTAGAGGCATAGCCAGTCTATTTCCACTGAAATCTTTGGTTGCTACCTAAGATTGGTATTTTTTCTTTGACATGATATGATGGAATACTTTTTGTGGTGCCATGTTTTGTTAGAAGTAGTGAGACAATGTTGTGATGTTTTATTAGAACTTTGAATATTGGCTTATGATTGGGATAAACAAGTGTTTCGTTTCTTTAAGGTTTTTAAATGTCAATTTTTGTAGGCCTTGGCTCAATAGATGATGTATTTTTTCCCTACCTTTATGATAGATCTTTTCCTTTTGCAATTTTAAAATTTTGGGGATTTTAGCAAGTTAACAATGTAAATACCATTTGTTTTATTTAATGAAAGATAGGTTTTTTTTTCTTTTAAAAAAAATTTAAATAGGTGTATAGATTCCACAAAATACAATTTCAAAACTCATGCACCGAGTTTCTATACATAAATTAAACATTTAAGATAAATTCACAATTGAAGAAATTTGTTTTGCTAATTTTTTTTTTTTTTTAACAGTCCAATATGACCCCGATTTGTAAGTATGTCAAAAGCCAAAATAACAAAAAATAAATAAAATTGTAAAAATAAAATCTGAATAATGTCTACTTAAACAATAACTTACAAAACCATATAAATAAACAATTAAAAAATCATTAAAAAATAAATTTATTAAAATATGAAGAGGTTTACCAAAACTAAAAAAACACATCGTAAATAAATAAAAATATAAATAAACTAGAGGTATGGTAAATAAATAATTTTATTTTATTTTTATATTCACTCCATAAACCTCTATATTTACAAAAACTCAAAAAGAGATTTATTTAGGTGAGGCCCATGGGCCAAATACCATATTTATAAAAGTGGTATGGTAAATAAATATAAAATAGGTATAAGTAGATAAGGTAAATAAATAAAAATATATCAAATAGATTAGAACTTCAACATCTAATTATATATCAAGTCTATGGCCCAAATACCCATAGACCAATTTATTATTAATAGCATGCAAAAATATATTATTAACCCTAACATTAATATTAATATTAATAAAATTATTATTGTTAAACATAATATTCATATTTATATATTATAATATTAATAATATTGAATTTAATAACTTTAAATTAATACAATATATATATATATATATATATATATATATATATATATATATTAACTCTAGATATATATGGGAGGGAAGAATAAAGACATATGATAGAGGTGGAGAAATAGGGGGAGTGGCAAGGGAGAGATGGAGGTAAACTGAAGGAGAAGGGAGAGGAGGAATGAAGAGAGAGACAGAGGGAGAAGTGGAGAGAGAGGGAGTGACAAGAGAGAGATGGAGAGATAATGTGTATGTTTAAAGGTGAAATAGAGAGACATAGAAGGAGTGATGGAGGCAAGGGGGGAGAGAAGGAGAGAGAAGGGGAAAGGGAGGGATATAGTAAAATTGTTGAAGAGAAATATAGAGTGACGTGGAAAGAGAGAGGATTGGAGGGAAGAGAAAGAAAGAGAGAATTAAATGGAAGAGAGAGAGAGAGAGAGAGAGAGAGAGAGAGAGAGAGAAAGTAAGCGGCAAGGGGAGCACATAGAGGGAGGCGAGAGATAAAGGGAGAGAGTGGACTTGGGAGAGAGGAAGAGATTGATGGGTGAAGAGAGAGGATTGTAGGAGAGAGCGAGAGAGAGAGAGAGAGAGAGAGAGAGAGAGAGACATGGGGGAAGAGGGAGGGAGGTATAAGAGAAAGGGAGAGAGAGGAAGGAAAAGAAAGGGGACTTGAAAGATAGGAGGATAGAGGGAGGAAGATAAGAGGAGAGGGAGGGATAAAGAGATGGAGTTGTAGGGGGGAGAGGGAGGGATATAGAGAAGGTGCTGGATGGGGAGAGAGGGAGGAAATAAGAAAGACATAAGGAGTGAGTATTTGAGAGAGAGAGGGAGTGACAAGGGAGAGATGGAGAAATATTGTGTATGTTTTCGGGTGAGATAAAGAAACAAACGAGGAGAGATGGAGAGAATAGGGGAGAGAAGAAGAGATAGAGGCATATAGTAACAAAGTTGGAAGGTGAAGATAGAGAGAGAGAGAGGTGGGAGAGAAAAGAATAGAGAGATTGAATAGAGTTAGGGAAATAGAGATGGAAATGAAGGGGGAGAGAGAGGGAGGTAAGAATAAAGACATAGAGAGTGAAAGGTGGAGAGAGAGAGAGAGAGAGATAGAGAGGGAGTGATAATGAAGATGGAGATAAAGGGAGAGAGGATAGCAGGAGGGAGAGGGAGAGGAGGAGGGACTGATATATAGATATATTGAACAAAGAGAGTGTATTTTTTAGGCCTTATATAGAGATACAAATGGAGATAGAGATCTAGATGGAAGGTGAAGATAAAGAAGAGGTAGATGGAGACAGGGAGGGAAGGACGAAGAGATTGATAGATGTGGAGTGGGAGAGTGTATGTGTTTCATGGGGTGTGATAATTAGGGGAATTTTGAGGTTTAAAATGGGCCTCCTAAGGAAATTATAAAATAATAGTGGAAATAATAAAATAAGATTTGATTACATCATCAAATTTTGGAGGGAAAAATGAAAAAAAGTAACTAATTTTTTAACTTGTATTTTCAACTTATCTCCCAAAGTTTTTACTCAAATTTCAAGAGGGAGTACGCATTGGATAAAAAATTTAATTCCTCATCCAAGGTGTACCCATATTTCATACTTTTGATGGATAATACTCCACGAAAAATGAGAAATACATGAAAAATGTTATTGAAATCACATTTTTTCATGTATTTCTCATTTTTAGTGTAGTAGGGTCCATCAAAAGTATGAAACATGGGTACTCCTTGGATGTGGAATTAACGTTAGCATCCAACGAGTACTCCCACTCAAAATTTGAGTAAAAACTTTGGGAGATAAGTTGAAAAAGAAGTTTTATTATTTTATTATTTTTTAATATTTTTACCCGTTTACTTAAAAAATAGTGAATCATCCCCCATGGTTGACATCATCATCTTGAATCCTATTGGTTCTTAAAAAAATTATTTTGGTTGTACATTTTTCTTAGGAAGCCCATTTTAGACCTCAAAATTCCTCTAATGAAAGAGACAAAGAAGGATAGATGGAGGGAGATATATATATAGATAGATAGATAGATAGATAGATAGATAGAGAGAGAGAGAGAGAGAGAGAGAGAGAGAGAGAGAATATTTCTTGCACTAGATGCATTGATTTCAATGTAAATGATTTCTAATCCTATTGAACTAAATGCATTTATTTTAGTGTAGATGGTGATTTATAATCCTTTTTTATTTCTTGTACTAGGTGCTTTGATTCCAATGTAGATGTTTGCTTTTAATCACATTTTCCTGTTTTCACTGGATACATAGAATTGAGTGTAGATGTTGATTTCTAATCATACTTGATTACTTGCATTAGATGCATTGATTTCAGTGTAGATGTTTTTTAATCTTATTTTATTTCTTAAATTAGATGAATTGATTTCATTGTATATGTTGATCTATGATTTGATATAATTGGATGTATGATGGTACATTAATCTTCAAGTCATTGTATTAATAGTGTGCATTGATTTCAGTGTAACCACAAAACATTACTGACAATGTACGTTGATTTTTGTATTATAGTAACTAAACCTATTAATATTGGAGAGCAAGAGAGACAAAATATGATGTTTACTACGACAACTCGAGCTAAATATTTAAATTTTTTAAGATTCCAACTTTCCTTTTCATATATATGAAAAGGTTACACAGCTAACAAGGGTGACAATAAGAATAGTACAAGAAAATAGTTTGAGATTGATGACAATGAAAACTATTTGTAATTCACTACTTTCTTATTATTCACATTTTCTATCATTCAATATTATTACATTGTGACTTTGCATTTAAAAATTTTATTTCATCATTTTTCATCATTAAAGTTATTTTACAATATTTATCATCTCAACAAAGTGAGGTAACGAAGAAAATTTAAAATTAAAATGATCAATAAATCTCAAGCATATTCGGCATATTTAAAATGGTCATATTAATATTAGATGTATTTACATATTATTGATAAATTAGTCATATGTTCCTCATGTTATCGATAGATTTTCCTTGGCCACACATGACTGAAACTAGCCTATATCCATCTTAACTCTGGATCTATCAAGAGCCGAGAAGGATCAAATCTCTCGAGGTGCAAACCTTTCCTCAAGTTTTTCACTCAAAAAAGAGGTTTGCACCTCAAGAGAATTGATCCATCTCGGTGCTTGATAGATCCGGAGTTAAGATAGATCTATACTGGTTTTAATATTCCCCTCCTCAATATACTCCCCTATTTAATAATTATAGTTTATTCAAAAAGATCCTAAAAAATAAATTCCACCCAAGTTAAGATTTATAAAAGAGACACCACAATCAATCTATAAAAGATTCTCTCAAATAAATTCCTAAGACAATCCATTCCAAACTATGAACATATCCGATCCATAAGACAATCAATCTAAAAACAACCCACACTTCTCGATTTAATAGGCCATGCATTTAATTCTAAGCTACCCCACATCAAATCAACCAACAATCGATTGTAAGCAAGTCTTGTATCAAATCTAGTAGATGTATGTGGGTTTCTCCGCAAGAATTTAATAGGACATGCAATCAATTCTAAGCCATCCCACATCAAATCAACCAACAATCAATTCTTTGGAAGCCTGGTCTCAAATCTATAAAAGTTCGAGAGATTGAAAAGAAAATGGAAAGGTAAGACTTGCTTAATATGCAAATTAAAATCTCCTAAAATTGACTATTTATAAAAGTTATAGAGATTGAAAAGAAAATGGAAAGGTAAGACTTGCGAAATTTACAAACTGAAATTTCTTAAAATTGACTAAATATGAGACAGAGAAGGAGTTGTCTAACGATAGGGAGGAATTGGTTGGAATCTAGGTAAAAAAAATTAAGAAGTCTTACAGTAGAAAATTTTGAATTATGATTTTGATGGTGGAAATGGATTCAACACCATCAAAAACTTCTAGGAAACTCAAAATATTAAATTTTGATACTTATAATGTGGATTTACAAAAATCTATCCCAGATTTTTTTAGAATCTTACCAAAATTTCCATGATTTTCAAGGTGAAAAAACAGTCTAATTAGACTAGGAGGATAGAGAGTATCTTGAAAAAACAACGAAGATTGATGCCTGCAATTCCTTTTTTTTAATGAGCTCTTTCCTTTATTTTTCTGAATATACTAACTGAATGCCTAAAAACTCATACGGGAATTCTGGTGAATGGTCACCCAATTTTCAATTAAAGAGAAATTTATAGCATTTATGAACGGTTAATAAGGGTATGGACGTTAATTTTTATTTTTTTTTAAAGGCTGGGTTTGATTCCAAATGACATTAAACCTGTTGTGATACGATGAATCGTGATAAGAAGAATCATGAGAAATAATTTTAATGAATAATAAAATTAAAATAATTCTAATATTTTAGTGAATAATAAAATTAAAATAATTGTAACATTTTTAGTGTTTTAAAGATGGATGATACTTTTCTAAACAATTATAACAAAGAGAATGGAATACGTATCCTCCAGCTCTTTTATTACATTTTCAAATTGAAAATTGGTGAAAATGGCCCTCGAGGATCCATAGCCAGCTACTCTAACAGTAGGATGCAATAGTCACGGTCATCTATCACCACACCATCTATGACATCTAGCATAATCTTAAACGCTATAACAGTATAGAATAAAATAATGTCTGCAGGATATGTAGAATATATAATAACATAAAATTAATAAAAATACATTTACAGATTATAACTTTAAATATTATTCTCTATTGTTTCTTTCATGCTGTCAATCAATTGACATATAATCTAAAGCAGTTGGAATGCAACCGTTGTAACCTTCTGTATTCAAATCAAAACGATTAACGAAGGTGATTTAGGGCTGGTTTAATTATGCTATATAAAATTAATATTATTTAAATATTTTATATTATTTCATATTAAATATAATAATATTGGTATAATAATATCATCACAATTACCAAGGTCTATACAAAAGTCAGGTCTCACAAACATAAGATTTTTGTAATAAATTTGTTTTCCACTAGGTGTTCACATTTCCAGCCTTCTTTTTTGGCTTATATTCTATGCCATATCAAAGAAATTCCATATGTATTTTATATTTTCATTTAGCTAAACGAAACATTTTTAGTTTTTCATGCATAAAATCCTCTCACATATATTTACAATTATTATTAATTTGGTTTTAAAACCATCACATATTTATCAATCAATCATTTGAATTACACACCATACCATTGAAAGGAAATATTTTGTGAATTTAATATATATATATATATATATATATAATGTATTTTTTTTTCAATCATTGTAAACACTTCATAATGTAATATATAAAAAATGAACGAAAATAGTTCATGCTCTCTATTGAAATACTTATGTTAAAATTTATTATCAATTAGTTTTCTCACTTTACTTTTTGTGGGTTTAGGGGATCTTAAGTTAAACAAATCATTAATTTTTCTTTCATTGATCTTTATTCTTATGTGGAAGAGTTTGGTCATCTACTTCTCTTCCTATTGTTGAAGGCTCCTGAGATTCACCCCCTTTTTCAATGGTGTGCAAACAGTTTTCGGATCCACATCCAAGCTTCTTTCTACTTGATTGTTTGAATCTTTGGTTGTGATATTTTTATTCTTCATGTCCTTCTTATAGTTCTTCAAGTTTATCTCTCGCTCCAATTTCTAACATTTATTCTCTATGTGACCATCAATGTTATATTAGATGCAATGGTTTCTAGGATCTTTGCACTAGTGTGTTTTTTCTACTATATTCTCTTCCTTTCCCACATTCCACTTATTCTTCCCCTGCTTGGAACATTCCTAGTGTTCCTTTTTCTTTGAACCACTTGTTTTCCATTTCTTCTAGCCTATGTTTTCTACATACTGTGCCTCACAAGAGCTTCATCCATTGTTTTTGGCATGAAAAACATCACTTTATTTTGCATATGGTAGTATAGACCTCCTATATACTTGATTATTACATATAGGTTTTTCTGAGTAATACCTATAATATTACCATATTTCTAAAAAATTTGGTGCACTTTCAAACATTCTTCCCCTGTCTCTACCTAAGATAATACCACTGAATCCGTTGTTCCTTCATATACCTGATACAATAGAATTGAGATTTTGTGAGAGTTTTAAAATAATCCTATTGAGTTACTTTATGATACCCCTCTATCCTAAGTTTTCTATGTGGATTTACCACTAGGTTAGGGATTGTCCATATAATTTCAAATCAGAAATCAAATTTTATGTTCCTCCTCTATATGGTAAATGTTAAAATAAATATTTAACCGTTGCAACCAATAATCTAATTTCAAATCATATATATCTTTTTCATATGGCTTGATATCCACCTTGATGAGAGACTATGGATGGTCCATGGCACTCCAACTAGGCTTCCCTTTTAGGAGTTTCCGACATTCCTTCTGTTCTTCTTAATCCCTTTATTTTTCCTCAAATATGACCTTTGGTAGAACCTCCATCTTCCCTAAACAAACTTAGCTTATTTGTTAGGGTGTTGATGAATAAGTTGACATTGTGGTTTATATCTATAACTTACACTTCTATTCATGCAAAACCTCTCCTATGAAAAATATAGAGGATTATCATAAACTAATTTATTGGCCATAACTGGGGTTTTGTGACTTCATTATTAAAGTTATCTCATCACCAATAAATTCACACAAAATACCCAAAAATAAGACTCTCATATCAATGTGATCTTTAAATTATCATGAATTTCACTCACACTTTATCACAATAGATATGTGAAAATAAACTGAAATCTATACTATGAAGGATTATTTCTTTTTAGATTCCATATTTGTTATTAATGTTTTATCATTTATACATGAAATATATAATATTTGGAAAATAGATAATAGGTAATTATAACAACTCACAAACCACACTGAACACCAAGATATGCTTTGGGGAATCATTTCAAGAGAAAACCCTATTTTGTTTAGAATGGAATTGGTGCAAGTACAAAGGAGAAGACACTCTTTATGGAAGTGATTAAGACATGTGGCTTGTAGGATGCTACAAAAAAAAAGCACGCCCTCTATTATCCTCTATTTCTTTATCCAATCTCAACTACTTTGGTCTACTATGGAACAAAATGCTAGCAAATAGAATGGAATTTCTTTTCCTCCTAGTTGCATATTTATGACGTAGCCCAATATCCCAATACAAGTTAAATTTGAGCCATTCAATATGAAATATGGCTTACATGATCCAAGCGGATATCGGTGGCCACCCACCTATTCCATTTGGATCCACACCATCAATTCTTGTAGCTTTTCATATTCAGCACCACTTACTATTTTTAGCAAGTTTTCGGGTCCTGCACTCCCAGAGCCGTTTTGGGGCCTTAAAGATCTAGGAGGATATTGGTAGCCACCCACCTATTCCATTTGAACCCCTACCATTAGTTCGTTCAGTTTTTAAGTTGCAGCAAAACTTACTATTTTTAGCAGTTTTTCGGGTCCTGAAATTTTAGAGCCGTTTTGAGGCCCTAAGCGACGTTTTTTGGGAAATCGGGAGCAACATGGGTCCATGGACCGATGTTGCAAACATCGAAAGTTGTACTCCTTGGATATATCTTTATAATGAGCTATTGAGCGCGTAAAACATAGATTAGATGCCAAAGTTATGTCCCCGAGAAGTTGAAACACCAACTTACCCAAACGGGGGGCCCACAATTTTGGCGCTTCATCTCCTAGAGTTAGGTTCTTGTACTTTTCACTTTTTCCATTGTTTCTCAATAATGAATAGGCCCTCGAGCCTCATTGTAACATAGTTCAGAGGTATATAGCCACCACATCTCTTCTCAGAGATTCGCTACGAGCACCATAGCTATTTATTTCCATTATGTCTGTAAGCATATTTCTGTTATTTGATATTAATGAAATGACGCATTATTTCCATTGCATCTCTATGTTTATGGTTATTTCTATATTCTGTTTCATTCCTGCATAAATCCAGATTAGTGGTATCAAAGAGGTCTGCTCTTTCTTTGTTTTTCTTTGCATGTCCCCAACGCGGTCAGGGTATAAGGAGTTAGGGCTCGATCTGGTTGAACCCTTGCAAGATCAACCTTGCAAACCACGGCGACCTCCCATTGTGGAGGAAAACAAAGACGAGGGAGTAGAAGATCCTATCAAAATATTGCTCGAGGAGGCCCTCGAGAAACAAAGGAATGCGATGATGGATAACTTTTCTCAGATCCTTCAACGAATTCCCACCTACGACACATATGCAACCAACAGCCACTCTGGAGGCACCACTCCCTTCAAGGTACATGTAAACTTTGATATTCCTGTATTTAAAGGACAAATAGATGAAGACGTCATAGATATATGGTTGAATTTGCTGGAAGGGTATTTCTCAGTCCATGATTTCTCTGACTAAGAAAATATTATTTTTGCACTCCTCAAAGCCACCTCCCATGTCAAAAACTGGTGGGAAACCTACTGTGAGCAAGAGGATGAAGGGGAACCCTCTTTGTTCTTGGCTGCACCCACTTTGAATTCGTTTTGAGACGACATCAAGGAATGATATTACCCCGTGGGGAGCTATGAGGACAAATACATCCAATGGACCACTCTGCAGCAACAAAGGGATCAGAATGTGCACGAACTAATGAATTTGTTCCATACCCTGCGCACAAAGTTGGGTATTAAAGAATTAGAGAAACATTTGGTGCCCAAGTACCACGGTTGTCTACACAAACACATTTAGGAGGAAATGGAGTTCCTCGACATTACATCGCTTAGCATGGCATATCGCTATGCCGCCAAGATCGAGCATAAATTTAAGCAAAATAAGCGACACTTTGGATTTGCGAATCTGAAAGGTGCCCCTGAACCGAAGAAAAATGGGCAAGGCCGAAGCGTTTCTACTCAAAACAACACCACAAATCAAAATAAGGACACAGGGAAGTGGTGTGAATTTCATAACAGCCCCACTCACAGCACAAACTAGTGTTGGGCCAAACAGTCATTGGTGGCTGAACTAAAGGCACACGAATCAGATGCATTTTATGATTCTGAGTCAGAACCAGACAAAGGCAATGACAAAGGGAAGCAGATCATTGATGCAGATCCCAGTTCCATTGTTTCCACCACCAAGATCTAGAAGGAGGACCTAGAGGATCTAGAGGATGGGGAACGCCTCTTCTATTTGCAAATGTGGGTGAAGGGTTCTCCACTGCAATTCGTTGTCGATAGCGGAAGCCAAAAGAACCTCATTTCAGCAGATGTCATGAAGCGGCTCGGCCTACCGACCATATAAGACCCGCAACCATATACCATCGGGTGGTTTCATCGAGGAAGAGATATCCGCATCTGCCAACAATGTCGCCTTCCGTACAGCATCAAGACATTCACAGTTCAGGTATTATGTGATGTTTCTCCTCTTGATGTAGCTGATGTATTATTAGGTCGACCATACTTGTGGAGGCAACATGCTATGTATGAGTCTAGGCCTCATGCTGCTACTATTACTTTTGGAAATAAATTGTACAGGATACCAGAGGTAGTACTGCATCCTGTCATCTCTTTGACTACTGTAAAACAACATAGTAAGATTGTTTACCAAACGAGGAAATTCATTTTCCATACAACTCGCTCATAGGGAAAGAAGAATGTTGTGGCCAGAACCTCGAAACAGGGCTCCCCTGCACGGCTGAAACAGATGGACAAATTCGTGGAGGAATACGAGGACATTTTCTCCTCACTCACGGAGGTTCCTCTACAATGTCAGGTCAAGTACTCCATTGATCTGACCCCCAACGCACCTCCACCTGATGTTACCATACCTCCTACAAATACACATACGGAATCCACACATGTACTGTCTGAGGCTAATAAAGAAACCAAATTTACTAAATGCATCCAGCATGTCTGCCCACAGGTCCATGACATCTTCAACAAATCTAATACCTAGTTCAACAAAATTTGCTTCATCTCAGTGAGGATCTCAACGCAATGGGGACCATTTCTTCCTAAGGAGGGAGGAATGATGCAGGTGGATATCAGTGGCCACCCACCTATTCCATTTGGACCCACACCATCAATTCTTGCACCTTTCACATTTAGCACCACTTACTATTTCTAGCAGGTTTTTGGGTCCTGCACTCCCGGAGCTGTTTTGGGGCCTTAATGATCCAGGTGGATATTTGTTTCCACCCAAATATTCCATTTGAACCCCCACCATCACTTCGTTCAATTTTTAAATTGCAGCGCAACTTACTATTTTTAGCAGTTTTTCGGGTCTTGAACTTTTGGAGCCGTTTTGAGGCCCTAAACGACGTTTTTTGGGAAAATCGGGAGCAACATTGTTCCATGGAATGATTTTGCTCACATTGAAAGTTGTACTCCTGGTATAGATATTTCTAATGAGCTATTGAGCGCGTCAAACGGGGATCTGATGCCAAAGTTACGTCCCCGGGAAGTTGAAACACCAACTTACCCAAACATGGGGCCCACAGTTTTGACGCTTCATCTCCTAGAGTTAGGTTTTTGGAATTTTTAGTTTTTCCATTATTTATCAATAACAAATAGGCCCTCGAGCCTCATTGTAACATAGTTTAAAGGTCTGTAGCCACCACATATCTTCTCATAGATTCGCTACCAACACCCTAGCTATTTTATTTCCATTATCTTTTTAAAAATATTTCTGTTATTTGATATTAATGAAATGACGCATTGTTTCTGCTGCATCTCTATGTTTCTGGTTATTTCTGTATTTTGTTGTGTTCCTTCATCAATCTGGATTAGTGGTATCAGAGCAGTTTTCTCTTTCTTTGTTTTTCTTTTCATGTCCCCAACGTGGTCAGGGTATAAGGAGTTGATCTGGTTGAACCCTTGCAAGGTCAGCCTCACAAACCCCGACGACCTCCCATGGTGAAAGAAAATAAATATGAGGGAGTAGGAGATCTTATCAAAATATTTCTCGAGAAGGCCCTCGAGAAACAAAGGAACGCGATGATGGATAACTTTGCTCAGATCCTTCAATGACTGCTCACCTATGACACATCTACATCTAACAACCATTTTGGAGGCACCACTCCCTTCAAGGTACATGTAATATTTTATATTCCTATATTTGAAGGCCAAATAGATGCAGACACCATAGATAGATGGTTGAATTTGTTGGAAGGGTATTTCTCGGTCCATGATTTCTCTGACCGAGAAAATATTATTTTTTCACTCCTCAAAGCCACCCCACATGTCAAAGACTGGTGGGAAACCTACTGTGAGGAAGAGGTGGAAGGGTAACCCTCTCTATTCTCGGCCACACCCACCTGTAATTCATTCCCAGATGGCATCAAGGAACAATATTACCCCATGGGGAGCTATGAGGACAAATACATCCAATGGACCATGCTGCAACAACAAAGGGATCAAGATGCGCACAAACTGACGAATATGTTCCATACCCTATGCACAAAGTTGGGTATTAAAGAATCAGAGAAACATTTGGTGCTCAAGTACCACAGCTGTCTACACAAACAAATTTAGGAGGAAATGGAGTTCCTTGAAATTACATCGCTTAGCACGGCATATCGCTATGCCACCAAGATCAAGAAAAAAATTAAGCAAAAGAAGCGAGACTTTAGATCTGCGAATCCGAAAGGTGCCCCCAAACCGAAGAAAAAGGGGCAAGGTCAAAGCGTTGCTACTCAGAACAACAACACAAATCAAAAGAAGGGCACAGGGAAGTGGTGTGAATTTCATAACAGCCCCACTCACAGCACAAATGAGTGTCAGGCCAAACAGTCATTGGTGGCCGAACTAAAGGCACACGAATCATATGCATTTTCTGATCCTGAGTCAGAACCAGACAAAGGCAATGAAAAATGGAAGAATATCATTGATGCGGATCCCAGTGCCATTGTTTCCACCACCAAGATCTAGAAGGAGGACCCAAAGGATCCAGAGGAGGGGGAGCGCCTTTTCCATTCGCAAATGTGGGTGAAGGGTTCTCCGCTGCAATTCCTTGTCGATAGCGGAAGCCAAAAGAACCTCATTTTAGCAAAGGTCATGAAGCGGCTTGGCCTACCGACCATAGCACACCCGTAGCCATATACCATCGGGTGGCTTCACCAAGGGAGAGATATCTGCATCCACCAACAATGTTGCCTTCCATACAACATCAAGCCATTCACGGTTGAGGTATTATGTGATGTTTCTCCTCTTGATGTAGCTGATGTATTATTAGGCCAACCATACTTGTGGAGGCGACATGCTGTGTATGAATCTAGGCCTCGTGCTGCTACTATTACCTTAGGAAATAACTTGTACATGATACGAGAGGCAGTATTGCCTCCTGTCATCTCTTTGAATACTACAAAACAAAATAGTAAGATTTTTTCCCAAACGAGGAAATTCATTTTCCTTAAAACTCGCTCACAGGGAAAGAAGAATACTGTGGCCATAACCTCGAAACAGGGCTCCCCTACATGGCTGCAACAGATGGAAAAATTCATGGAGGAATATGAGGACATTTTCTCCTCAGTCATGGAGGTTCCTCTACACTATCAGGACAAGTACTCCATTGATCTGACCCCTAACGCACCGCCACCTGATGTTACCATACCTCCTACAAATACACATACAAAATCCACACATGTGCTATCTGAGGCTGATAAAAAAACCAAATTTACTAAATGCATCTAGCATGTCTGCCCACAGGTCCATGATAGCTTCAATAAATCTAATACCCATTTCAATAGAATTTGCTTCATCTTAGGGAGGATCTCAACGCAATGGGGACCATTTCCACCCACCTATTCCATTTGGACCCACACCATCAATTCTTGCAGTTTTTCACATTCAGCACCACTTACTATTTTTAGAAGGTTTTTGGGTCCTGCACTCCCGGAGCCGTTTTGGGGCCTTAATGATCCAGGTGGATATTGGTGGCCACCCACCTATTCCATTTGAACCCCAACCATCAGTTCGTTCAGTTTTTAATTTGTACCACAACTTACTATTTTTAGCATTTTTTTGGGTCCTGAACTTCCGGAGCCGTTTTGAGGCCCTAAACAACGTTTTTTGGGGAAATCGGGAGCAACATGGGTCCATGGACCGATGTTTCTCACATACAAAGTTTTATTCCTCGAATATATCCTTCTAATGAGCTATTGAGCGTGTCAAATGGAGATCGGATGCCAAAGTTACGTCCTCGGGAAGTTGAACACCAACTTACCCAAACGGGGGCCGACAGTTTTGGCACTTCATCTCCTAGAGGTAGGTTTTTGGAATTTTCAGTTTTTCCATTGTTTCTCAATAATAAATAGGCCCTCGAGCCTCATTGTAACACAGTTCAGAGGTTTGTAGCGACCACATCTGTTCTCAGAGATTTGCTACCAGAACCCTAGATAATTTATTTCCATTATGTCTCTAAGCATATTTTTGTTATTTAATATTAATGAAAGGATGCATTATTTATGTTGGATCTCTATGTTTACGGTTATTTCTATATTATGTTGCGTTCCTGCATAAATCCAAATCATTACAACATGGCCATTATAGAGTCTTCTCCATAGTCCCCACATGTCTATCCTCTTCCCATCAATAACAACGATGGTGTGGCAACCTCTTCAATTATGGTGGTTAATCAAGATACCTTGAATTGTTAGAGGCATAACATTTAAAAAGGAAATTGATTAACTCAATTCTTTCACCATTGGAATGGTCTTCTATTGTATAATAGTTACAAGGGTTCCAATTATCTAGTGGGAAATTTTAACCCCTAAAAAATGTCATTTAACACCTCAAATTGGCCTTATAATGTTTTATACCTAAATTCTCCCAACAAGCCCCCTCCCCAATAAATATGTTCTTATAATTTGATTTTTTTGAGAAAAAGAAAATAAATATAGTTCCTGAAAACATTTAGGTTAATATTCATATTGGAAAATCTCAAGTTTAGGTTCATCATATCTACTATCAAATTCATATTCTTGAAAGTGTAGATCAACACCATGATGGTGCTCATGCAAAACACAACAATTTTCCAAGAGATACTTAACTAGATATACCCTTATATATTATGTATGAAAAGTGGAATGGAAATATTTCAAGTATGAAATGTTGGCAAGGTGAATATCTGTACATTATTTCGTTACACCTCTTCCTACATGCATCATACACAAATTCATTAGAACATCTTCATGATAAAAACTAGGTTGATAAATATAATAGTTAATTCCTTCAAACGTTGTACATAGTTATCATAACCATTTTTAAACATGTATAACATCAATCATATTAATTATATTAACCTAGAATATAAGAAATTTCAAATGGAGAGTATTTTGTGGCTCGCATTTCAACAACTAAGTTAGTCATTAAAACAATATAAATTATACAAATATGGATCTTAAGGTGAGAACAAAATTATTTTCTTAGAATAAAACAAATTTATTTTACTACTCTTATGCTGACCACTAGGTCACCAAATATTATTTGTCATTTACAAGGGAAAATAAATCTTACAAGGGAAAATAAATCTTTCACTTTGATCCCATGAAATAGCACCAAAAAAAATAGTTTTACTTGTGTTGTTCCATGTTGTTCCATGTTAAGTAACAATACAAATATGCGATGTGAAATTTAAGAGAATGTCCTCAGTTTACACCCCAAATTTCCTCTTGTACTATCGGGGTAACCCTCTAATTGTCATGAATATTAGTTTCTCTAAGTCACCTTAAAACAACTTATCAATGGGCTCAAATGCCAAGTTCAAAATGCATAGTTTAATAAAAAATTGAAAAAATACTACAATATAGAGATAGTAGTACACTCAAATTATATCTCAAAGCACAAACTCTCCAATGGGTGCCTTTGGCCCACAATGAAGATACCTTAAAATTAAAGAAGTGAAGTTTTAAAAGAAAAAAAATTCAATAAAAATAACATGATTATGCCTTAATAATTTGGTAAGAAAAAAAAATTATTAAAAATATAGCTGAAGTCACGTCTTCCATAAAAAATTTAACAATATCATATAAATATAACATAAAAACTTATAACAACATCATCTAAATCTAACAGTTTAACCGTAACATTAAATTTCATAACAAACAAACGAGTGTTATCATAACGATTATAAAGTTTCATAAGAAAACCTTAAATCATCCCCTAATGTTTTCAATGGAATTTTATTTTTTTTATTAAATTTAGTTTTTTAAATTTAGAAATAATTTTTGAAATTTTCAAAAAAAATATTTTTGATTAATTGCAAAGGTTTATTTTACTAACTAGGTTTGGTTAGTTGTGAAATTTATTAAAATGTTAATAATAAAAAGAAATGAAAAGAGAAAATAAAAAAAGGGGGCTTAGCATGATTTGATTTGATAATATTGAAAAAAAAAATTAATTAAAAAATATAAAAATGTCAAAAAAAACTTTTTTAATCCCGAAAAATTAATTAAAAGGGAACATATCATGTAAAAAAATAAATACAAGGATATATAATATTAAAATTTTATTATATAATTCATATAATTGCAACTCATTAATTCTAGTGTCTCTATGCCCTTGCTTTATACTATGTTTTTGGTGGATCTCGTATACTGAGTTTTTGTTTTTGTTGGAGTTATTTCATTTAATATTGTACTTGCTTTTATGCCCTATTTTCTCGGTAAAACTTTAAAGTATTTGATTTTAGTGGAAATTTGTTTCAACTTTTTGAATTTAGATTTATGTTGGTTTAATTTGTATTATATGTAATTGTAGAAATTCATTTAACATTTTATAAGATATTTTTAGTATTAGTATTTGTTTTTTTTCTTTCAAGATTTTAGATTTTGATGTTACATCGAAACCCATAATGGTGAGGTCATTGATGATAGCAACACTTGCACAAGTAAATGTATTAGTTTATTATAATCTGATATTTTTTTAGAACTTTGAAATCCTTTAACATATGGAAATTAAACTCTAAACCATTTGTATATTTTATCTATTCTTTCATGTTATTTTAAGAGTAATTTAGTTAAATTAATATGATTGTGTATTTTTTTTTTTAAAACTCAAGTGTCATCACTAGAAATTTGAGGACTCTAACCAAAGATATTACATGTAAGAAATTAAGTTATACTCTTTTGAAATTCATAGGTTATGACTACATATATCTTAGATTTGTCAACTATTATTCAATTATTTATTTTTATATGTATATTTTTATAGGAAAGATGTATTACACCTATTTGTTTCATCTTGGGTTATTCTATCTCTAGACTTTAAAGACCCTCATTTCTTTAGTTCTCTTTTCAAACATGTAGAGATGTTGTCTCTAATTTCTTACTTGAAGATAATTATTGATTTAGCTTAGTTTTCTTTGCTCCTAAAAAAATATTTTTTTGTTTGTTTAGTATTTTTTAGAGAATGTATAATTTATTTTTTATTTTATTTTTGGACATTAAAAATGGCTTTAACTTTGAAAAAAGTCCTATTTTTAAAATTTTTCTTCTAACATGATAATTGATGTTTTCTTAGTCTTACAAAGAGTGCATTTTGATTTAGTTTCCATTATTGAATGCCTTAAAAGAAAATAAAAACCATCTCTCTTACAATTTTAATACTGAAGAAATTTATATACTCTACACCAAATTTCGTTTGTGCTAAGAAATTTTGTGTTCATTGTTTCATACAAGCCTTTCCTATTTCACTATTTAGACACTTTTCTTTGTATTTATTCCTTCTATTTATGAGAGTGATAAGATTGAATAGATATACATACACATAAATATAAAATATATTCAAAATACTAAAATTAATAAATAAAATTGAAAATACAAATTAAAATAAATGTATATAGATTTATTTTATAATAAAAACTATAAGTATTATTTTCATTCTTTTTTGTGTGAATCACATGGAGATCATTGGCCCCTAACTCTAAGTCTACTAAAACTATTGTGGTCTAATCGTGAGAGCAGTGAGGAGAGAATCGACAACCTCTCCTTCGATTAGCAAGGTGTTTGGCCAGTAGGAAGGTGTTTTTAACTACATGAACACTACCAATTAATGTAACTCTCAGAGTTAATTATTACATATATAACAATTTTTTGGGCCAAAAATTGATAACTAGCAATTGCACCTAATGTTGCAAAGAAAATGTCGTAAGGAAGATGTTAGAAAGAGATCAATTATAATTAATTTGATGTGTGGCTATATATAAATTTTAATGTCATTGGAGATATAGGTATAGAATGTATAATGTTTGTAATAGACATTGCATTTTCATATTTGACTAGAAAGTTATGGTAGAATTTATTGAAGATATCGTGGATTTGTAAAAAAATATTGAAATGAATTATTAAAGTTGTTTTTATTTAGTAGGATTTATAATACTATATTAATATGATACTAAAGAGAATACATAATTATATTGTTGAAATAAGTACAAGATGTAATGGAAAGGTTTCTGATGGCAATTGATTTCTATTATGTGGCATTTTAAGAATGTATAACATTTGAAATGTACAAATGAAGAGTGTGCAATTATTGAAATGTACATTTCATTTTAGTATTTTGCAATAAAATTGTTAGTTTTTGTAAAATATTACAAGTATATCATGAAAAAAATGATTGATGTTGAGCTTGTCAAAGAGTTAGGAGATATGCCGAAGTAATAAGCAATCTACAAAGAGAATTTTTTTTTTTGAAAAATTAGAAATTTTTTTTTTTTTTTTTTGAAAAATAGAAATTAACTTTTTCGACTGATCAATCCGTTATGATGTTCAACTGATCAACTAATAAATTGATGTTCAACTAATCAAATGAAAAAACAGTAAATCAGAAATAAGACAATAAATCAATAATTAACCTACTACATGATATACTACATAATATTTAATATTTATAAGGTAGTCAATAGGTTCTAATATTTAACTAATCAACTAATAACACCAAACCAATATGTAACCTGAAACATAAAATTTAATATTTATAATTATAATATACTCCATGTACTGCATTGTAATCCCTATAAAATTGTGTACAATAGGGACGTACTACTTAGTATAGTGACGTATTACTCAGTAGGATCAATAGGATCGGGATCTCATATACGCAGAAAATTGCAAATACTTGTCAGCAATATATTCAATTTACATATTTGGTCACTATGTAACAGTCCTCTAATAGGGACGTACTACTTAGTATAGTGATGTATTACTCAGTAGGATCAATAGGATCGGGATCTCATATACGCAGAAAATTGCAAATACTTGTCAGCAATATATTCAATTTACATATTTGGTCACTATGTAACAGTCCTCTAATTCTCACCCTATTGGTGAAATTAGATCGTACGTGAAGACAATAATCTTATTACTGTGATCCAGTAAAATCAGGGCATCAACATTACCGGTTAGAAATAACATTTTCTACAAACGTATGATGCTATTTTATTTTTACAAATGAATGAAATAGGTAGAGGTGGGCATTATTTTTCTGATCATAAAGAGGGTATGCTATCCCACAATATCCGAAATCAAACTCTATGAATTTAGTCTATTATCGAGGGATTGGGATATGTGGTGTCAAAATTATTAGAGTTATTTTTAATAATGTGTTGTTGTTGTTTATTAGATTTTGAATAGATTTGATAGAGTGTTTTCTAAAGGTATTTTTTGTTATGAAGTTTAGATTGGTTAAAGAGTTTCTAGTTATGAAGTTTTTTATCTAAATAAAAGTTAAATAAAAAAAAAATATTAAATATAATGAAAATATAATTATATCAAACTTACCAAAAAAATAATATAATATTATTGATATGTATCATAGAATACATATCCTTGCCAAACTTACCAAAATATTGTTGATATGTATCAATAGAATTTGAAACTCAGTTACCATCAGCACAGTTTATATTTGAAGATCTGTTACCACTATTACAACTTTTATTTGAAAGCCCGGCGAAATTATTTGCTATGATAACAGCATTGATCAGCGTCTGCATTTGCTGATAGATTCGATTGGAAGTCCCAGTAGCATGTGCATTTATTTTGAAGGTTTTGCAGGTATGGCAACTGCAGTCAAAGGCTTCATGATATTGCATGGCCAGAAAGGATGAGTAAGAACTAATTTTAGATGCCACGAGGAATGGTACATGTAATCGTGGCTTGAAATTCAAGCGAACCATTATCTTTATCTTTGAATTTAATTGCATATTGAACGTTATAATGGCATATTCAACCGTACTTCTGGGGACAGAAATAGTATTTTGTACTAATGTATGCAGATACTATGGCCAAATGATATCAGAGCATGTGGAAATCATATGGCTGGAAACAAAATTTAGTACAGTTCTCCTCAAACTTTTCCAAATGAAAATCAACATCAATACACAGTTGTGTATTATTTTCTGATTAATGGGGATTTGCAATCCCAGTATCTGACTTCAAATTCTCTACGAATTCAATCAAATATCATAAGAACTATTATTGCTCCCAGAAGAATTAATTATTTGAAGCCCCACTTTAATATGATGTTGCTGGCATATGTCATTAGAATTTCAAGATCAGTTACCATTAGTACAATTTATGTTTGGAGATCTGTTATCATAATTACAATTTGTATTCGAGGGCCCCGAGTAATTATTTGCTATGATACGTCCATCGATTCTCATCTGCATTGGTTGATAGATTAGACTGGAAGTTGCAGCGGCACGTGTATTTATATTCGAAGCTTGGCCAATCAAACGATTATTTGCAGCGATGTTCGAGGGAGGGCAACACTTTATGCTTAGATTTAATTCATATTTTTTTTATTTATTTGTTTGTTATTGGAAATAATTCGTTTCAATTGTCCAACAAACCACAGGTTTTATTTATTTATTTTTAATAATTCACTTACAGTAGGACAAGGTATTCACAAGAGACGAGACGATGATTAGCATCTACTAAAATATATGTTTTTTTATTTGAAGGTAATTATTTATATTATAGTTTAAGTTAAAAATTTATAAATTAAATTAATCAATATTTTTTTATGATGGATATTTGTATCCTTTATATGTTTGTAAATTTATGTTTATTTTAATTTCATATTTATTGTACATTGAGAACGATCAATTATTTATATTAATATATTTATGTATATAATGGATGTATACATTTGCATAATAAATTTCTGAATATAGATTTAGGCCCATTCTATCTTAATAAAATATGCACCAAAATTTTATATATTCAAAAATCTATGTACAGCTTTATCTTAAACATGGAAACATTTGAGAAGTGGTTTACTTATTATTATTATTTAAATTAATATAAAATTATTTTAATTAAGTTAAATATTGATATATATTATTTATTTCAAATTTTTAAATATTTTAAATATGAAAGGTTTTTAAGTGCATTATACTATATATTATTTTTTGGATTTAACTTAGTTATTCATTTATGATCATTTCTAATTTCTATGAGAAATAGTTGTCACTGACTAATTTCTCATGATTTTTGAATAGTCCACTTAAAACTCATTGCATCAGGTGATGCTTATAGGAGTAAAGAAGAAAGATTAAAACTAGTAAAATAAATCACATAGAATCAATACATATTTTTCAATTATTTATTTTAAATTCTATACGTATTTAAATAAAAATACACATCTTTCTTTTATAGAATTATAAAAAAAGAAATTGTATTGGAAAATGTTATACAGTTGATGCAGATATATAAAAACAAAAAAAATTCAAAAACAACAACTCATAACACAAGACAAAGATCAAACAAACAACAATGGAGAAGAAATCTTAAGCTTTACATTACATGAAAAACCTTGCCTGGCTTGCTAGTTTTCTCAGGATGAGGCAAATTACAAATATATAATTACAAATATATAGACTTTCTCTGCATATGTGTTTCATAACTGCACAGTCAATAGACGTGGGCAGTCAACTGCAATCATAAACGAGTAGAGAAGGTCTAAAATTCTCTTCATATGTTTTTCATAACTGCACAGTCAATAGACTTGGGCAGTCCGCTTCAATCTGAGTGGACTGTGGTGTTATTTGAGAAGTAAGCATAGGCTTGGGCTGTTACTGTCTGCCTGTAAAGAGTTGGGTTTATTTGATTCACATATCAGTATAAGAGATATTCATGTTCAATTATTAAATTTAAAATTTTAAAAATCAAATTAAATATATAAATAAATAAATGAATGACTCCCATCACAAACAATCCAAACCAAGAAAAATGAAGCTAATAATTTTGAGTAAAGGGAAATACTTATCTCTCTGCATTTTGGTACTATGAACACATCAAATTCCTATATGGATGATTTACATCCGTGCCTCTTGGACTGTGAATATGATCCTATTCACTTGTCAATATAATAGGATTTAAGTCACTTGGCTGATTACAATGATAATAGTTGAAATGGTTTTCTATCCTTTTGCAAAGTTAGTTTGGAGCATTCCGCATGTTGGTGTGAATAATCCAAGGATCTATTCAATAAGTAAACTCCTCAGCAAGGTGTCTTTCAGGAAAAAAAAAGTAAGCTTTATGTATGTAAAGAAGTAAATGAATTAAAAAAATTATATAATAAAAAACAACATTTCATTTAAATTTAAATAATCTATTTTTATGATATTTATATTATATTTTATATTTATTTTATCTGGTCTGTATTTAGCCTGTATAAAGGGAAATTCATACACATACACAAAGTTAAAATGTGAATGAAATTTAAATAATCTATTTTTGTGATATTTATTTTATATGTTAAATTTATGTTATCTTGCCTGTATCTAACCTGTATAACCGGAAATTCATATAGAAAATTAAAATGAATTCCGGGAAATTCATACACAAAGTTAAAATGAATATTCATACATAAAATTAAAATGAATTCAGGGAAATTCATACACAAAGTTAAAATGAATTTACATTGTTAATTAATAAATTTAGCATGATCAATTCCAAACTACCACATATCAAATCTGTATGACAATTAATTTCAAATAGCCTCCCCAAAAAAATTATGTGTCCTTTGATCTCTACAAAGATTTAATAGGACAGGTATTCAATTCTAACCTAACTCGACATCAAAACTTCATACAATCCATTTTAAGGTAGCCCTGTATCAAATCTATAAAATTTGAGAGATCGAAAAGAAAATGGAAGGATAAGCCTTGCTAAATTTAAAAACTCAAATCTCGGAAAATTTAAGACGGTAGAAATTAATAGCCGCAATGACTATTCATGTGAGCTCTTGTGTTCCTTTCTCTGAATAGATTGATTGAATTTCATCCGCTAAGACACTAGAATTCTGGTGAAGGGGTCATCCCAAATCTAGTTAAGAGCAGTTTATAACATTTATGAAGTGAAATGATAGATAATAATCATTTTATGGTATGTTTAAAAAACGATAAATATAATTCCTTCATGGTATGCTTCATGCTTCGCAAATTAATGGAGAATTTTTTTGGAAGAAAATGATAAGAATTTTATCAAGTAACCATGTTATTAATATTGGAAAATAGAAAAATTAAAATATTTCTAATAATTTAGAGTGACAAATACTCATAATGTTTTTAAAAATGTCTATGTATAATTATAATTAACAATGGAATGGATATGGTAAACTCTAAGGGAAACATGCTACTAGACGGAGCAGATGCATTCACATTCGTCCTGTATGCGTGCAAGCTAATCCGAGCATCCATCCTTCTATCTCCAACCCTATAATAATGATGTCTAGTTCTTCTGTGATACTTTCGGATTCAGCAGAAATTAGTGAAAACCTAATCATCATAATGGAATAGAATAGAACCATTTTTGTAAGATATGTAGGATTTATATTCTCACATAATTAAAAAAAATACACTTACAGAACTGTTGAGATGGAAAGGTTTGAGAAAACAACAGCAAAGATGATAAGATTAAAAAAAATTAAATTTATTTAAAGTTAGCATATTATTTAAAAAAAATATTTTATAATATCAAAGATAACATATTACTATGTTGAGTATAACATAATATAACATACTATTGTAATATTAAATTTTATGTAATATAATATTATAATATAATATAATATTATAATATAATATAATATTAAATATAATATAATATAATATTAAATTTTATGTAATATAATATTATAATATAATATAATATTAAATATAATATAATATAATATTATGCTATATAAATTTAATATTATATAGTATTATTTATTAAATTTAATATTATATAGTATTATTTATTCATGGTTATATGTCATAATATCATATGTGCTATGTATATTTTTTTTTTTATAAATTTATCAATATTTTATTGAAACATTGTAAGGTTATTTTTACAAAATTTATGGATCACATAGAAATAATTTGCAACTAATTAGTTTAGATTCATTTTAAACATGGATCTAACATGAACACATGAATTTAACACGAGCCCAAGGGATTAAACTTGTATTCACCTCATACACGAAATCTGTAACTAATTAGTATAGATTTATGTTAAACATGGATATAACATGAATTTAGATGGATCAAACTTCTTTTAAATGAAAAATACAATGTGTAATTTTTCATTGTTAAAATTTTATTTTTAAATGATATATAGAGTACAAACTTAAACTTGTAAGTCCAAAAAATCTTGGTTAAAATTAGGGAGAAAAAAAATTAAATATTTTAAATAGAATGTGAATCAACCCATATTAAAATGATTTCAAAAAAATTTACAATTATTTAAAATTTGCATAATATTTAAAAATAATATATTATATAACATCACAAACAACACCTATTATGTTTAATATAACATAATATACTATAATATAATATAATATTGTAATATTAAATTTTATAATATAATATTATATTACATTATATTATATTAACTATAATATTATATAATATTATTTATTCATGGTTATATGTCACAAGATCATTTATGTTATCTAGGTTTTTTTTACAAATTTATCATTATCTTATTGGAATATTGGAAGGTTATTTCTACAAAATTTATCCACCCCATAGAGATAATTTGCAACTAACATGAACACATGGATTTAAAGGAATCAAATTTGTATTCACCCTATAGATGAAATTTGCAACTAATTAGTATAGATTTATCTTAAATATGGATGAACTCCCATGGATCAAACTTCTTTTAGAGTGCAAAATCCAATGTGTAATTTTTCATTGTTTAAATTGTATTTCAAATGATATATATGGAGTGCATAACTTAAATATGTAAGTCCAGAAAATCTTGGTTGGATTTAAAGAGAGAAAAAAATAAAATATTTTACATAAGATGTGAATCAAACGACATTAAAATGGTTTTTTTTTATTAATATTTTGTTATATACAACATTTAAATATTTTCTTTGAAGGAGATTTTTCCATATATATATATATATATATATATATATATGAATATTTTATTATATATACATTTAAATATTTTCTTTTAACATTATTTTTTCATATATATAGATATATATGAATATGATATTGACATAAATTAGCTACATAGGTCTTCCAATAGTTTATTTAAATGTGGTGGTAAAATATTTTTGAAAAGTATAAAGTTTAAACTTATTATTCACATTTTTTTACTTCTAATTACTTTACATAAACTATATTAAGTCCTATGAACAATCAACTAAATATTTATAACATATTATTTTTGTTTTTTGTTTTTTTTATCTATTTTATTTTATAATATTTTATTTTATTTGAACGTACAATAAATTAAACATTATTCCTTACTCAACTATAAAATGACCCAACCAAACCCGACCCGACCCTACCCTACCTTATATTTTAATTATTAATATGAAAAGTAATTAAAATATATAACACAAAATTAAGAAACAATACACTTAGAGATTACAGGTTTAATAATTCTCCTCTGGTTTGTTTTTGCTTTCAACAAGTTGAAAGATAATGTCAAGAAGTTGAAATGCAATTTTCGTAAGCTTCTCTACTCAATTTATTGAGATCGAAATATTGGACAAGACAGCACCGCCATGATGACATGATAAAAAAATAGGTTCAGGTAATTCAAAGTTTTTTTTCCAAATATAAGTTGCATAATATTATCAAATATAATACTATAATAATGTTTAAAATAAATTATTATATCATATTAAAATTTGATTTAATATTATAACAGTATATTTAATAAAATATAAAATATTTATATTAAACTAGTAACTTAAAAAATATATAATTTAATATTATAAAATTATATTATATATAAGAATGGAAATTGATTTGACAAAATCAATAACTTTTATATAAATTTCTCTTACTATTTTAATAAATAGAACAATAATTTCATATATTCCACCAAGGTTAGGTTAACATTTTGTCTCCATAACCTTCAACCATGAAACATGTGCTTTACAACTTCTATTAAGATTCTTGGACTATTATAATATTTTTAAATAAAATATTCTATATTATTTAACAAAATACTATTATATAATATTGAATAATATTGATGAGTGGAGAAAAGGAAATAAGGCCTCAAAATTAAATAAAGAAAATACAAAAAATTATTAAAATTCTCATCGATTTAAAGAGAGAAAAGGAAAATGTAAGTTCCAAACATATTTTTTTTCAGTGGCTTTTGTTTTAATAAAATATATTTACATATGAATGATATTCAAAATCATTAATAAAACCTAATGATAACATGGCCTAAGCTACTAAAGTGTTAAAAAAAAAAACATGGTATGCAGGCCAGTCACGGAACCTCGCAGGGAGCAACAGATATATCCCAACAACGCGAAGCCACTCATTGCTATGCAGGTCATCAAACCCCAACAAAATTTGAAAGGAAAAAGGGCACATGCCTTGCAAAAAATATCCGAATGGGAACCCTTGTAACGTCGGAAGATATTCAAACTATAGGACAGAATGTTGGAAGACATTCTAATCGACACGAAATAATGTTGGAAGATACTCTAAACTAAAAGAAAAAAATTGTTGAAAGTTACTATGACGGCAAGAAATACCTCGAGATGCCATCATAGGCCTCTTCATTACAACAAAAACATAGATAGGAGTGACACACAGTAGTGAAAATAGATCAGAACTATTTCTTGAGAACCAACCCACACACCACCATCTTGAATAGGGTAGAAAAACTAATCCACAAACGATACTTGCATGAAGAGGTTGCAACAACAAAACCAATGCTTAGACTAAAACTCCAACAATGGCAGTGGAAATCTGTTGGGTATGTGTTATATTCTTTGCACGACTAATCACGTGCGGGGCGCAATAGGGGGGGCTCATAGGGGAGGCTACCGCCCCCCCTGTCGGGGTCCAAGGCAGCGCCTCGGTGAAAATTTTTTGGTCTTTAATTTCTGGTGGAAAGTCTATGCCCATGGTTTTGTGCATGGTTTTGCACATGGTTTTTGGGTATGCTGGTTTTCGGTCCCTGGTATTTTTCTAGATCCGGTCAAAGGAACTATGGTTATGTTCTAATCCAGCATTAATGGATTAGGGTTTATGTATGCTTCAACATGTATATATATGTGTTGTAACACTAAGAGGAATATAATGAAATATCAAGCTAGTCATCTCGATTTGGGATCCAGGGGAAAAACTCTGTGTTTATCTATTTTATGTGTTATGCTCTGGCTATTGCTTATTTTCTGTTATAAGATTCGTGTGTAGATAATTTATGTTCAGGGTTAAAACCTACATTTTGTATCGGAGTTGTTTCGGCTTCAAGGGGACGCCTTTGCTGCAGATGGTTTTTTGCTCGGGCTTGAGGGAGACCCTGTTCAGTGGGAGATCTGCGGGATCGATTCTTGTAGTGAAAGAAGATGGTGAGCGGTGGAAAGATAGAGATACGGAAATTTAATGGTCAGAGTTTTGAGTTGTGGAAGCTCAAGATGGAGGATCTGCTGGTGGATAAAGATCAATGGATCACGATAGATCCAGGTACTAAACCAACGGCAATGTTAGATGAAGACTGGAAGAAACTGGATCGGAAGGCTAAGAGCACAATACGGTTGTGTGTCTTAGATTTAGTATTGTTGAATGTATCTGGGGAAGCTACGGTGAAGAATTTGTGGGAAAAATTTGGGACTTTGTACCAATCTAAGTCTCTGGTGAATAATTTGTTCCTGCGGAAAAAGATGTATAACTTGAGGATGAAGGATGGAGACTTGGTGACAGAGCATCTGAACGCGTTCAATACTGTGGTAAGTTAGTTGTCATCTATTGATATTATAATCTCAGATGAGGATAAGTGCATTAGTTTTTTGTGTTCTCTACCAGACTCGTGGGACAGTCTGGTTATTGCAATAGGTAGTAATACAACTACCTTGAATTTTGATGACATTGTCTCAGCCTTGCTGTAGGAGGAAATGAGACAGAGAAATATGGAGGGCCATAATGGAGATGCCTTATCTATACAAGGAAGGTCCCAAAACAGAGACAAGAATAAGGTTTCGAGTGGGAGATCCAAATCTGTAGGGAGATCTAAATCTCCTGGAAAGTTTGTAAAGGAATGTTGGAAATGCAGAAAGGAAGGGCACTACAAAAGGGACTGCAGATCTAAATCTCCTGAGAAAGGAAAGGGATCCAATGATGCTCCTTCTGCAGAGGCAAAAACCACCTCGGATGAAGGTGGGGATGTGTATTTGGCTTCTTCCTCAAATACACATGTAGATCATGAGTCATGGTTGATTGACTCAGGTGCATCCTTTCACTTCACTCCCCATAGGGAGTGGTTCTGCAAGTATGATAAATACGATGGTGGTGATGTCTTCCTAGGGGATGATAGGAAGGGCAGAATTGTTGGACGTGGAAAGGTCAAGATGAAGTTGCAAGGTGGATGAATTAGAACACTTCCTGGTGTTCTGCATATTCTTGCATTGGCCAAAAATCTGATTTTTTTAAGTAAGATGGATGATGCAGGTGTAAAAATAGTGTTCGAGAAAGATGCTTGTTAGATGGTTTGGGGAGCACTGGCATTAATGCGGGGACTTTGGATTGGAACTCTATACAAACTACAAGGTAGCACTGTTATTGATGGTCGTAAGAGTTCTGTGGTTCCTGAAAGTGGAGCGGAAAGCCTAGCTGTCTCTGGAGAAAATACCATGCTATGGCATCAAAGGCTTGGACATATTGGAGAGAAGGGCCTTCAGATACTGCATAGAAATGTTATGGTAGAAGGTATGTCTAATTTCTCTCTTGATTTTTATTTCTATGAACATTGTGTATATTGGAAGCAGAATCGGGTGAGTTTTCCTTCTGGTGCTAAGAGGGCAAACAAGATATTAGAACGTGCACAGTGATGTATTTGGACCTATGTCAGTTCCATCACTAGGAAATTTTGTCTACTATGTTTCATTCATAGATGACTTCTCAAGGAATACATGGATATATTTCTTGAGGAAGAAATATGAAGCCTTTGACAGATTTAAAGAATTTAAGTCTCTGGTGGAAAACAAGACAGAGAAGAAGATAAAGGTGTTGAGGACAGATAATGGTGGGGAGTTCTGTAAGAAGGAATTTGAAGAGTTCTGTAAGAAGTGTGGTATAGCATGATAGAAGACTACTCCATACACACCTCAGCAAAATTGAGTTGTAGAAAGAATGAACAGAACACTAATGGAAAAGGAAAGAGGAATGCTCAGTGGTACCAGGTTAGGACAAGAATTCTGGGCAGAGGCAATGGAGACTGCATGCTATCTAGTTAATAGATCACCTTCATCAGTGTTGGAGGATAAGACTCCACATGAGGTACAGACTAGTAAGAAACCCTCTCTTTCACATCTAACGGTATTTGGATGTGATGCATATGTACATGTTCCAAAGAAGAAAAGGAACAAGTTGGATAATAAATCTAAAAGGTGTATCTTTATTTGGTATAAGGATGGTTTAAAAGGTTACAAGCTTTGGAACCCAAAAACAAGGAAGGTTGTGTATAGCCGAGATGTGGTGTTTAGAGAAGTGAAAGATGTTGTTAAACATGAAGTCATACCAAAAGAACCTGAGAAGATATAGTTTAAGCTAAAGGTGGATGAATCAGACTCTACAACAGAAGAAGACTCAGAAGATGAAGAGCCACAAACTCCAGCTATTAGAAGGTCAGTTTAGGAAAGAAGGCAACCAGAAAGGTATAGTCCATCTTCTTTCTGTTTAGGTTTTTCCTTAACTATAAATGATGATGATCCCAGAACTGTCAGGAAGGCAGTAGATTCAGAGGATGGAAAACTCTGGAAGGAGGCCATGGTTGATGAAATGGCATCCTTGCACAAAAATGAGGCATGGGATCTGGTGGAGTTGTGAGCTGGAAGGAAGCCCATCGAGAGAAAATGGGTGTTTAAGAAGAAGATGAATGTAGAAGATAAGTTGGAGAAATAAAAAGCTCAGTTGGTAGCAAAAGGTTATTCCCAGGTGTCGGGAATTGATTTTGGTGATTTTTTTTCTCCTAGCGCCAAAGTTACTTCTATTAGATTACTTTTATCTGTTTTTGCTGCATTTGATTTTGAGATAGAACAGATGGATGTGAACACAACTTTTATTCATGGGGATCTACAAGAGGAGATCTACATGAAGAAAATTGAAGGCTTTATGGTGAAGGGTAAGAAAGAACTAGTATGCAGGCTAAAGAAGTCTCTGTATGGGTTAAAAAAATCACCAAGGATGTGGTATCAGAAATTTGATACCTATATACGGGGACTTGGCTTTACCAGAAGCAAAGAGGATAATTGTGTTTGTTTTAAATTAATTGGTGACCTTGTTATTTATTTGGTCTTGTATGTGGATGATATGTTGTTGATTGGAAATGACAAAGAAATTATCCAAGATTTGAAGACCCAATTGTTCTCTAAAGTCGACATGAAGGATCTTGGTGCTGCAAACTATATTCTGGGCATGGAAATTAAGAGAGATGAGGCAAAGATGATGCTCTGGTTACACAAGAGGAAGTATGTCGAGACTATATTGCAGAGGTTCAAGATGCAGGATAGTAAACTGGTGAATGTTCCTATTCCTGTAGGTGTAAAGCTGTTTGCTGAACAGTGTCCCAAGACAGAAGAAGAAGAGGAGGATATGTCCCGTCTTCCATGTGCAAGTGCAGTGGGTAGCCTGATGTATGCAATGGTCTATACTAGACCAGAAATTGCACATGCAGTGGGAGTATTGAGCAGGTTTATGTCAAACCTAGGGAAGGAGCATTGGACAACAGTGAAGCGGGTTTTCAGATATTTACGTGGCACTAGTGATTATGGCTTGTGCTACCAGGGAAGACTAGGATTGGAAAGAATGTTGGAAATTCATGGGCTTTTGGATGCAGACAGGGCTGGAGATTTGGACCAAAGAAGATCTACAAGTGGGTATGTGTTTAGCCTATTTGGAGGCGCAATAAGTTGGATGAGTAAAAGATAGTCTGTAGTTGCTCTTTCAACTATAGAGGCAAAATACATGGTAGCTACTCATGCAAGCAAGGAGGCATTTTGGTTGCAGATATTGTGTTCAAGTATAGGGTTGGTACAAGAAGCTATAAGGATAGACTGTGATAGCCAAAGCACAATTTTCTTGGCTAAGAACCCTACTTATCATTCAAAGACAAAGCACATTGATGTTCAATATCACTTTGTTAGAGATATGGTTGAGGCTAAAAGGGTGTTGTTGGTAAAGTTGGACACTCTGAAGAATGTTGCAGATGCATTGACAAAGTCTGTGAGCACTCAGAATTTCTCTTGGTGTAGAGAAAAAATGGGTGTTGAAGAATTGGGCCAATGACTAAGCTCTCATGTGGCCCCTTGCAAAAATAAAACAACAAGTGGGAGAATGTAGGGTATGTGTTATATTATTTCCACAACTAATCACGCACGGGGGGGCGGTAGTCCCCCTTGTGGGGGTCCGGGGCAGCGCCCAGGCGAAAATTTTTTGGTCCTTAATTTCTGGTGGATGGTCTGCACCCATGGTTTTGTGCATGGTTTTGCACATGGTTTTGGGGTGTGATGGTTTTCGGCCCCTGGTATTTTTGTAGATCCGGTCAAAGGAACTACGGTTATGTTCTAATCCAAGGTTAATTCATTAGGGTTTATGTAAGCCTCAGCATGTATATGTATGTGCTGTAACACTAAAAGGAATATAATGAAATATCAAGCTGGTCGTCCCAATTTGGGATCCAGGAGAAAATCTCTATGTTTATCTGTTTTATGTTTTATGCTCTCGCTATTGTTTATTTTCTTTTATAAGATTCATGTGTAGATAATTTATGTTCAGGATTAAAACCTACAAAATCAAGAAGTAAGGCATGGAAAGGCGACCTACATGAGCCCATTAGTATGATATGCACAAAAAATCATGAATTGGGGCGTAAAGCACAAGGTACAAGACATCGAGGTGATGGGAAAACCAAAGAAAAATTTTTACGACTGTTACACCATTTTTTGGTCATCTAAACTGTTACTATTAGATGGACCTAAGTACACCATGTAAGACCAATTTTACCCTAAGTAAAATTGCTTTCACTATGAAAAATAACTTAGTAAACCACCTTTATTAGGTTGTTTATGGTCTAAACAGGAAACCCCATAAGTAAATATTAAATAAATCCACATTTGTTTGATTTTCCTCAAGAAATAATTAGTTAAACAGCATTTTAATTAATATTCTTGGTCATATTAAACCCAAAATAGGAAAACTAATTAGATAAATTATTATTTATCTTATTATTTTCTAGGAATAATTATTTAAACCTTATTGAAATAATACTCCTTGTTAAATTTTACTAAATATTCCATTAATAGTTAAGTAAATAATTATTTATTTAATTATTACTCAATCATATCCTTAAAATGATAAAAAAATCATTTATTTATTTATTATTTACAAATAAAGGGATTTGACCCCAAGTCAAATTCTTTTTCCCTCCAAAAATATAATAAAATATTCTATAAAAGTTGGATCTTGATTTGGTTAATAATATTTTAACTATGCACCAATATCTAGACTAACTCAATATTTTGTTATAAATGGAAGGGTTTTTTGATTCATTAATCACCTTTTGATCCCTAAAGATCACTCTGGATCTATACTTTTGGACTGACTTTGATCCACCATCATTGTCATATTTTTCTATCTTTTTGCTTGTGAGCTCCCTTTGAGTTCCATTTTTGTCTGGGTTTTCTACACCATCAAGGAAGAGGAAATTTCGATCTGAAGTGCTGAGGACTTACAAGAACCCATCCCATTGAGGAGAACTGGTAACATCCTTCTATGTTTTCCTCCCACATTCGCTTAATATAAAATTGATTCAACATATTCTTGTCTTGTCTATTGGATGCATGTAGTAAATCTTGTGTTTATTTACTGCTTAATATATTTTGATGCATAGATCTAGATTTTTGCAACATTTATTTTGATCACCTACTTGCATATCTGAAGATATTGGCAATAATCTTTGATGTTACAGCTATTTTTTATGCACAGCTAAAGTGGTCTTTTTTCGTACACTTGCAATTAAGATTCATACTAACAAGTGGCGACTCCACACGGGTTTACGATTACGACCGTTGTTGTTTTTCAGATCCGTGCATATCCAGCTTCTTCAAACCCTAGGATTTCTCTTCAGCTTCTTGTTTTTCTTTTCTTGATGTTGTTTTTAACCTATAAAACCCTAAAACATTAAAAATTATAACTCTCGTATGTTTTTGGACCTATTTCACAGGTGACCGACGTCAGTCGTAGCTGAGATGACACATTCTGTTGAAACCTGCTCCTGAGAGCCCCGAAAGTGCAAGTCGCACTTTCTGGCCCTAAACTTGAGACCTGGAGCTTCAGGACGTGGAAATCTACCCAAAACCTACAACCTCAATAAGAAATAGGTGAGAAAATTCAACCTCACTTTTTTGCAGGAATTTTTCAAAAAGTTTTTTGGGTTTGTCTAGGCCTTTGTTCAAGTTTTTCTGACCTCCATCTCCACCTATTTTGGACTTGTACTTGTCTTGTTTTACTCATCTAAGTGGGAAACTAGCCCCCTAGGGCTTCAGTACCGTCCACACTTTATGGCATATTTTTAGCTGCTACAGGTTGTCTGAAATTTTCAGAGTGTTCAGTCATTTTTCAGATCTGATACCTTACCTTTAGATCCATTTTAGATTGGCTTTTTATCCATCGAAATCACTGGCTCCTTTAGTTCTTTTTTGGTTTTCCTCTAGGGTCCACTCCATTTCCCTCGAGGAGATAGGCTTTCGCCACCTCATTTACAACAATTTTTCCTCTGATTTTTTGCTTTTTATCTGCACCCATTTCAAGCAGATCTAACCTTTAGATCCGTGCCCCTCTCGACCTTAGATCTATTGGCTATTTTTGTGTGTTTTGAATAGTTTTTTGGCCACCTATAGTCTACTTGTTGAGAGGCCTGCCTCCTTGGGTTTATATTATTGCATTATTAGCTTTTTATTTGTTGTTATTTCAGTTTCATATACTGTTATCTGTAGGTTTATTTATAGTTATACAGCACACATTTTCTTTTTCTCTACAAACGTCTGGGTTTAAAAATTATAATTTACACACTTTTACAAACACACCATAAGTGAAGAAGAGTTTGGTTAACACCACCAACCAAAGACTTTAACATTGAAATCAATTGATCATGCACCTCTGTGACCTTGTTTCGACATTATAATTAGTTGATCCTGCACCTTTCCGCCCTTGTTGGTCTCTCTTCTCCTTGTGCCGTGTTTATGTCATCATCATTGAACCATCAAGGCGTTTATCCCAGAGACTTCTTTGCCTTCATCCTCAGTTTCTGGTAGGAATACTTACTTCTCCGCATAGGATTCGAGTTATTCCTCCACCAAGTTCGCACTCCGACTCCTCTTCTGGTTCATTAGGTTCTCCTTCTCGTTCCGCCCTCAGTTCTCCTTCTGTCACCTTCACTATGTCTGGTTCAGGACCTAACATTGGTGGTAGCACCATCCTTATTGCTGGGAATACTACTAATGGGACTGCAACAGGAACTACTCTGGTTTCTCCCTTGCTCCCCTATATGGCAGGCCTCAGTCTTCCCAATTTTAACCAGTTGATCAATGAGCCTATACACCATGACACTAGTTGGCCTGCTATGCCGACCAAACTCCCTTCGAACATCCCCAAGTTTGAAGGCCTTGCTGGAGAAGATCCTACAAATCATGTTCAATCTTTTGACATGTGGTGTTTGTCTAACTCAATTACCGATGACTCTGTTCATCTTCGGTTGTTCCAACGTACGCTTACAAGCGAAGATTCTAAGTGGTATGTTGATCACACCTCATCCTCTCATACCACCTTTACGACTCTTTCTTGGGGTTTCCTATCTTATTTCCATCTTCCCCTTCGTTACGACACTGGTACTGAACTTTTGACTTATTTTTGTGAATCGTATGTGACTCGCCTATCCGATCATGCCCAGGAATGGCAGAGAAGAAAGATCGTATGTCGAGCCCCTACCTTCGAAGACCGTGTCTACATGGTCTGGTTCTTTAGATCTCTCTTGCCTACTATCAACAAAGATTTCACATTGCATTTCCCTCATACCGAAGAATCCACTCTCCAAATTGCGTTAAAATATGACCTGATCTATGCTTAGTCAGGTAATGTTTATATCGTTCTACCTGATCTTCCTAGACCTGGTGGTGCCAACGCACCGGGGGCATCTCATGCTGCCAACGATATAGTTGGAGCTCTCTCTGATCCATACGCTTAGCCTCACATGAGCTATGGTTTTCCTTAGGGAGGGGCTAGCACCTCCTGCATTTATCCCCCTCCCAATAGCTTGTATCTAGGATACGACATGCCACCTCATTTTTCCTAACCTCCTGTTTACCACAGTGTTACCAAACCTCCTTTTTTTTATCTGTATCCTTAGCCTAGTTCTCAAGCTCCTCCAACATTTGCACCTCCTCCTCCCTTGCCTTCTCAAGCCCCACAACATTAGCCACGATCCCCTCAAGGGTAGATGTATGCACAGCAGGGTGCGACTAATCCTCCTCCCTCCAAAAATAAGAGGAAAGGCACTTAAAATAAATCTGCTTCTGGTAATACTAGACCTAATATGCAAAATAATGCACCTAACACTGCTAACAAACAATAAAGCACCCAGCCTAAGCAGGACAGGCATGTTCGCACGAACAAGCCTTGTTCTTGTTGTGGTGTTTATGGTCATTACACGCATGATTGTCCTCTTTTACCACAGATGAATTAGATGTGTGAGTCTCAAGAAAAATTCCAAGGACAACAAGCCTCCCCTTCTATCCCTCCCAGTGCTGCGCCTAGTCAGCCGGCTGTGTTTACTAATCCTTTCCCTCAGCAAGGATTTTTGGCTACCCAACCACCTGAAGGTCAGGTGGCCACTCAACCTCTTCCATCTGGTAACTCCGATTACTAGATTCACATGATGAATTATAACCAACCTATAACCATCGACATCAATCTTCAGACTCAGTCCCGTTAGTACAACAAGACTCCCTCTATGTCTGTCCCCAGATAACTCCTTCGGTCCCTACAAAGCCTCTTTCGACACCTAATGGTCCCTTGTAGATCCCTCAGCCTAAGGCAGAGGTTCATACCTAGATCCCTAAAGGACCACTACGCCTAAATGCTGCATCTGGCAAAGCTACCCATTCGTATAGTATAGTGGATGATTTGGCGCGATCTCCTGCTGCCATTTCAATGCGGGAACTCCTCCAGTCATGCCCTTCACAACGAAAATCTCTACTATCTGCCATGGGCGCTGTAGATAATTTTTATGATCGATTTATTGTCTTCGATGTTGATCGATCAAAACATCCTCCTCTTCCTGCTTCTATTGCCTTCCAAATCTCGGTCAAGATCTGGAATTCCAATGTTTCCCAGTGCATCATTGATGAGGGGGCATCCACCTGTGTGATGTCCACTTCGGTTTGGAAGAAACTCGGATTACCTAAGTTGTCTCCTTCCATTATCACTCTCTAAGCATGGGATGGCCACACCTCCTAGCCCATTGGCCTATTCCACAATTGTCCTATTACTCTTGCGGGCAAGATTATTTGTGTTGATGTAGAAGTCATAGATGCCCCCTTAGATTACAACATTTTATTGGATTGTAGCTACCCCAATGTGATTTATACTGCCCCATCTGCGATTCACCGTAAGATGTCCTTCCCTCATAACAGAGAGGTAGTCACCATTGACCAGTTGACATATTACAAACTGAAGTATCAGACCTCCCTTGAGTCCATCATTTCTTCGGTGGCCAATAAGCAAACCATCGATCCTTTGACCAGTGTCTACAAATATTCCTCATTGCTCGGTACATTCCCTTGTCTTCCTCCTCTTTTCTTTGATCCTAGCTCATTGAATGTTTGCATGATGCAATCATCTTGGGCCACCCTCAAGCAGCACGCTTTGGCTAGTTAGCAGCCTCCTCGCCCTCCACAGCCTAATCCTAGCCCTTTGATTAAGCCTTTTGGATCTCCTCCTCCTCGCCCTTCACCTACAGTTGGTATCCATGAGCCTCTTTACCCTCCTGGAATGGTTCCTCCAGGCCTTAACCATCTTAGAGCCATCCCACATGGTCATTACCCTCTGGTCAGATATCGTTCCTAGCCCCCCCTCCATAAGTATACACGGTACCTGTCATGGATACCCTCTCTCTTCCTAACCTGACCCTTGGGACTCCTGTCTGCTACCTTGATCCCCCAGCTGCTACCCCGCCTAGTCAACCCAAACCTTATCTTGCTTTGACCCTGGTTTAACCGGTCCCCATGACTTCTCTCACTGCTACATTGCCTCAGCCACCTCAACAAGAACCACCTGTTGTTGCAACCACTTCGGGTAAGAAGGGAAAAGCTTAAAAGAGGGCATCAAAAGACAAGGCTACCTTGACTGACCCTGCTCCTCCTTCGCTTCCAAAGCCTTGTGCTTTGTGTGATGTCATTGGATGTGCCACCCATAACTGTCCTGAACTACCCCGTATAAAGCCCATGGTTAATGTTGTGTTCCCTAAGTCTACGGTCCCTGAAGCCATTGTTTCTTCCTCGACTGTAGCCAAGAACCCTAAGACTATTCACATGAATCAGACTTGTGCTTTGTGTGATCTCCATGGCCATTATTCCTACCATTTTCCCCGCCTCATGCATTACTGCACCTATTAGGAGGTAGTTCAAGAGTACGAGGTTGAACAGAAACAATCCTCCTCTCTCGTACTTGCGCAGTATGTTGTGGGCCAGCTTGAGGATTTACCCACTCCCATTGACATTCCCCCTCCTGATGTCGAGATGACGGAGCCTGTGGCCACCATCCTCTAGCTATCATCATTGATGAGACCCTCGATGGAAGTTCCCTCTGCATCTTCCCCTGTTGTTTCGCTTGACCTCCCTTCAGCGATCACCCTACGCTCAACATCGATATATCCCTTATCTGCTTTTTCTTCCATCATCCCCTCTGACAATGTGCATGTGAACCTTTCTTCTCATGATGATGAGTCAGGTAGCTTCGCCGCGTCATGTGGTTTGCCTTCCTCTAGCCACTCCATCTTCTATTGTGATGATGACATCATGGAAGCCTTATCCACCCCTAACTTCATCTTTCCCGCCCATAAGCGGGATGGCACCATTTGTGTCTATGGTGACTTTTGGGGCTTGAGCACAAGCTACACCTCCGGTAGCTGCCACACTCCACCTCATCGTCAGCGTGTGAGTAGTAGAAATCCTACCCATATCACTCCCTCTCGCAGTGTGGATTCGATTTCTATTTTGCACTCAGGTTGCGAGCATTGTTCATCATCCTCATATTTATTGTCTTGTGGCACCTTTCAGATGGACCTCCCGTCCACACCTTATATTGGTTATGCCAATGGTGCAAGTCACTACTCCTGGACTCTAGCCTCGACAGGCTGGGCTATCTTTACCCCTTTGCATTCACTTGTTCTCTCGAACGGTGTATGCATTGGTACTGCTGCCAATAATCAGGCCGAATATGATGCAGTGCGAGGTTTATTAGCCAATTCCCTTTCACATCGGATCCTCCACGTTCATGTTTTTTTAGATTCCCTTCTTCTTGTCATGCAATTGAATGGTGTATATCGTGTGCATAATCCTATCCTTTTTAGAAGATATTTACGAGGGAAGATTTTGATACGTTAATTTGAAATCATTACATTCAATCATGTACCTAGAGCACAAAATCACTATGTAGATAGAATTGCAAACAATATTCCAAACTGGAATTTAGCACACACATTTAACACAATAAAATAACATAAAACCATCAAAACGATGCATATCCATAATATGTGTTGTATAAAATGTTTTAGAGTTCATCAACTCTGATACATATGACATGCCCATAGCAAGTTACAAAAATTGAAACGTGGGCGCACCACCTGCCCCTACACACCTAATCGCTATATGGAGGATCCCGAGCTAATGGCTCTGCTCCCGTACCTCATAGATCACGCATCCCTTGTTCAGTCATCGCCATGCACCGCATGACCCCTCACCACTTTGAGGGTAGAACAATGCATGCCTATATGTACAAGTCCTCTAAGTCTTTCCAGCCGCGCTTGGAAACACCGGTCAGAAGCCTCTCACATCTATGATGGATTTCCTCCAGGAGGGTTGTTGTATCCTCATTTTGGGGCACCCTCGATCCACTAGGTCCTATAGTTCCTGATACTGTAGGATGTCCCATATACCAGGTCAGTTTTACCAATGCTATATCTGCATACAAAAAGGTAAAGAATCAGTATCATATACATTATTCTGAAACTTTACAATGCACATAAAAATATTAGCAATTTTTCACTTACCATCGGGACCCCATACTCGAACAGGGGGTAGTGGAAGATCCAATTCAACTCGATAACTCATCCCACTATAAGGATAGTCATCTATGTACAATGGCATTTGATCCCAATGTGCAAAAAACTTGGGTCGGAACACTCGTCTGACTGCCCCACCTCCTCCTCTGCACAATAGTCACCCCCACTGATGCATCCTGGGCTCTCTCAGGCCCCCATCCTGGAGTTGTATGCAAGGTTGAAGTGTCAAGATATTTTGAAAAAAGAGTAAGCATAAAACTGTACCATATGCATAGTCATGGTTCACTTGCCACTTGCATAGCGACAACTGTCATTTAAGTGATGACAACATCATCTGGCCCCACCCATAGTAGGTCCCACTCAACACACTCTACACAAGCATCATCTGCCCTCTAGTGATGTGGTGGAGTGCCTGCTTTCCCAGGATCCGTAGCACCGCTGCGCCCACAGGACGGGTTTCTAACCTCTCTAGATCCCTGTGGGTATCCATGTCCCTTTGACATGGAGACTTGGATGATAATGGCGCTCTAAAAACTCCAAGATTTTCCACCCTCGTAGTAACACTGGCTGGGTGTTCCCTACCATCCCAAGTGGTGGGAGACCGATCAGGAAATATATATCCTAGACCATTAGCATGATTCAATGCCCCTACACTATAAATACCTCATGGTCCGGGTCCCAATAGCTCATAATCTAGGCCAATAAGGGCTCTCTAGATCTCATCAAAGGGTTCTCCACAAACTTTAGAATGCCAAACCTGGCCAATGCACTGCGAACACCATGATCCTCCCAGATCTCTAACCGTAATGTGCCCAGGTCTCTCTCCCTCTAGTTGATCCGTAATTCTGCCATATCTAGACAAAACCATTATATTTTTTAGTGTAAAGATAGGAAAGACTATCTACAAACACAAAACCCCAGTTCTCAGCCAAAAAACATCACAGAAAAACCCCTCTCTGACAGGTCACACTTTTCAGGCACAATCCTGGGACAGGTCATAGTTTTCTTCCCAAAACCTGCTACCCAGGTCATATTTTTTGCCCCAAAAAGTGTGACCCTATCGTGAAGAGGATAAAGGGTCTGTTATTGAGCTTTGGGGACCTAAATTGAACTTTCAATCCACTAAAATGAAAGAGTATAGTTAGGCCTCTTATTTGCAACTCACGGATCTCGATTCCAATGATTGGTTTGTCTGCTACGGTCATCGCAAGAGTTAGGGCCTTCTCTCCTCTCTACATTCACCACATCTCCACATGCAGATGAGTGAATTTTGAGGGAAAATGCCTTATTAAAAGATAAATCCCTGATTTTTCTTTCGCCTACTATGTCCAAATTGTAGCCGAGTTTGACAAATCGTTCGTACCATTGGAAAGCTCTCAAATGGGTATATGTTAGTTTTTTGTGATTTGATACTTCACCAAGACACATTTTGTCTAAGAAGGGTTCACCACTCCTCAAAATCGAATTTATTCACATGTAACAGTTATACTTGGGGCACCACTTTTCCTTCATACTTTTCCATGCTCGTGTCGATTTTCATCATGAGTAACTGTCATGTACTCATGTTTTTATGGTCCCCATTGGAACTTTTTCTGCGTGGTAGCATCATTGAGTCACCTTTGTTTAGAGCATCCAAGTTGAGTCATCATCACATTCATGGAGTCTATCTCGAGTCCCTTTATATCCTGCTATAGTCCTCCATCCTTCATTACTTGGTTCCTCTCTCGTGTTGCACATTATGGCCTTTAGTCCTACTGTCCCCTATCCCTCATGATATTTTGTCAGTTGCTGCCAGGTCATCCATGCCCTTTATGCTCTAACAAGGGAAGTGGTTCATCCACTAATCAGTACCCCCCATTTCATCATTAACCCTGGTGTCAGTCTCTCAGTCACTCTACTATTTTGTCTTGTGCCTTAGTTGAGGATCCCCTATTACCTCACCTATGGTGGACCTCCTTCTGTTGACATCAGATCATTCATTCCAAATGACAAGTCTAGAGGGCGATGTACCTTGGTTCCAGCTTCCACCTTTGCTCGGTGCCTTGGATGAGGCAAAGGGGTTCCTCGTTACCCTTTGACTTGATTTTTTCTCATCTCTAGCTCCTTTCAGCATGATTGAGATCTGTATGATTAATGTTTTGTTGATTCAAAAGCTAATACCGGTGATTCCTAGGTGTGTGTGAGATGTTTCAGCCCTCATGATAAGGTGGCCCTACAGGTAGCCCCACACATGCCCAGATGACCTCTTTATTACAGCCTTTGATGCATCTCCATATATTTTATGATTTCTGCCTTAGCTGCTTGCAACGCCTTCTTGTTTGCATATATCAGTCAATTTTTCATATCCATTTGCTGTTTACAAAGGCATTTGGGTTGTATTTGTATCTCATGAACTCATATATTATTGTATAAGTCCTAGCTTTTATCTTAGGCATAGTATGTATGTGGGATTCATTATCATGTTTTTACTTGGCTCATATTTATGCTAGCATGTACTATATTGTTCAATCCCTTGTTTACTGGACATCCTATTCTTTTTACTTTGTCTCAGCGGGCATAGGTATGCCTCCCCGGCCACCTATAGCACAGGTACTCACTCATAAAAGTGACTTGTCACACCTGTAAGTCTCGCCTCCTCAGGGCCTAGTCCTCTACCGCTTTAGTATACCTTATATTTTTCTCTCTTTGACTTCCCCTTCGGTGTCTAGTGATTGAGTTCTTACAACATACTTTGGTCATACAATTAGCACCTAAAGCTCGCATGCTAGGGGACAATCTATTACACCATCTTTCGGTCATATAACCTGTTACTATTAGATGGAACTAAGTACACCGCGTAAGACCAATTTTACCCTAAGTAAAATTGCTTTCACTATGAAAAATAACTTAGTAAACCACCTTTATTAAGCTGTTTATGGTCTAAAAAGGAAACCCCATGAGGAAATATTAAATAAATCCACATTTGTTTGATTTTCCTCAAGGAATAATTAGTTAAAAAACAATTTAATTAATATTCCTGGTCATATTTAACCCAAAACATGAAAAATTAATTAGATAAATTATTATTTATCTTATTATTTTCTAGGAATAATTATTTAAATCTTACTTAAATAATATTCCTTGTTAAATTTGACTAAATCATCCATTAATAGTTAAATAAATCATTATTCATTTAATTACTACTCAACCATATCCTTAAAATGATAAACAAATCATTCATTTATTTATTATTTAGAAATAAAGGGATTTTACCCAAGTCAAATTCTTTTTCCCTCCAAAAATATAATAAAATTTTCTGTAAAAGTTTGATCTTGATTTGGTTAATAATATTTTAATTATGCACCAATATCTAGACTAACTCAATATTTTGTTATAAATAGAAGGTTTTTTCCATTCATCCATCACCATTTGTTTCATAAAGATCACTCTGGATCTATACTTTTGGTCTGACTTTGATCCACCATCATTGTCATATTTTTCTATCTTTTTTCTTGTGAGCTCCCTTTGACTTCCATTTTTGCCTGGGTTTTCTACTCGATCAAGAGAGAGGAATTTTAGATCTGAAGTGCTGAGGACTTACAAGAACCCATCCCATTGAGGAGAACTGGTAACATCCTTCTATTTTTTTTCTCCTAGGTGCCCTTAATATAAAATTCATTCAACATATTCTTGTCTTGTCTATTGGATGCATGGAGTAAATATCATTTTAATTTACTGCTTAATGTCTTTTGATGCATAGATCTATATTTTTGCAGCATTTATTTTGATCAACTAATTGCAGATCTGAAGATATTGGCAGCCATCTTTGTTGTTAGGTTTGTTTGTTATGCAGAGCTAAAGTGGTATGTTTTCGTACACTTTCAATTAAGATTCATACTAACAATGATAGCTAGGGTTCTAACCATTGAACCCTCTCCCCCTAAATGCGTTGCTATGAATATCAAATATGAACTAAATTATGTAAGGTCCTAGCTTCAATTTAGATCCATTTTAGATTAACAATTTGGCTTTTTATTGGAATAGGTATTAATTTGACTATAGATATTGTTTTCTAATGTTATTTGATTGGGTGTGCAATATGAATTGATTTAATTGTATTTATTATTTTTTAATATAATGCAATTAGATGAATGACGTGCATTAATTTTAAAGTAATTATATTAATAGTGTGTATTAATGTTAGTGTATGCATGCAAAATTATTGATGACATGCATTTATTTTTGTGTTACAGTGATCAACCTATCAATTTCCAAATAAATTAGATCACAAAAATGATGATATAATGCATAATTGGGAAATTATTTGATACAAAGTATGACCTGCTTATCGAAATCCATTTCTTGAAATTGATCTTGTTGAATCCTACGGAGAAGAAGAAATTCCAAACCAACCTACCAATTATAGGAAGAATGAATGGGAGGTCATTTGTCCATTTTGTAATAATAAATCTACAAATTACAATTAATTTGAGATTCTTAGAAATATAGATCTATTTTCCTCCATAAGTGGAACACAAATTTTGTTGATGAAGAAAATTCCAATTTTCATATTTATTTAACTCTTAGAAAGGAAATTTGAATTTTATTGACACTAACCAACATGGAAAGTATTATTCCTTTGGAATTCTTGGGGATTAAGAAAAGAAAATCATTTTATATTATCATTTCCCATTATAGATTAAGAGTTGATCCACTGTAAATGATAATCCAAGGAATTATAGGTATAAGGAATTATTGTTTGATTGCATCAATTAATAATTCCTTTGAATCTAAATCATGAAGAGGAAATGGAACTTGATCTACTATTATGTGACCATGCATGAATGAAAATAGTAGGAGATCTATATCAACCAAAGATCTAACAAAATTTAAAAGGAATCAAATTTGAGTGGAAAAATTAAAGAACGGTTTGCATCATGAGAGATTTGATCCCTTTCAACACTTGATAGATACAAGGTGAATATGGATCTAGGATGGATACAATGAGAGGCATTGTACATCCCAATATGGTATATATGCTCATGTGACATCCTCATATTTAAAATTAAAAGGAAGAAAAAAAACATGCTCGTTCAATTAATTGTAAAAGGGCACGTGCAGACACAAACACACACATAATTAGCAAACAATTTGAACTTAGAAATATCCTCAATGTTTCAGTGAGTTTTATGTAGGCTTATACAATCACTCAACAAATACTTTCAACCGAAAGAAAATATTTCTCGCACCTACATTTTGAGAGTGGTATGGATTGTCGTCACATATTTACATACCAATATCCTATTCTTGTGAATTAAGTTAGTTCTATGGAATACAACATTAATTGTTGAAGTGGCTTTGTATCCTTTTTCAAATGTTGTATGTGTATGTCACAAACCTTCCATGTATTTCTAGGAATATCAAATTTAGGATGCATTCAATAACCAAAATTCTCAACGAAGTCTATTCCATGCAACATTCATTTTATTTTTCTAAGAAATTTAAATTTTATGTCTATAAATATGTGTAATATAAAAGTAGACGAATAATAAAAAATAAATGAAAAAATGAAAAACTACCTTTTCCATATCCCCCAAATATTTCAATCCAATTTCATCCAAATCCAAATAAGTGATTTCTATGAGTCTTACTCTACTTTAGATTATCCTACGGAAATAGAGTGGATCATGTCTTGCATTAATTATGCAAATATGGTAGTGGTTATTAATGGATTTTCGAAATAATTCTTCAGGATTTCAAGAGGTTTTCACTGGCGATGTTTGCTTTCACCGCTGCTATTTATTTTGGTCATGGATTTTCTAAGTAGAGGGATCAATGAATTCATGGTGTGAGGTTTGATTTTTAGTTGCAGGATCACTAGACATACTAAAATTTCTCATATAATTTTCATGGATGGTGTGGTATTTTCAGGGGTTGCTAATATTTCTAAATGGAGGATTTTACACCAAATCCTATATAAATTTAGAGAAGCATCAAGGCTCATCATGAAGAAAGTGAAATAAGAATTGATTTTGGATAAGCTAGAAGGAGGGTAAATTGTTGAGATTGCTTCCTTATTTGAGGTAAACTTGTGGTTTATGTATAAGGCCTTTAGGTATTTGGGATATTCCTTGAAGCCAAACAAATAAGTTTGTCTCGATTGGGAATGGATGCTCAAAAAGTTCGAAAAGAAGTTGGGTTTGTGGGAAAATAGGTGGCTGAAAATAGGCGGTTGATTCATTATGATTAAATCAGTTCTATAGGGAATTTCAGTATGCTAGACGCACCTACTCAAGTTATTGATAACAATTATTAAAATAATAGATTCAATCATTGAAAATTTTCTCTAGAGAGGAAGAGGTAAGATAGAAAAATTTACTTGGTACGCCTTGATGTAATTATGAGGGATGAGGTGGATGGGGGTTGGGGAATCATAGCCAGTGAAAATTTAAATGATGATCTACTAGTTAAAAGTGTGTGGAGATGCTTTAAAGGCTCTGGTCTGTGGAAAACTATTGTTGGGTAAAAGTACCTTGACAATATAAATCTTTAGGAATGGATAGGTATTGGGGCTCCAGAAAATAAAATAGCCTAAATAATATGGAGAATTTTGTTACACCTTAATAATTGGCTCTTTGGAAACCTGAGATGGGAGGTATGAAGGAGGCATAAGGTTTCTATTGGTCTTGATATCATCAAGGGTGTGGAAGGTAGCCATCTTCTCTCAGCACCAATTATTTATTTTCTAAATCACATGGGCTTACATTTTATGAGTAAACTCACCAATTAGCGTGAATATATACTATCCTCACCTATATGGTCACATGCAAAAGATCTAGGGTTTTCCATGACCCATGACACTGAGTGGGAGAGGCGTAGATATATGCTCTCCTATGCCGACATAACATTGACTGAGGAAAAATATTCCTTAGCTTGGGGTGGTAGTGTGAAAAAAGGGAAACTATCATCCAAGGAAGTAGATATATACATTACACAACGGCACAATATTCCCAATGGTGGAACATATGTGGGAAAATGTGGAGATGGGAGGTCCCTCTAATGCTAAATTGTTCTATGTGGTCAGTGTCCCGCAACTGGATCCTAACATCATAGAACCTCAAAAAAAGGATATTCGAGGGGCTTGATATTTATACTTTGTGTGCAGGAACAATTGAAGAAATTTTTGACTTCTTCCTATAATGCCCATTCACTACATCTACTTGGCATGATGTATTAATGTTTTACAAATTCGAAGTTTTCATAGGTAGTTCCTCAATTTATTCATTTCTATCATAGTGGGCAATAGAGCTGAAAGATTATTGAATGCTCCCCTTTTACATATGTTGGGGGATTTGGCAAAGCAGAAATGTTAAAATATTTGACAAAATCATTCCCGATGTGAGGCACACAATTTTGAAGATCTTGGCATTTTTTTAGGAGATTGAGTCAATGAGGCAAAATCCTCAAACGAATATTCACTCCTACAAGGAAATCAGGTCGTCAAGTTGGTGGGATACTTTAATGGAGCATCGTGAGAAGGGGCATGTGGATTTGGAGCCTATATTGTTGTAAAATTGAGACAACACTATTGGCTCAACTATTTTGTGGGTTCTAGATCTAATAGTAGAGCTGAAATGTTTTTCCTTTGGGGTGTTAGGAGATGTGCAAGTTGGCTTCAAATTGAAGAGATTGTGGTTGTAGGTCACTCCAATTCAGTAATTGAGTGGCCTCAAGGTCGTTCCATTTTGGGGCACCCTCCCTTTTCCACTGGATGAATGAGATTCGTGTCGTGTCAAATTCATTTAAAGACATCTCTTTCATCAAAAAAATTTATGAACAAAAGTCGATGGCCGATATCCTTTCCAAAAGAGGCACATCATCACGATTGAGAGTTGTTAGTTTCACCTCTTTTTATAATAATATGCCTTCCAATTCTTGTAGCTTCATATTTTAGAGGCATAGCCAGTCTATTTCCACTGAAATCTTTAGTTGCTACCTAGATTGGTATTTTTTCTGTGACATGATATGATGGACTACTTTTTGTGGTGCCATGTTTTGTTAGAAGTAGTCAGACAACTTTGTAATGTTTTATTAGAACTTTGAATATTGGCTTGTGATTGGGATAAACAAGTTTTTCGTTTCTTTAAGGTTTTTAAATGTCAAGTTGTGTAGGCCTCGGCTCAATAGATGATGCATTTTTTCCCTACCTTTATGATAGATCTTTTCCTTTTGCAATTTTAAAATTTTGGGGATTTTAGCAAGTTAACAATGTAAATACCATTTGTTTTATTTAATGAAAGATAGGTTGTTTTTTCTCTTTAAAAATAAATAAATAGGTGTATATATTCCACAAAATACAATTGCAAATCTCATGCACCGAGTCTCTATACATAAATTAAACATTTAAGATAAATTCACAATTGAAGAAATCTGTTTGGCTTTTTTTTTTTTAATTTTTTTTAACAGTATAGTATGACCCCGATGTGTAAGTATGTTAGAAGCCAAAATAAATAAAAAACAAATAAAATTGTAAAAATAAAATCTGAATAATGTCTACTTAAACAATAACTTACAAAACCATATAAATAAACAATTAAAAAATCATTAAAAAATAAATTTATTAAAATATGAAGAGGTTTACCAAAACTAAAAAAACACATCGTAAATAAATAAAAATATAAATAAACTAGAGGTATGGTAAATAAATAAATATAAAAGAGGTATAAGGAGATAAGGTAAATAAATAAAAATATATCAAATAGGATTAGAAATCAACATCTAATTATATATCAAGTCTATGGCCCAAATACCATGGACCAATTTATTATTAATAGCATGCAAAAAAAATATTATTAACCCTAACATTAATATTAATATTAATAAAATTATTATTGTTAAACCTAATATTCATATTTATATATTATAATATTAATAGTATTGAATTTAATAACTTTAAATTAATACAATATTAATTTTTGATATTACAATAAATATATATATATATATATATAAACTCTAGATAGATATGGGAGGGAAGAATAAAGACATATGATAGATGTGGAGAAATAGGGGGAGTGGCAAGGGAGAGGAGGAATGAAGAGAGAGAGAGGGAGAAGTGGAGAGAGAGCGAGTGACAAGAGAGAGATGGAGAGACAATGTGTATGTTTAAGGGTGAAATAGAGAGACATAGAAGGAGTGATGGAGACAAGGGGGGAGAGAAGGAGAGAGAAGGAGAACGAGAGGGATATAGTAAAATTGTTGGAGAGAGAGATAGAGTGATGTGGGAAGAGAGAAGATTGGAGGGAAGAGAAAGAAAGAGAGGATTAAATGGAAGAGAGAGAGAGAGAGAGAGAAATTAAGCAGTATGGGGGGCACATAGAGGGAGGCGAGAGATAAAGGGAGAGAGTGGACTTGACAGAGAGGAATTGAGATAGAGGAAGAGATTGATGGGTGAAGAGAGAGGATTGTAGGAGACAGAGAGAGAGAGAGAGAGAGAGAGATGGGGGAAGAGGGAGGGAGGTAGAAGAGAAAGGGAGAGAGAGGAAGGAAAAGAAAGGGGACTTGAAAGATAGGAGGATAGAGGGAGGGAGATAGGAGGAGAGAGGGAGGGATAAAGAGATGGAGTTGTAGGGGGGAGAGGGAGGGATATAGAGAAGGTGTTGGATGGGGAGAGAGGGAGGAAATAAGAAAGACATAAGGAGTGAGTAGTTGAGAAAGAGAGGGAGTGACAAGGGAGAGATGGAGAAATATTGTGTATGTTTTTGGGTGAGATAAAGAAACAAACAAGGAGAGATGGAGAGAACAGGGGGGAGAAGGAGAGATAGAGGCATATAGTAACACATTTGGAAGGTGAATATAGAGAGTGAGAGAGGTGGGAGAGAAATGAATAGAGAGATTGAATAGAGTTAGGGAAAGAGAGATGGAAATGAAGCAAGAGAGAGAGGGAGGTAACAATAAAGACATAGAAAGTGAAAGGTGGAGAGAGAGAGAGAGAAAGATAGAGAGGGAGTGATAAGGAAGATGGAGATAAAGGGAGAGAGGATAGTAGGAGGGAGAGGGAGAGGAGGAGGGACTGATATATAGATATATTGAAAAAAGAGAGTGTATTTTTTGGGCTTGATATAGAGATACAAATGGAGATAGAGATCTATATGGAAGGTGAAGATAAAGAAGAGGTAGATGGAGACAGGGAGGGAAGGATGAAGAGATTGATAAATATGGAGTGGGAGAGTGTATGTGTTTCACAGGGTGTGATAATTAGGGGAATTTTTAGGTCTAAAATGGGCCTCCTAAGGAAATTATAAAATAATCGTGGAAATAATAAAATAAGATTTGATTACATCATCAAATTTTGGAGGGAAAAATGAAAAAAAAACTATTTTTTCAACTCGTATTTTCAACTTATCTCCCAAATTTTTTACTCAAATTTCGAGAGGGAGTACCCATTGGATGAAAATTTTAATTTCTCATCCAAGGTGTACCCATGTTTCATACGTTTGATGGATAATACTCCACAAAAAATGAGAAATACATGAAATATGTTATTGAAATCACATTTTTTCATGTATTTCTAATTTTTATTGTGGTAGGGTCCATCAAAAGTATGAAAGATGAGTACTCCTTGGATGCAGAATTAACGTTAGCATCCAATGAGCACTCCCACTCGAAATTTCAGTAAAAACTTTGGGAGATAAGTTGAAAATACGAGTTAAAAAACAAGTTTTATTATTTTATTATTTTTTGATATTTTTACCCATTTACTTAAAAAATACTGAATCATCCCCTATGGTTGACATCATCATCTTGAATCCTATTGGTTCTTAAAAAGTTTATTTTGGTTGTACATTTTTCTTAGGAGGCCCATTTTAGACCTCAAAATTCCCCTAATGAAAGAGACAAAGAAGGATAGATGGAGGGATATATATATATATATATATATATATATATATATATATATATATATATATATATATATATATATAGGCGGGGGGGGGGGGGGGGGGGGGGAGAGAGAGAAGAATATTTCTTGCACTAGATGCATTGATTTTAGTGTAGATGTTGATTTATAATGATATATGACTACTTTCACTAGATGCATCGATTTCAATGTAAATGATTTCTAATCCTATTTGAGCGCTTGCACTAAACGCATTGATTTTAGTGTAGATGGTGATTTCTAATACTATTTGATAGCTTGTGATAGATGCATTAATTGCAATGTAGATTTTGATTTCTAATTATATTTTATTTCTTGCACTAGATGCATTGATTTCAATGTAGATGATTTCTAATCCTATTTTATTGCTTGAACTAAATGCATTTATTTTAGTGTAGATAGTGATTTATAATCCTTTTTTATTGCTTGTATTAGGTGCTTTGATTCCAATGTAGATGTTTGTTTTTAATCACATTTTCCTGCTTTCACTAGATACATAGAATTGAGTGTAGACGTTGATTTCTAATCCTATTTGATTACTTGCATTAGATGCATTGATTTCAGTGTAGATGTTTTTTAATCTTATTTTATTTCTTACATTAGATGCATTGATTTCATTGAATATGTTGATTTATGATTTGATATAATTGGATGTATGATTGTACATTAATCTTCAAGTCATTGTATTAATAGTGTGCATTGATTTCAGTGTAACCACCAAACATTACTGACAACGTACGTTGATTTTTGTATTATAGTAACTAAACCTATTAATATTGGAGAGCAAGAGAGACAAAATAAGATGTTTACTACGACAGCTCGAGCTAAATATTTAAATTGTTTAAGATTCCAACTTTCCTTATCATATATATGAAAAGGTGACACAACTAACAAGGGTGACAATAAGAATAGTACAAGAAAATAGTTTGAGATTGATGACAATGAAAACTATTTGTAATTTACTACTTTATTATTATTCACATTTTCCATCATTCAATATTATTACATTGTGACTTTGTATTTAAAAAATTTATTTTATCATTTTTCATCATTAAAGTTATTTTACAATATTTATCATCTCAACAAAGTGAGGTAACGAAGCAAATTTAAAATTAAAATGATCAATAAATCTCAGGCATATTTAGCATATTTAAAATGATCATATTAATATTAGATGTATTTACATATTATTGATAAATTAATCATATGTTCCTCATGTTATCTATAGATTTTCCTTGGCCACACATGACTGAAACTAGCCTATATCCATCTTAACTCTGGATCTATCAAGAGCCGAGAAGGATCAAATCTCTCGAGGTGTAAACCTTTCCTCAAGTTTTTCACTCAAAAAAGAGGTTTGCACCTCAAGAGAATTAATCCATCTCGGCGCTTGATAGATCCGGAGTTAAGATAGATCTATACTGGTTTTAATATTCTCCTCCTCAACACACTCCCCTATTTAATAATTATAGTGTATTCAAAGAGATCCTAAAAACTAAATTCCACCCAAGCTTCCATGTTAAGATTTATAAAAGAGACACCACAATCAATCTATAAAAGATTCTCTCAAATAAATTCCTAAGACAATCCATTCCAAACTACGCACATATCTGATCCATAAGACAATCAATCTAAAAACAACCCACACTTCTTGATTTAATAGGTCATGCATTTAATTCTAAGCTACCCCACATCAAATCAACCAACAATCGAGTATAAGCAAGTCTTGTATCAAATCTAGTAGATGGATGTGGGTTTCTCCGCAAGAATTTAATAGGACATGCATTCAATTCTAAGCCATCCCACATCAAATCAACCAACAATCAATTCTTTGGAAGCCTGGTATCAAATCTATAAAAGTTCGAGAGATTGAAAAGAAAATGGAAAGGTAAGACTTGCTTAATATCCAAACTAAAATCTCTTAAAATTGACTATTTATAAAAGTTCTGGAGATTGAAAAGAAAATTGAAAGGTAAGACTTGCTAAATTTACAAACTGAAATCTCTTAAAATCGACTAAATATGAGATAGAGAAGGAGTTGTCTAATGATACGGAGGAATTGCCTGGATGGTCAAAATTGGCCGGAATCTAGGCAAAAAAAAATTAAGAAGTCTTACAGTAGCAATTTTTGAATCATGATTTTGATGGTGGAAATGGATTCAACACCATCACTTCTAGGAAACTCAAAATATTAAAGTTTGATAGTTATAATGTGGATTTACAAAAATCTATCCCAGATTTTTTTTTAAATCTTACCAAAATTTCCATGATTTTCAAGGCGAAAAAGCAATCTAATTAGACTACAAAGATAGAAAATATCTTGAAAAGACAACGAAGATTGATGCCTGCAATTCCCTTTTTTATTGACCTCTTTCCTTTATTTTTCTGAATATACTGAATGAATGCCTAAAAACTCATACGGGAATTCTGGTGAATGGTCACCCAATTTTCAATTAAAGAGAAATTTATAGCATTTATGAACGGTTAATAAGGGTATGGACGTTATTTTATTTTTTTTAAAAGGCTGGGTTTGATTCCAAATGACATATTAAACCTATTGTGATACGATAAATCGTGATAAGAAGAATCATGAGAATAAAGTAAGCATGTGATTAATTTTAATGAATAATAAAATTAAAATAATTCTAATATTTTTGTGAATAATAGAATTAAAATAATTGTAATATTTTTAAAGTTTTAAAGATGGATAATACTTTTCTAAACAATTAGAACAAAAAATGGAATGGGTATCCTCCAGCTCTTTTACTACATTTTCAAATTGAAAATTGGTGAAAATGGCCCTCGAGGATCCATAGCCGGCTACTCTAACAGTAGGATGCAATAGTCACGGTCATCTATCACCACACCATCTATGTCATCTACCATAATCTGGTTCCTCTATGAATTCACCATTTCTCGATTGGGGGGTTGTCTTCTCAATTGGGGCAAGTTGCAACTTATAACCATTGGGAAAGTTGGGGAATTCAACCACTAGAAAAAGAGCTAGAATAAAATAGAATAAAATAAAATATTTTCCAAAAGAAATTTATAAATCTTAAACGCTAGAACATAATAGAATAAAATAATGTCTGCAGGATATGTAGAATATATAATAGCATAAAATTAATAAAAATACATTTACAGATTATAACTTTAAATATTATTCTCTATTGTTTCTTTCATGCTGTCAATCAATTGATATATAATCTAAAGCAGTTGGAATGCAACCGTTGTAACCTTCTGTATTCAAATCAAAACGATTAACGAAGGTGATCTAGGGCTGGTTTAATTATGCTATATAAAATTAATATTATTTAAATATTTTATATTATTTCATATTAAATATAATAATATTGGTATAATAATATCATCACAATTACCAAGGTCTATAAAAAACTCAGGTCTCACAAACCTAAGAGTTTTGTAATAAATTTGTTTTGCAGTAGGTGTTCACATTTCCAACCTTCATTTTTGGCTTACATTCTATGCCATATCAAAGAAATTCCATATGTATTTTATATTTTCATTTAGCTAAACCAAACATTTTTAGTTTTTCACGCATAAAATCCTCTCACATATATTTACAATTATTATTAATTTGGTTTTAAAACCATCACATATTTAATCAATCAATCATTTCAATTACACACGATATAATTGAAAGGAAATATTTTTTGAATTATATATATATATTATCATTATATCATGTATTTTTTCTTCAATCATTGTAAACACTTCATGATGTAATATAGAAAAAATGAAGGAAAAGAGTTCATGGTCTCTATTGAAATACTTATGTTAAAATTTATTATCAATTAGTTTTCTCACTTTACTTTTTGTGGGGTGAGGGGATCTTAAGTTAAACAAATCATTAGTTTTTGTCTCATTGACCTTTATTCTTATGTGGAAGAGTTTGGTCATCTATTTCTCTTCCTATTGTTGAAGGTTATTGAGATTCACCCCCTTTTGCAATGGTGTGCAAACAATTTTCGGATCCACATCCAAGCTTCTTTCTACTTGATTGTTTGAATCTTTGGTTGTGATATTTTTATTCTTCACGTCCTTCTTATAGTTCTTCAAGTTTATCTCTCGCTCCAATTTCTAACATTTATTCTCTATGTGACCATCAATGTTATATTAGATGCAATGGTTTCTAGGATCTTTGCACTAGTGTGTTTTTCCTACTATATGCTCTTCCTTCCCCACATTCCACTTATTCTTCCCCTCCTTGGAACCTTCCTAGTGTTCCTTTTTCTTTGAACCACTTGTTTTCCATTTCTTCTAGCCTATGTTTTCTACATACTATGCCTCACAAGAGCTTCATCCATTGTTTTTGGCATGAAAAACATCACTTTCTTTTGCATATGGTAGTATAGACCCCCTATATACTTGATTATTAAATATAGGTTTTTCTGAGTAATACCTATAATATTACCATATTTCTAAAATTTGTGGTGCACTTTCAAACATTCTTCCCCTGTCTCTACCTAAAATAATACCACTGAATCCGTTGTTCCTTCATATACCTGATACAATAGAATTGAGATTTTGTGAGAGTTTTTAAATAATCCTATTGAGTTACTTTATGATACCCCTCTATTCTAAGTTTTCTATGTGGATTTCCCACTAGGTTAGGGATTGTCCATATAATTTCAAATCAGAAATGAAATTTTATGTTCCTCCTGTATATGGTAAATGTTAAAATAAATATTTAACCGTTGCAACCAATAATCTAATTTAAAATCACACACACACACACACATATATATATATTTCATATGGCTTGATATCCACCTTGATGAGCGACTATGGATGGTTCATGGCACTCGAACTACGCTTCCCTTTTAGGAGTTTCCTACACTCATGTTCTTCTTAATCCATTTATTTTTCCTCAAATACGACCTTTTTGGTAGAACCTCCATCTTCCCTAAACAAACTTAGCTTATTTGTTAGGGTGTTGATGAATAAGTTGACATTGTGGTTTATATCTATAACTTACACCTCTATTCATGCAAAACCTCTCCTATGCAAAATATAGAGGATTATCATAAACTAATTTATTGGCCATAACTGGGGTTTTGTGACTTCATTATTAAATTTATCTCATCACCAATAAATTCACACAAAATACCCAAAAACAAGACTCTCATATCAATGTGATCTTTAAATTATCATGGATTTCACTCACAGTTTATCACAATAGATATGTGAAAATAAACTGGAATATATACTATGAAGGATTATTTCTTTTTAGATTCCATATTTGTTATTAATTTTTTATAATTTATACATGAAATATATAACATTTGGAAAATAGATAATAGGTAATTATAATAACTCACAAACCACACTGAACACCAAGATATGCTTTGGGGAATCATTTCAAGAGAAAACCCTATTTTGTCTAGAATGGAATTGGTGCAAGTACAAAGGAGAAGACACTCTTTATGGAAGTGATTAAGACGTGTGGCTTGTAGGATGCTACCAAAAAAAAAGCACACCCTCTATTATCCTCTATTTCTTTATCCAATCTCAACTACTTTGGTCTACTATGGAACAAAATGCTAGCAAATAGAATGGAATTGCTTTTCCTCCTAGTTGCATATTTATGATGTAGCCCAATATCCCAATACAAGTTAAATTTGAGCCATTCAATATAAAAGATGGCTTACATGATCTAGGTGGATATCGGTGGCCACCCACCTATTCCATTTGGACCCACACCACCAATTCTGATAGCTTTTCATATCCAGCACCACTTACTATTTTTAGCAGGTTTTCGGGTCCTACACTCCCAGAGCCGTTTTGGGGCCTTAATGATCCAGGTGGATATTGGTATCCACCCACGTATTCCATTTGAACCCCCACCATTACTTTGTTCAGTTTTTAAGTTGCAGGACAACTTACTATTTTTAGCAGTTTTTCGGGTCCTGAACTTTCGGAGCCATTTTGTGGCCCTAAACGACGTTTTTTGGGAAACCGATAGCAACATGGGTCCATGGACGAATGTTGCACACATAAAAAGTTGTACTCCTTGGATATATCTTTCTAATGAGCTATTGAACGCGTCAAACGAATATTGGATGCCAAAGTTACGTTCCCGGGAAGCTGAAACACCAACTTACCCAAACGAGGGGCCCACAATTTTGGCACTTCATCTCCTAGAGTTAGGTTCTTGGAATTTTCAATTTTCCATTGTTTCTCAATAATAAATAGGCCCTCGAGCCTCATTGTAACATATTTTAGAGGTATATAGCCACCACATCTCTTCTGAGAGATTCTCTACCAACACCCTAGCTATTTTATTTCCATTATGTTTGTAAACATATTTTTGTTATTTGATATTAATGAAATGATGAATTATTTATGCTGCATCTCTATTTTCCTGGTTATTTCTGTGTTTATTTGTGTTCCTGCATAAATCTGGATCAGTGGTATCAGAGTGGTCTTCTCTTTTTTTTTTTTTCTTTGCATGTCCCCAATGCGGTCAGGGTATAAGGAGTTAGGCCTTGATCTAGTTGAACCCTTGCAAGGTCAGCCTCGCAAACCCCAATGACCTCCCATGGCAAGAGAAGAGAAAGATGAGGGAGCAGGAGATCTTATCAAAATATTTCTTGAGGAGGCCCTCGACAAAAAAAGGAACGCGATGATGGATAAACTTGCTCGGATCATTCAACGACTGCCCACGTATGAGATATCTACATCCAAAAACCACTTTGGAGGTGCCAGTCCCTTCAAGGTACAAGTAGTATTTTATATTCCTGTATTTGAAGTCCAAATAGATGCAGACACCATAGATAGATGGTTGAATTTGCTGGAAGGCTATTTCTCGGTCCATGATTTCTCTGACCGAGAAAATATTATTTTTGTACTCCTCAAAGTCGCCCCCCATGTCAAAGACTGGTGGGAAACCTACCGTGAGCAAGAGGAGAAAGGGGAACCCTCTCTATTCTCGGACACACCCACCTGTAATTTGTTCCCAGATGGCATCAAGGAATAATATTACCCCGTGGGGAGCTATGAGGACAAATACATCCAATGGACCACACTGCGGCAACAAAGGGATCAAGATGTGCACAAACTGACGAATCTGTTCCATACCCTACGCACAAAGTTGGGTATTAAATAATTAGAGAAACATTTGGTGCTCAAGTATTGTGGCTGTATACACAAACACATTCAGGAGGAAATGGAGTTCCTCGACATTACATCGCTTAGCACGGCATATCGTTATGCCGCCAAGATCAAGCAGAAATTTAAGCAGAAGAAGCGAGACTTCGGATCTGCGAATCTGAAAGGTGCCCTCAAACCGAAGAACAAGGGGAAAGGTCAAAGCATTTCTACTTAGAAAAACACCACAAATCAAAATAAGGACACTGGGAAGTAATGTGAATTTCATAACAGCCCCATTCACAGCACAAACGAGTGTCGGGCGAAATAGTCATTGGTGGACAAACTAAAGGCACATGAATCAGATGCATTTTCTGATCCTGAGTCAGAACTAGACAAAGGTAATGAAAACTGGAAGAAGATCATTGATGTGGATCCCATTGCCATTGTTTCCACCACCAATATCTAGAATGAGGACCCAGAGGAACCAGAGGAGGGGGAGCGTCTCTTCCATTCGCAAATGTGGGTGAAGGGTTCTCCGCTGCAATTCCTTGTCGATAGTAGAAGCAAAAACAAAATGATTTCAACAGAGGTCATGAAGCGGCTCGGCCTACCAACCATAGCACACCCGCAGACATCTACCATCGGGTGGCTTCAGCGAGGGAGAGATATCCGCATCCACCAAAAATGTTGCCTTTCGTACAACATCAAGCCATTCATGGTTGAGGTATTATGTGATGTTGCTCCTCTTGATGTAGCTGATGTATTATTAGGCCAACCATACTTGTGGAGGCGAAATTCTGTGTATGAGTCTAGACCTCGTGCTGCTACTATTACTTTGGGAAATAACTTGTACATGATACCAGAGGTAGTACTGCCTCCTGTCATCTCTTTGACTACTGAAAAACAACACAGTAAGATTGTTTCCCAAACTAGGAAATTCATTTTCCTTACAACTCGCTCACAGGGAAAGAAGAATATTGTGGCCACAAACTCGAAACAGGGCTCCCCTGCACAGCTGCAACATATGGAAAAATTCATGGAGGAATATGAGGATATTTTCTCCTCAATTATTGAGGTTCCTCTACACTGTCAGGACAAGTACTCCATTGATCTGACCCCCAACGCACCGCTGCCTAATGTTACCATACCTCCTACAAATACACATACAGAATCCACACATGTACTGTCTGAGGCTGATAAAGAAACCAAATTTACTAAATGCATCTAGCATGTCTACCCACAGGTCCATTATAGCTTCAACAAATCTAATACTGAGTTCAACAGAACTTGGTTCATCTCAGGGAGGATCTCAACGCAATGGGGACAATTTCTTCCTAAGGAGGGAGGAATGATTTAGGTGGATGTCAGTGGCCACCCACCTATTCCATTTGGACCCACACCATATGTTATAGCCTAAATCTACCTCAGGCTGAAAGAAGGTAGAATTCAAGGTAACATCAAACCACGCTCAGTCTGGTAGCTAGCCCTACCAGAATAGGAGAGGGCTCTCTCCGGGTCAATCTCAGGAAAAATGTATCAATAGTTCTTGAGATGACTAAAATGAATTCTAATTTTAGGCTAGGAATATAAATCAAGGAGTTTAAAATGATTTTGGGGTTTTTTGTCGGAAACAAGGGAAAGGAAATTTTGGGTCTGGGGATTAGGCCCAGTTTTTGCAGAATTCTAATTGGGGTAGAGAAAGCAATGGTTTTGATGCTTGGAAATTGAATGGATGGATGTTTTAGAACACTGAGGGGCTGAAGAGGGCAAGAGATCTCAAGGATCCTCTCCAAATATATGAAAACATGTAAAATCAAAGAAAACTAAAGGTAGAGCAAAGCAAGCTATTGGATTCCACCTTTAACACTGATTTGTTTAATTTAAGAAGAACAGAGAAGGGAAATGATACCCATATACATTCAGTGAAACTTACAAATACATAGAGAAGAACACCATCAAAACACAGAGCCACAAGGATCCCAAAAAGTGCTGCAAACCCTGGTCTTTCCTTTGCCAAAAATGCAGAAGTGTATGTACAATGAAGTGCCAAACAATTCCCAAGTATCCAACCCTGAAAATGACTTAGAAAATACATAATATAGACCAGCCTCACCCATTCCCATGCCTCTAGGGGTCGAGCTCATCCTTCTAGGAGCTGTTTCAACCAATTCTAAACTAGGAACTGAAATCTAGGCAATCAAACAACTTGCCTCTATATGGTAGGAAGCTGATTCATTCATTTAATTTTCACTTTTTAGTGAATGAATCCTCTAGAACAAGTAAAAATGTGCCAAATTTACATCACGGTCATGAAATTACATAAAGGTAGATCAATAGTTACATGAAAAAGTGAAACTCGTCAAAACTGGGTGAAATTCTGAGGTGAAAAGTGAAAAATAGGCCAAAATTCTCTATGCACCGTGCCCAAAATCTCTATGCGTAGCACAACTTTGGAGTTGAGTTTGAGGCCCTTCCTGAAGTCCAAATTGAGCTCATGATAGCTCGTTGTAAAGCCCTGCCTATCTAATTTCCAACCCAAGTGGAATTTCTGGATTTGGTGTCCATTTGTCCCTCCAAAATTTCAATCTCACAATACTGGTTCCTGTGTGTGTAAAAAGTGGCAAAGAGGCCATTTTCAAGGTGTTTTTGACCCTTTAGGCCACCCAGAACTTGATGAAATCCTTAGGCCATTCCGGATAATGCATAATTTTTCGTAACAATTCCAAAAAATATCAATTTTCCCTCTAGAATATCTCCCAATCATAAGCGTGCGCAAGGTGGCGCTACGCGTTGGGCAGAAAAACCTGTTTTGTGACCAAAAATTCAAAAATGACAAAATTTTCTCCAAATTCCTTGAAATTTGGACTAAAGGTCCTTCATCAAGTACCATGCTCAGCCAAAGAAGCTTCGGCCAATATTTGGAGTCGATCATGCCTTTTGCGCCTCCTCAGTGCCCTTCTCAGCCTCGCTTTCAGGATTTTGATTTTCACTTTGCAGACATGTGTGCGTGCCCAATAGTGGTTCTTCATGTGTCGGAGAATGTTCTTCTCTTTTTTCACCTTCTCCAACAGCTTCTCAAAATGCATGTTGACTCTCTCCAGCCATGTCTCTCTATCGGCCTCAATCTCCCACTCGATAGGTGTCATCTCGGATGGGCTTCTCCGGGCAGCTTGTCGGTTCTCACGAATGTTTTGTAACTCCATGATCGTCTGATGATCCTCTAGCTACTTATTCCACTGCTCTAGATAGTTAATGATCCACTGTGCTCTCTGCAACTTGTCAGTCAATGTGTTGATCTCAGTATTCTGCTCCTGAATGATCTCCCTCAGTTTTGAACTAGGAGAGCTCAAATCAACATCAATGAGTGTAAAATCAGTGTCTTGGCCTCCTGAAGGGCCCTCATCCTGCATAGGCCTTTTTTTTCTGTCATGTACCTGTACTGATGTCGAAGGTGAGACCCCTTCCACCCCAAGTGGAGATAGTACTCGCACTGCTGATGAAGGTAATGAGACCCCTTCCACCCCGGGTGGAGATAGTACTCGTCGGGCTGCTGCAAATAATGATCTCGTGCCTCTCTGATAAGTAACAAATACTGGCACACCGATGATAGGCTCTGTCTCAGGACCCCCAAACTGATGTGAAGGCTCACATGCACCATGAACAATCTCCGGAGGAGGGTGATAGGCTGTAAAAAGTCATGGGAAATGAAATCCTCCCATGCAATGCCCTGCAATACAAGCTGATGTACAACAATGATCTTGATGAGCGCATAATGATAAATGCTATTATGTTGCTACTCGGGAGTCTTCTTCTGCACAAGAGTAGTCATCTGCTCTATGTTTCGACACATGAAATATGGAATGCTCGTCATCCTCCCTCTCGTGAAATGCATCAATAATCGAATATGGTAAGCATAACGGCGTGAGAACCGACCCTCACAGCTGAAGTATCTGATGATGATTTTCATCAATGGCGCATAGGACTCCTTCAAGAATCTGAAAGGGAACACCCTGCTGAGCTGCCTCACATAGCCAGGCCTGATGTATGGCTTATAATACACTTTGTCTAGCTGTTGTCTCTTGTTCCATTGTTCACCTACATTTGGTATTCCTGTTGCCTGATAAATGGTTTCTGGTGTCAAGGTGAAATTTACACTAGCCAGAGTTACATGACCTTCATGAAAATGTAAAACAAACAAGCGAACCAACTCCTGATGATGCTGAGTTTGAGCAATCATCTCACAATACTGAAAGCATGACTGTTGCTGAAAGCATGATATGGCAAGTGGGCAGGCTTGCAGTTCAGTCAATGATGTGGGCTCTTCTCTGACATGTTTACCACCTTTTCGAGGCCTTCTCGGTACATGCAGCTCTGTGGTAGAATCACTGTATTTCTCATATGATGAATATGTGTCCGTCTCCATGGTGTTGCAAGTTGTATGTCAAGTATGTGTTTGGTTTGTTTGAAAATGTAAAATTGGTATTTTGTTTTCAATGCAAAATGTGCCAAAGGGAAATGATGGATTGTGAATAATATGGAACAGTGGGAAAAGTGGAGTTTATCAAGTGAAATTAATGTGTGCTAATAGTCACTTGACTGTTGGGAATTGGGAATTTAGGAATTTTGCAAATAATATGGGAGCGTGATGGTTATGGGGAATAGTAGGGTTTAGGAATACGGATAATGGGAAGATGAAAATAAGTGATATGAGTGTTTTTGGAATATAGGGGACTGTATAATGATGTGACAGTGAGGGGAAAGGAATCACAGGTGAGAAATGATAGTATGACAGTGAGTATTCAGCATGAAAATGATTTTTTAAAACACCATTTGAAACCCTAAGGAGCAGATTTGGATATGAATATAGGGTTTATATTTTCACGAATCAAACTCTTATATTTTTCCCTCCAAATCACAGCAAACACCATTTAATAGCAATGGCAAAGGCATCACACACTTACTTGGATCATAGATGACAGAATTGATTTGAATTTTGTGAAGCAGGGGTGAAATTCTGCTTGGAGGCTCTGTGCGTCGCGCGCACAACCCAGTGCGCCATGCTGTCTATGTGGGCCGCGACAGTTAGAATTTACACAGTGAAAAACCTTTGTATGTGCTGCGCTATCTATGTGCGCCGCGCCTTCCTCCAAATGCGTCGCGCAAATATATTCACAGACAGTTTGTCTTCAAACTCACAGTTTCACCCTCCAACGTTTTGACTCGGCTCAATGATGTCTCTTGGTGTGCAAATGGATTTCTCAAACACCAAAAATATCTTATATTGCATGAAATTTGATTTTTGTGTTTAGAAAAAACCCATTTTCTAATGTTTCAACTTCGACACTTTTCACTTTTAATACAAACTCTGTTTTTGTTGTTTCCTTTGATTTTTGACTGAATTGATGAAACTCTTGGCTATTTTTGCAGGGATGATGGCATTGGATTTTGGCAAAGGATGACCAGGGCTGCGCCTGAAGAACTGTAGAACTTGAAAAAACCTTAAAAATTACATATTTGTTACAAAAAATCAATTTGACGATTTCTTCTTCAAAACAGAATTTTGAAGAAGAATCATTCTCAAGCATTATTGATCATGAAAATTTTTGAATGAAAACTTGTTAGAAACATCCTCATGTGCCTGCTAGAATTATTTGACATTTTTGAAGACGAAACCCTAGACCTAATGACTAAAAGGACTCTTTGCTGACCGAAAGACCATCCATGACTATGAATGACTGTAAAATTGACTTCGATGAATTTTGATGAACTTTAATGATCAGACACAAACCAGCAGATACATGACATGAGGGAAAATGAGAGACAAGACCCTTCCATCAGATAATCTATGATTCTAATGGAATGCAACTGATTGGATGAATGAGACACCTAAAATGAAATGCAACAAAGAGTTTTTTTTATCTTTGACGGAGGTATGACTATGCCGACTCTAACATTGGCTCCAATGGGGATGGTAGCTCCTTGGAGGTGCCAAGAATGGCAGATCTTTGGGAGAGCAGACCAGTGCCTTATCCATTGGGCTATGGAGTCCATTATTTCGAGAAATCCACACAAGACTTTTGACTCAATTTATTTGACTAAAAATTTGACTCAAACCAACTCAAACTTTGACACTGAAATGACTAAACAAAACTGACTCGATAAACTTACATCAAAACGGAAATCCTTCCTCAGAATTATAGCCTTCAATTCGGGCCCCAAACTGAAGAAAAGATCACAGTGCACACTTGCGATGAAACTAAAATAAATGGTATGTACAGTGACAATGTAGACTGCAAAAAACATCTCAGAAATGATACCGCTTGAGCAGCCGACCATTGACCAACCCTCCTGGACAATCTTCCCTGTTCATCTCCTTCAGCAGAAAAGCATTCTAACCACGATATGCAGAAATCTTAAAGGGACCTTTCCAGAGATTTTCAAACTTACCGTGCTTACCCTTTTCCTCATTCCTTGCATCCCACTTCAGCACTACTTCCTCCAATTGGAATTTGTCCGCCGTCACTTTTCTGTCATAATTTTTCTTAATTCTCTCTTGAAACTTGAATGTGTTATGAAAAACCTCATCTCTCATTTGCTGCAAATGAATCATCTGATTTATTCTTTTCTACATATGGCTTTCTTCACTGTTAGCTTCCTGAAGAAGCTTGACCACCGGAACAACAAGGGAGGTAGGAAACATCGTGTCTACTCCATATACCAACTCAAAGGGAGACATAACAATGGATTTTTTCTGACTCACTCGGTCCGCCCAAAGTGCATTGACTAACTTTTTATGCCAACCTTTTTTATTGATTTCCAGCAACTTTTTAATGATGTTGACCAAAGATTTGTTGGAAGATTCTGCCAATCCGTTGCCTTGCAGATGATAGGAAGTTGAGTGTCCGAAAGTGATATGATACTTGTTACAAAACTCAACCATCCTTTTTGATTTGAAAGCTGCTGCGTTATCAGTGATTAACTTATTCGGGCAACCAAAGCGAGACAAAATATTATTTTCAAGGAAAGAAATGATTACCAAATCCGTAGCTTGCCTGGTGGGAACTGCTTCAATCCATTTCGTGAAATAATTTGTTGCTGTGAGGATCCATCTATGGTGAGCTGAAGAAGGAGGATGGATTTCCCCAATGAAATCCAAACCCCATTGCTGAAAAGGGGCACTTACCTCAATAGGCTTAAGCAGAAAAGGCTGCAATTTCTGCCTTCCTTCGAAAATGTGACATTCGTGACAGCCTTTGACAGTCTTATACATATCAGAAAAAGTGTCGGCCAATAGTATCCAGCTCTCAAAATATTATTAGCCGTTTTTTTCCAAAAAATATGACCCCCGTAGTCTCCTTTATGGAAATCCTCCATTACCTGCTTCGCTTCTTCTTCCACCAAACAATTCAACAAAAGACCACCAGGATCTTTCCAATAAAGTGTAGAATTCAAAATACAAAATTTTGCAGCCTTCAATTTCAGAGTTCTACCTTTGTTTTTAGTCATGCCGGGCAGTGGTGACAAATTTTGAAGAACATACACAATATCGGAATACCACGTAGAAGCAACAAAAAATTTCGATACCTAAAGTGGCGAATTCTCCTCATCCTCATCAGACATAGTAGCAATCATATTTATGTCTAGTGCATGCAAATTTGATTCAGCCATAAGCTTCGCCAGCCCCTGTCCTTTGATAAGTTTCGTGGGCTTTATCTCCACATCATACTCCATCAAAGCTGCAATCCACTTGCCTCGTCTTCCTTCCGGATCAGTTTGTACTAAAACATCTTTCACGACAGGGTTAGGAACATAAGCCAAAATATGAGAATGCAGAATGTATACCCGGAAATCCTTTAATGCTTTTACCAGTGCCAGAGCTTGCTTCTCAATGATGTTATATTTCAAGGCTGCATCTCTTATATTTCGACTGAAAAAAGCTATTGGCTTCTCATGCTCATCTCTTTTCTGCATTAACACAACTACCATGGTATGCTCTGAAGCAAATGAAAACAAAATAAAATCTTGGGTGTAATCCGGGTTGATTAAAACTGGAGCTGAAGATAATGCCAACTTCACCAAATTAAAGGAATTTATAGCCTCTTCAGTCCACTTCACTTGGCTATATTTTTTAAGCATGTTTGTAATCTCTCTTAGATGTTCAGCAAGATTAGGCACAAAGCGGCGTAAAAATTTCATCTTACCATTAAAAGACTGAATCTCCTTCTTGTTCCTGGGAGGGTCAATTTTCTGAATTGCTTCTACACATGCTAAATCAATACGAATGCCATATTTTTAAATAATGTGACCAAGTAGTTTGCCCTCATCCATGGAAAACAAGCTCTTCTTCGGATTAAGTGACACTCCATATTTTCTGCACTTTTGAAACACAATTTTCAAGTGATACATATGCTCTTCATCCGAATTGGAAAAGACCATCAAATCATCAAGGTATATAAAGAGAAAAACATCCTTCTCATTCACAAAAGCCATGTCCATCGCACACTGAAATGTCGCACCAACATTCTTTAAACCAAAAGGAATTTTGGCATAATGGAAAGTTCCCCACAGAGTGGTGAACGTTGTTTTGTCTCTATCATCCTCATGGACCAAAATTTGGTTATACCTGGAATAACCATCGAGTAGTGACATACGAGATGCTCCAACTACTCGTTGCAATATGTGATCCATTTTGGGCAATGGATAATTGTCTTTCAATGACACCTTGTTCAGATTTGAAAAATCAATGCAGAACTGAATCTCACCTGTATTTTTCTGCACTGGCACTAAATTGGAAATCCAATCAGAAAATCTGATGGGAACAATGATTCCTGCTTTGTACAACCTGTTTATCTCCTTCTCAATTGATGGCAGTAACTTCAGGTTGATTCTTCTTGGCTTCTGTATGAAAGGCTTCTGATTAGGCTTGATAGAAATGGTGTGCTGAATTATATTGGTATCATACGTCTTTAAATCTAAATAATCCCAAGCAAAATCATCAACAAAATAAGACAAAAAACTGATATATTTAGCCTTTACCTCCGGTGGCAATGCTTTTGACAATTTCACCATCTTTGGATTCTCATCTGATCCAATGTTTACATCTTCAACTCCCTTTTCAGTTGGCCGCAAGGTTGGTTTTTTAGCTACATCGTCCTGATCGAAGAGCTCTTCTAAAGTTATCAAACCTTTAGGATTAAAATTATCTTTCAGCTGCAACACTTCCATTTGATTGAATTGCACATCAGCTTCACCATCATCATATTCTACATCCATTGAGGTATCTTTGAACTTAACTTTGTTTTGCAAAAATTCATTAATCTCATCATCATCTTGGAAAACTTGCCAACATATTTGATTATTCGGGATAGTAGGACGGTGCTTCACATGGATTTCGAACTTATTACTTGAATTCATTGGGATCTTCAAATTACTTGCTGCCTTAGCAAGCGCATCTGCAATTCCATTTTGAATACGAGGAATACAAGTCAAGGTATAATCTGAAAACAGCTTCAAAATATGAAGAACAACATTTCGGTAAGCCCGCATCCAGGGATGCTTCATTTGGTATTCACCCTTCACTCGCTTAATCACCAATTCGGAGTAGCCATAGACTGTAATTCTCTTAGCATTCAGCTTTCTAAAAATTTTTAGGGCAGCAATCAGAGCTTCGTACTCAGCCTCATTGTTTGAACAATCGAATGCTAGCTTGTAAGAACATACCCGTACATTTCTTGGTACCTTGTTTGGAGCGGAAAAAGGACTGCGTACCCAGATACCAATTCCAACACCATCGTTTCCCAATGTACCATCAAAATCCATGGTCCATAGACCCTCTTCATCATCTTCTAAGTGTTGAAATTGTGCTAGCTTTGTTTTTTCTGCTTGTTGTCCACTATCTTTAGCTGATTGCTCAACTGTGCTTTCCGATTTTTTCCTTTCTATCTTCAAAACTTCTCTGAAATTCTCGTTAATATTTGGAATATATTCTTCTTGAACTAACTAACTATCTACATCATTGAAACTATCGGCATACAAAACAAAAGACTCTAAATCTGTATGTACATAATTAATCGGATGATTAACCGGTTTCTCCTTGCTTGTAATCATGTACTTCATTTTTTGTTCCCATTACAACTTTCTCATTTGGAAAAACATGGGAATCATTGCATAGGAGAAATCTAATTTTAATGTCCCTTTCAATTTTTCTCCCCAAGATTTGGAAAGTAGCATACCAAATCTAGGAGGAATGTCTGCCACAACTACGTCCATCAAAAAATTCTTTGTTGGAATCTGATCCAAACTAACAACCAAGTCTTTAATGAGCCCAATACATCTCACTCTGCTAGAATCAAATGAATAAAGATCATGGTACTTCCTAGTGATGTCCAAACCCAAATTCTCCATGATTGCCTTCAGCATAAGATTATGGGAAGCACCGGAATCAAACATGGCATTATGCAATACAAACTCATGTAATCGAAGACTGATATAAAAATGAGGCACTTCGCTATCTGGAGACTCAACATCTAAAGCTGGTCCAAATATCAGTTCAGGTTGATCATCTTCAATATTCACCATATCAGACATAGGATCGAAATTCAAAATTTTAGAAACTTGACCTCTATAACTGCTGTTCTTCATTATTTCAGTCAAGGGAATGGATACCTTTAATTTAGAAATCTCATTCTCCAAACTAAAGGCTGAAGTATTTTCGATCTCTTCGGCTGGAACATATTTCTTTTCAGCCTTCTCCCTTGATGTAATTGGTTGATTTGATTTTTCTGCTGCTGATGACTTGGTGGCAGTGGGAACAACTATCTCTTTTGCTTTCTTTTGTGCAACAGGTGAATCGTTTTTAGGTGCTGAAAATTCCTTTCTCTTTTGGATTGGGTTGACAGACACATCTTTGTTTCTAATAGAATATTGCTTCTGCTAGGCTGACAAGGAATTCATATAACCTCTCTGATACTCATGTAACTCTTCCTCAAGAGTTGCATCATTGGCCAAGATAAAATCCTCATCTCTTTGTGCAGCTGAAATTTCTGCATACTCCTCATCTTCAGTGATATAAATGGGCAAATCATCAGGAGTAAAGAAGTGATTTTCCTCCCCTACTACATCATCTTCATCATCTGAATCCTGACCAACAAAATTCTACTGAAGAGGTGTCTTTACTTGCTGCTGGACTGCTGGTTCTTGTGCTCACTACTCTCGTTGTTTGATCCTGAATTGTGCTTGCTGCTGACCACAGAAATTGGGATTTCGGATCTGCGGTTAGGGCTTATCAGGTGTGAACCTTTCGATCATTTTTTCCACTTTACGAAGTAGTTGATCTGAAGTAGAAGCTTCTTCTTTAATCACAACTTTCTTCTCTTCTTTCAATCTAGCTCTCTTGTCATTGAAATTTTCCTCAACACTCACTGGAATCTTCTACATATCCTCCAAAGTGGGCGGATCTCTTTCCTATAATGAATAGGCCATGTCCGGATCAAAACCATCCAAAAACTTAAGCAAATATGATTTCTTAGATGGCCTTAAATCATCAGGAATTGCATTATAAACCGCATTAAATCTGATACAATAGTCTTGGACGGACTCACCAGCATTGCGCTTGATCTTGATATATTCAGAAGTGATTTGAAGAGGCTCTTTATTTGTTTCCCATCGATCTAAAATCTGTCTCTGAAGCTCAGCCAATGTAGCAATACTTCTGGGCTGCAAAGCTCTGAACCACTTATGTACCTCACCTCCAAAATTTTGCACAAACAATCTCATGGTGACATTTTCTTCATCAATTTCATGGAGATCAAACAAGTCTATCATTCTATCAATATGATGCTGAGCAGGAACATTCTGAGGAGTTCCATAAAACAATGGGATTTTACTCTGATAATCAGCGGGCATGGCATCCAAGTTTTGGGGCAAGACAAGAGGTGCAAATCTAGCAGCCATTGCTCTTGGTGGATTTATAATCTGTCTTGGAGAAACGGGTGGAGTAGAAGAAATAGATGTACGAGGTGTATATGGTGGGGATGGAGGAGGAAATACTACAGATTTTTGATCAGATATGGATGGTTGCACGAGAATGGTAGGAATGAAGGGAAGCTCGGTGTGAACTTGTGAATTAGAAGTAACTGCTGATGGACCAAGAGTTTCAGAAGAAGATTCGATAAACTCAGGAATATTAGTTTCCACAATATATTTTTGAATGTTCAAGATGTAACTATCAATGGATCTATTAGCTTGTTCAATCTCAAGATACTTGATAAACTCGAGATTTATGACAGTAGAACCAGTAGCACTTTCAGACATTATTTCAAACAACGACAACTCGAATTGATCATCAAACTCAATATCTTCAAGGAATTAAAATAAAGTAGGGCATGAATGAGATTTAAACAAAGGGATCATGGGACTTTCTCGATGAAGGATTCCTGAAATCAGATTGGGATTCTCATACACTGGAGGTGGATCAGGATCCGGATTTGATCTTGTATGTCTTCTGGAAGCCAGTGTGTTGGATTAATTTCAAAATCAAAGGGACAAAACCAACTTTTTTATCCTATCAAATTCTAGACTCATCACCCACAAGTCTAGAATGATCTGATATACTGGGGTAATTCACAAGTCAAGTGTCATGTTCACAAGCTAAACCAGAGATTGACTGAAGCAGCGTTTATCTACTTCCACTAATGCAAAGAAAAAGCATTTCGAAGGCTACCTGGCATAACTTCAGACTTCGTCTGTAACTTATAAAACAAATAACACCAACAAGAAAACCATTTTCTTCCCCAGTATGGTCGCCACTATGTTATAGCCTAAATCTACCTCAGGCTGAAAGAAGGCAGAATTCAGGGTATCATCAAGCCACACTCAGTCTGGTAGCTAGCCCTACTAGAACAGGAGAGGGCTCTCTCCGGGTCAATCTCAGGAAAAACGTATCAATAGGTCTTGAGATGACTGAAATGAATGCTAATTTTAGGCTAGGTATATAAATCAAGAAGTTTGAAATGATTTTGGGGGTTTTTGTTGGAAACAAGGGAAAGGCAATTTTGGGTCTTGGATTAGGCCCAATTTTTGCAGAATTCTAATTGGGGTAGGGAAAGCAATGGTTTTGATGCTTTGAAATTGAATGGATGGATGGTTTAGAATACTGAGGGGCTGAAGAGGGCAAGGTATCTCAAGGATCCTCACCAAACAGATGAAAAAATGTAAAAAAAAAAAAAAAAACTGAAGGCAGAGCAAAGCAAGCTATTGGATTCCACCTTTAACACTGATTTGTTTAATTTAAGAAGAACAGAGAAGGGAAATGATACACATAAACATTTAGTGAAACTTACAAATACATAGAGAAGAACACCATCAAAACAAAGAGCCACAAGGATCCCAAAAAGTGCTGCAAACCCCGGTCTTTCCTTTGCCAAAAATGCAGAAGTGTATGTACAATGAAGTGCCAAACAATTCCCAAGTATCCAACCCTGAAAATGACTTAGAAAATACATAATATAGACATGTATAACTCCTCCCCATGCCTCGAGGGGTTGAGATCATCATTCTAGGAGTTGTTTCAACCATATCTAAACTAAGAACTAGAAAATAGGCCATGAAACAACTTGCCTCTATATGCTAGGAAACTGATCCATTCACTCACATTTTCACTTTTTAGTGAATGAATCCTATAGAACAAGTAAAAATGTGCCAAATTTACATCATGTTCATGAAATTACATCAAGGTAGATCAATAGTTACATGAAAAAGTGAAACTAGTCAAAACTGGGTGAAATTTTGAGCTGAAGAGTGAAAAATAGGCCAAAATTTTCTATGCGCCGCGCCCAAAATCTCTATGCATAGCACAACTTTGGAGCTGATTTTGAGGCACTTCCCGAAGTCCAAATTGAACTCATGATAGCTCATTTGAAAGCCCTGCCTGTAACATTTCCAACCCAAGTGGAATTTATGGATTTGGATGTCATTTGCCCCTCCAAAAGTTCAATCTCCCAAGACTGGTTCCTGTGTGTGTAAAAAGTGGCAGAAAGGCCATTTTCAAGGTGTTTTTTACCCTTTAGGCAACCCAGAACTTGATGAAATCCTTAGGGCATTCCTGAGCATGCATTAATTTTTATAAAAAATCCAAAAATGTAAATTTTTCCTCCAGAAGATCTCTCAAACGTAAGCGCGTGCAAGGTGGCGCTACATGTTGGGCAGGAAAATCTGTTTTGTGACCAAAAAAATTCGAAAATGACAAAATTTTCTCCAAATTTGCTGAAATTTGGAGTGAAGATCCCCCATCAAGTGCTATGCTTAGCCAAAGAAGCTTCGGCCAATATTTGAAGTCGATCATGCCTTTTGTGCCTCCTCAGTGCCCTTCTCAGCCTCGCTTTCAGGATCTTGATTTTTGCTTTGCAAACATGTGTGCGTGCCCAATAGTGGTTCTTCATGTGTTTGAGCATGTCTTTGTCCTTTTTTGCCTTCGCCAATAGTTTCTTGAGATGAACATTGACTCTCTCCGGCCATGTCTCTCTATCGGCCTCAATCTCCCACTCGATAGGTGTCATCTTGGATGGGCTTCTCCGGGCAGCTTGCCAGTTCTCGCGGATGTTTTGTAACTCCATGAGTGTCTGCTGATCATCCAACTGCTTATTCCACTACTCCAGATAGTTAATGATCCATTGAGCTCTCTGCAACTTGTCGGTCAATGTGTTGATCTCATTTTTCTGCTCCTGAATGATCTCTCTCAGTTTTGAGTTTGGAGAGGTCACGTCCACATCAATCAATGTAAAATCAGTATCCTGACCTCCTGAAGGGCCTTCCTCCTGCATAGGCCTCTTTCCTATGTCCTGTACCTGTGCTGATGTCAAAGGCGAGACCCCTTCCACCCCAAGTGGAGATAGTACTCGCGCTGCTGATGAAGGTAACGAGACCCCTTCCACCCCGAGTGGAGATAGTACTCGTCGTGCTGCTGCAAATAAGGCTCCGGTGCCTCTCTGATAGGTAACACATACTGGAACACTGATAGGCTCTATCTCAGGACCCTCAAACTGATGTGAAGGCTCACCTGCACCATGAACAATCTCCGGAGGAGGGTGATGGGCTGTGAAAAAGTCATGGGAAATGAAATCCTCCCATGTAATGCCTTGCAATCCAAGCTGATGTACAACAATGATCTTGATGAGCGCATAATGATAAATGTTGTTATGCTACTGCTCGGGAGTCTTCTTCTGCACAAGAGTAGTCATCGCTCTATGTTTCGACAGATGAAATATGGAATGCTCATCATCCGCACTCTCGTGAAATGCATCAATAATTGGATATGGTAAGCATAAAGGCGCGAGAACCGGCCCTCACAGCTGAAGTATCTGATGATGAGTTTCATCAATGGCGCATAGGACTCCTTCAAGAATTTGAAAGGGAACACCCTGCTGAGCTGCCTCATATAGCCAGGCCTGATGTATGGCTCATAATACACTTTGTCTAGCTGTTGTCTCTTGTTCCACTGTTCACCTACATTTGGTATTCATGTTGCCTGAGAAATGATTTCTAGTGTCAAGGCGAAATTTAAACCAGCCAGAGTTACATGACCATCATGCAAATGTAAAACAAATAAGCGAACCAACTCCTGATGATGCTGAGTTTGAGCAATCATCTCACAATACTGAAAGCATGACTATTGCTGAAAGCATGATATGACAAGTGGGCAGGCTTGCAGCTCAGTCAACGATGTGGGCTCTTCTCTGACATGTTTGCCACCTTTTCGAGGCCTTCTCAGTACATGCAGATCTGTGGTAGAATCACTGTCTTGCTCATATGATGACTCAGTGTCCGTCATGGTGCTGCAAGCTAGATGTCAAGTGTATGCTTGGTTTGTTTAAAAATGTAAAATTGGTGTTTTGTTTTCAATGCCAAATGTACAAAGGGAAATGAGGGACTGTGAGGAATATGGGACAATGGGGAAAAGTGGATTGTTAAATGAGATTAAGGTGTGCTAACAGTCACTTGACTGTATTTAGGAATCTAGGATTTGGGTATTTTGCACATGATATGGGAGAGGGAAAATGATAAGGAATGGTAGGGTTTAGGATAGGGATAATAGGATTTTTAGAAACAAGTGATATGAGTGGTTTTATAAGGGAATTAGGGAAGGGATATGGGTGATAGTGTTATTTTGAGGAGGAAAGGAACCACAGATGAGAAATGATAGTATGACAGTGAGTATTCAACATGAAAATGATTTTTTAAAACACCATTTGAAACTCTAAGGAGAAGATTTTGATATGAATATAGGGTTTATATTTTCACCAATCAAACTCTTATATTTTTCCCTCCAAATCACATCAAACACCATTTAATAGCAATGGCAAAGGCATCACACACTTACTTGGATCATAGATGACGGAATCGATTTGAATTTTGCAAAGCAAGGGTGAAATTTTAGTTGGCAGCTCTGTGCACCGTGCGCACAACCCAGTGCGCCACGACAGTTAGAATTTACACAGTGAAAAACCTCTGTATGCGCCACGCTATCTATGTGCGCCGCGCCTTCCTCCCAATGCGTCGCGCAACTATCTTCACAAACAGTTCGTCTTCAAACTCATAGTTTCACCCTCCAACGTTTTGAATCGGCTTAATGATGTCTCTTGGTGTGAAAATGGATTGCTCAAACACCAAAAATATTTTATATGGCATGAACTTTGATTTTTGTGTTTAGAAAAAACCCATTTTCTAATGTTTCAACTTCGGCACTTTTCACTTTTAATACAAACTCTGTTTTTGTTATTTCCTTTGATTTTTTACTGAATTTATGAAACTCTTGGCTATTCTTGCAGGGATGTTGGCATTGGATTTCGGTAAAGGATGACCAGGGCTGCGCCTGAAGAACTGTAGAACTTGAAAAAACCTTAAAAATTACATATTTGTTACAAAAAATAAATTTGACGATTTCTTCTTCAAGCCAGAGTTTTGATTAAGAATCATTCTCAAGCATTATTGATGATGAAAATTTTTGAATGAAAACTTGTTAGAAACATCCTCATGTGCCTGCTAGCATTATTTGACATTTTGAAGATGAAACCCTAGACCTAATGACTGAAATGACTCTTTGCTGACCGAAAGATCATCCATGACTATGAATGACTGTAAAATTGACTTCGATGAATTTTGATGAACTTTAATGATCAGACACAAACTAGCAGATACATGACATGAGGGAAAATGGGAGACAAGACCCTTTCGTCAGATAATCTATGCTTCTAATGGAATGCAACTGATTGGATGAATGAGACACCTAAAATGAAATGAAACAAAGAATTTTTTGGTCTCTGACGCAGGTATGACTATGGCGACTCTAACACCATCAATTCTTGCAATTTTTCACATTCAACACCACTTACTATTTTTAGAAGATTTTCGGGTGCTGCACTCCCGAAGCCATTTTGGGGCCTTAATGATCTAGGTGGATATTGGTGGCCACCCACCTATTCCATTTGAACCCCCACCATCAGTTCGTTCAGTTTTTAAGTTGTAGCACAACTTACGATTTTTAGCAATTTTTCGGGTCCTGAACTTCCGAAGAAGTTTTGAGGCCCTAAACAACATTTTTGGGGAAACTGGGAGAAACATGGGTCCATGGACCGATGTTTCTAACATCCAAAGTTGTAATCCTCGGATATATCTTTCTAATGATCTATTGAGCGTGTCAAACGGAGATCGGATGCCAAAGTTACGTCCTTGGGAAGTTGAAATACCAACTTACCCAAACGGGGGCCCACAATTTTGGCGCTTCATCTCCTAGAGTTAGGTTTTTGGACTTTTTGGTTTTTCCATTGTTTCTCAATAATAAATAGGCCCTCGAGCCTCATTGTAACACATTTAAGAGGTTTGTAGCCACCACATCTCTTCTTAGAGATTCGCCACCAGCACCCTAGCTATTTTATTTCCATTATGTCTGTAAGCATATTTCTATTATTTGATATTAATGAAAGGATGCATTATTTATGTTGCATCTCTATGTTTGTGGTTATTTCTGTATTATTTTGCGTTCCTGGATAAATCCGGATCATTACAACATGGCCATTATAGAGTCTTCTTCATAGTCCCGACATGTCTATCCTCTTTCCATCAATAACAACGATGGTGTGGCATCCTCTTCAATTATGATGGTTATTCAAGATATCTTGAATTGTTAGAGGCATAACATTTAAAAAGGAAATTGATTAACTCAATTCTTTCACCATTGGAATGGTCTTCTATTGTATAATAGTTACAAGGGTTCCAATTATCTAGTGGGAAATTTTAACCCCTAAAAAATGTCATTTAACACCTCCAATTGGCCTTAGAATGTTTTATACCTAAATTATCTCAACAAGCCCCCTCCCCAATAAATATGTTCTTATAATTTGATTTTGGGGAGAAAAAGGAAATAAATATAGTTCCTGAAAACATTTATGTTAATATTCATATTGGAAAATCTGAATTTTAGGTTCATCATATCTACTATCGAATTCATATTCTTGAAAGCGTAGATCAACACCATGATGGTGCTCATGCAAAACACAACAATTTTCCAAGAGATACTTAACTAGATATACCCTTATATATTATGTATGAAAGGTGGAATGGAAATATTTCAAGTATAAAATGTTGGCAAGGTGAATATTTGTACATTATTTCGTTACACCTCTTCCTACATGCATCATACACAATTTCATTAGAACATCTTCATGATAAAAACTAGGTTGATAAATATAATAGTTAATTCCTTCAAACAGTTTCCATAGTTATCATAACCATTTTTAAACATGTATAACATCAATCATATCAATTATATTAACCTAGAATATACGAAATTTCAAATGGAGAGTATTTTGTGGCTCGCATTTCAACAACTATGTTAGTCATTAAAACAATATAAATTATACAAATATGGATCTTAAGGTGAAAACAAAATTATTTTCTTAGAATAAAACAAATTTATTTTACTACTCTTATGCTGACCACTAGGTCACAAAATATTATTTGTCATTTACAACGGAAAATAAATCTTTCACTTTGATCCCATGAAATGGCACCAAAAAAAATAGTTTTAGTTGTGTTGTTCCGTGTTGTTCCATGTTAAGTAACAATAAAAATATGCGATGTGAAATTCAGGAGAATGTCCTCACGTTACACCCCAAATTTCCTCTTGTACTATAGGGGGTAACCGTCTAATTGTCATGAATATTAGTTTCTCTAAGTCACCTTAAAACAACTTATCAATGGGCTCAAATGCCAGGTTCAAAATGCATAGTTTAATAAAAAATTTAAAAAATACTACAATATTGAGATAGTAATACACTCGAATTATATCTCGAACCACGAACTCTCCAATGGGTACCTTTTGCCCACAATGAAGATACCTTAAAATTAAAGAAGTGAAGTTTTAAAAGAAAAAAATTCAATAAAAATAACATGATTATGCCTTAATAATTTGGTAAGAAAAAAAAATATTAGAAATATAGCTGAAGTCACATCTTCCATAAAAAATTTAACAATATCATATAAATATAACATAAAAACTTATAACAATATCATCTAAATCTAACAGTTTAACCATAACATTAAATTTCATAACAAACAAACGAGTGTTACCATAACCATCATAAAGTTTCGAAAGAAAACCTTAAATCATCCCCTAAAATAACCACATAAAATATTAAATCATATTATATAAGTTGTTTATGGTAATCAAAAGAAAAATAATGAGATTAATGTATGCAATATATTTATTAATGAATGTGATCCAATGTTACAAAATTTTATAGCTATATAAGAAAGACAATATTTTGAGTTACATGAAAACAAATCACAACCAAGAGCACTAAATTTGTAGAGTGGGTGGCTATAAAAACCCACAATCAACAGTAAAAATAGGTGGTCTATTATAGCTCTACCATAAAAATATGGCAACTGCTCTTAGGAATAAGGTACCTACCTCCACTGTAATCAAACTCCCACCGCATTCCATTGTGTTATAGTTTTAACATGTGCACTCTAATGACCATGGTGAAAGCTACAAATATTCACTCGTAACCATAGTTTACTAGCATTCCAAGTTCTTGTGAATTTTTCATATCCACCTCTAATAAAAGAATAATTTATTTGAATAAGGAAGCTGGATTCGCAGAGTCTAGCTGACCACCCAACTCATCGTAGAGAAATTGATTGTAATCAAATTGCTTTGACTTTTCTTTCTGATAGAAAAATGGTCTAATGTTTTCAATGGAATTTTATTTTTTTATTAAATTTAGTTTTTTAAATTTAGAAATAATTTTTGAAATTTTCAAAAAAATTAATTTTGATTAATTGCAAAGGTTTATTTTACTAACTAGGTTTCGTTAGTTGTGAAATTTATTAAGATATTAATAATAAAATAAAATGAAAAGAGAAAATAAAAATATGGCGCTTAGCATGATTTGATTTGATTTGATAATATTGAAAGAAAAAAATTAATTAAAAAATATAAAAATGTCAAAAAAAACTTTTTTAATCCGGAAAAATTAATTAAAAGGGAACATATCATGTAAAAAAATAAATACAAGGATATATAATATTAAAATTTTATTGTATAATTCATATAATTGCAACTCATTAATTCCAGTGTCTCTATACTATGTTTTTGGTGGATCTCGTATACTTTGTTTTTGTTGGAGTTACTTCATTTAATATTGTACTTTCTTTTATGCCTTATTTTCTCGCTAAAACTTTAAAGTATTTGATTTTAGTGGAAATTTGTTTCAACTTTTTGAATTTAGATTTATGTTCGTTTAATTTGTATTATATGTAATTGTAGAAATTCATTTAACATTTTATAAGATATTTTTAGTATTAGTAATTTTTTTTTTCTTTCAAGATTTTAGATTTTGATGTTACATCGAAACCCATAATGGTGAGGTCATTGATGATAGCAACACTTGCACAAGTAAATGTATTAGTTTATTATAATTTGATATTTTTTTAGAACTTTGAAATCCTTTAACATATGGAAATTGAACTCTAAACCATGTGTATATTTTATCTATTCTTTCATGTTATTTTAAGAGTAGTTTACTTAAATTGATATGATTGTGTTTTTTTTTTTTAACTCAACTGTCATCACTAGAAATTTGAGGACTCTAACCAAAGATATTACATGTAAGCAATTAAGTTATACTCTTTTGAAATTCATAGGTTATGACTACATATATCTTAGGCTTGTCAACTATTATTTAATTATTTATTTTTATATGCATATTTTTATATGAAAGATTTATTACACCTATTTGTTTCATCTTGGGTTATTCGATCTCTAGATTTTAAAGCTTCTAGTAAGAAAGACCCTCATTTCTTTAGTTTTCGTTTTCCTTTCAAACATGCAAAGTTTTTATACTTTATAATTTCTATAGAGATGTTGTCTCTAATTTCTTACTTGAAGATAATTATTGACTTAGCTTAGTTTTCTTTGCTCTTAAAAAATATTTTATTTTTTTTAGTATTTTTTAGATAATGCATAATTTATTTTTTATTTTAAACTTTGAAAAAAGTCTTTATTTTTTCTAATTTTTCTTCTAACATGATAATTGATGTTTTCTTAGTCTTACAAAGAGTGCATTTTCATTTAGTTTTCATTATTGAATGCCTTAAAAGAAAATAAAAATCATCTCTCTTACAATTTTAATAGTGAAGAAATTTATATACTCTACACCAAATTTCATTTGTGCTAAGAAATTTTGTGTTCATTGTTTCATACCAGCCTTCCCTATTTCACTATTTAGACACTCTTCATTGTATTTATTGCTTCTGTTTATGAGAGTGATAAGCTTGAATAGATATACATACACATAAATATAAAATATATTCAAAATATTAAAACTAATAAACAAAATTGAAAATACAAATTAAAATAAATGTATATAGATTTATTTTATAATAAAAATTATAAGTATTATTTTCATTTTTTTTTTGTGTGATTCACATGGAGATCACTGGCCCTTAACTCTAAGTCTACTAAAACTATTGTGGTCTAATCGTGAGAGCATTGAGGAGAATTGACAACCTCTCCTCCGATTAGCAAGGTGTTTGGCCACTACGAAGGTGCTTTTAACTACATGAACACTACCAATTAACGTAACTCTTAGAATTAGTTATTACATATATAACAATTTTTTGGGCCTAAATTTGATAACTAGCAATTGCACCTAATGTTGCAAAGGAAACGTCGTAAGGAAGATGTTAGAAAGAGATCAACTATAATTAATTTGATGTGTCACTATATATAAATTTTAATGTCATTGGAGATATAGATATAGAATGTATAATTTTTGTAATAGACATTGCATTTTCATATTTGATTATAAAGTTATGGTAGAATTTATTGAAGAAATCGTGGATCTATAAAACAATATTTTCTGTGAAATATGGAAATGTAAAAATATTGAAATGAATTATTGAAGTTGTTTTTATTTAGTAGGAGTTATAATACTATATTAATATGATACTGAACAGAACACATAATTATATTTTTGAAATAAGTACAAGATGTAATGGAAAGGTTTCTGATGGCAATTGATTTCTATTATGTGGAATTTTAAGAATGTATAACATTTGAAATGTACATTACATTTTAGTATTTTGCAATAAAATTGTTAGTTTTTGTAAAATATTACAAGTATATCATGAAAAAAATGATTGATGCTGAGCTTGTCGAAGAGTTAGGAGATATTCCGAAGTAATAAGCAACCTGCAAAGAGAATTTTTTATTTGAAAAATTAGAAGTTTTTTTTTTTTTGAAAAATGGAAATTAACTTTTTCAAATTTATTATAATGAGGTTGTATGTGAATTCTATCATAAAGAAATTGTATTGAATGAAATTGAAGTTACCTGTAATATGGGAAATTCAAAATGTTCAGTAGTATATGCAGGTTGATCGATTGCATACTGAACACCATTGGAGATTTATTCTGAATTGCAGATGCCTATTTATGAATTGTCATTCTACTCTTGTTTTTGCATTTTATCTCATTCGTGTATGTGGATCATATGTTTTATATTATATTTTATTTTAAGTAACAATTATGTAGTTGGTCGTAGTCTGTATAGCGGTACGTTTAGATTTGGCACTCACAGGAATCTTTTTTTATGTCCTGTAATGCATGAATTGTTGTATCAATTTCTATGCAGTAGTTTTGTAGGTGGGATATGAGGGAGTCCATTTTTTTTGTTTCAAAAAAAATAAAATTTTAGAAGAAAATAGTTAAGAATTATTTCAAGAATGTAATATTTTCAACCATGTATTAATAATGAGTAAATTAGATTATTGTTAATAGGTAGAAATGATGTGTGATCAAAATATTTTGGAGTTGATAATATTTGGAAACCTTTAGGAGATGTTATATATGTAATGCAGTAGCTGTGTAGCTATGATATCTTTGAGTCCCTATGTTCTGTTTCAAAAGATAGAAAATTTTAGAAGGAAATAGTTAAGAATTTTATAAGGAACATAATATTTTAAACCATGTATTAATAATGAGTAAATTAGGTTATTGTTAATAGGTAGAAATGATATGTGATGAAAATATTTTGGAGTTGATGATATGTGGAAACCTGTAGGAGATGTTGACATATGGAATGGAGTTGATCGCCTGCAGGAGACATTGAGTGGAGAATTTCTTCTGCTTGTTTTCTACGAGAAATATTTTTGTTGTCTTTCATTTTCATGAAATGATCGAAACTAAATGCAAGGAAAATTTAGAGATTTTGTAGTGAAGGGACTCTTAAATTGTTGTGAATGTGAGGCCTTGTCGTTCAATTTTTCCAATGTCTATCATTTCTTTTGGCAGAGTCACACTTTTATATTTATGTATAGTTAATGCCCAAGCCATTTTTAGTGGAATTTGGGTATGACCGTTTATTTTTATTTCTAGAATAGGCAAGTGAGTGGGGTTTGTTTCATCCCAAGCATGCCCGATGTATTTTGGAAATTCAACAACGAAAAATGTTGGAAGTTGTGGAGGTGAAGTTGATTCTTTATAGAAGATGGATATGATCTCCTCGAGGGAACCATTAACAAGCCCCGCTGAAACCCAAAGGCTAGAAGTCAACATTAATTCTTTTCCCTTTGCAGAGGTAGAAAATTCACTCGAGTTTCTTGTCGTCTAAAGAGAAGTTACAATATGTGTTTTCATCTTCTATGATGAATTTTGCAATTGGAGTGTTTAAAGATTTTATCATTTTCTTGTTATGATCCAATGTTTGAGAATTTGTTGGAAATAGATGCATAGAATCATGGAAAGAATGTATTTCATCTTCATAAAAGAAAGATTTTGTTCGCATCATAAGGATGTTGTAGCTGTCAATTGTTGGATTTACACTTCTAATATTTTGGAGGATGTTTCTGAAAGTAATTTGATCATTGTTCTCACCTTGTTGATGAAACATTTTGTCCAATGTCATGAATGTGTTGAATGTGTTCCAAAATGCGGTTCTGTGACTTGTGCCTACATATAAGGGTATGTCTTTGACAGTAACTTGCCAATATCACCAAATAATATAATGGAACAACTGTCGAATGGAAATTTTATCTTTAATGGAAATGCCTCTCGAAGACATTCATCAATATGGCTAAGAAGCTTAGGTCCAATGAAGCTCATTTCATCGATTAGTATGTGCCTGATATGCTTAAGTTTTTCTTGGAATTTTGCAAGAGCATTACCTTCTAATGGTGCAAGATCTTTTATTGGAAGGTGGAGGGTGGCATGGGTTTTCGATGCTTGTATGTTGAATGCTACAACACCTGTAGGGGCTAGGAGCATGATCGGTGAAGGTTTTGAGCCAACAATTGTTATGAGAATTTCTCTGATGCAATTTATAAGAAGAGATTTCCCAGTTCCAGCAGTGCCTTGTATTATCATTCATAGAGCAGGTAACATATCCTTCTTACTGGAGTGAGTACAAATAATATTCAGATTTTTTTTTTTTTTGAATTGGAGATAATGAGTTAAGGTACGTCAGAATATCTGTATTTGTTTGAATAATGTGATAGACAGAGTGATTATTCTCAACGAATTGTGGGCCTATTTCTTGGAGATGCAATGGGCTAGTGGTATGATTCCAGTTATGGTTGTCATCAAAACCACAAAGCCCAAGCATTTGAAGGTCATTTATGAGTTTTTCATTTGTAGGGTACAACTGAGAGAGTAATTCCCATTCATTTAGGTCCATGGTTTATGGAGGATGGAATTCATGAATAGTTGAGTTATCATTTGTAGGAGGATCAATATCAAATAGTGTGTGGTGTTGATGCCAAGGTTCATAGAATGGATGAAATGCTTGCTAGTTTCTGATAAATTCTTCACCAGAATTTCCTGTGTCACGGGCGATGTGACGAAATGGTTTTTAAAGCATAAGTTCAACTATACGGAAGTCAACATAGGAAGATTCGGTTGTGGATGTATTGAGGAATAGCGTGGTATGATACGAAGAATTACTTGTTCTATTCTTTGTTTCCATTTGTTTTTCTTACGATGGAGATCATATCACCATGATCCTACTATTTCTATAAGTGATGTGGATTCTAAGGCAGATGGGTGATGGATGTATGTATCTATGAAGTGTGGTGATGGAGGAGTGGTGTTGTTCTTTTCTGGAATGGGCATATAGATTTGTTGGCTTACATTTAAAGGGAAGGAGTGACTACACAATGTTAATGGTAATTTTTGTATCATATGACAGGTTTCTTGTGCTCCTATGTCACGATCAACAAGAGTTTCTGTAACGAATTTTTGAAAATAATATGCTATTGGGTCAACGTTAGGGGAAGCAAGTACAATTATACGTAGCATGTCATGGAATGTTTCAAATTTTTTTTCTGCTTTGGATGCTTTTTTTTTCAATATATTTCTGAATGGTATGGATTGATAGAACTGGTTGGAAATCAACATTTTCATGCCATATAGATAGGATGCTAGGGTTATGGGTATTTAGTCTATCATCATTGCTAGCGTGGGTGTATCTCTCTTGGCCACTGGAGTCAATGAACAAGGAGGAATGTGCATGTAATTCCCAAGGTGCTTTATATCGACATTCGAATGAGGACCCTTTTTTTTCGGAGGCATGTGTTTTCAGTGCATTTTGTGTGTCTCTCAATGAAATTGATAAGTTGGACATAATCATTAAAAGTATTGTTTCTGAGAATATATGACATGGAAAATAAGCAAGGGTCCTATAAATTTATTTGAGAAATTTATTGGTTAGAAACTTTAGAAAGCCGAGGGTTCCAGGCTGATATGTATTTGTTGAAGACTTGTTTAGTACTAACAACTACTTTTTTGTTATCCCAATTAACCATATCAGGTGAATTTTGTATCGAGAGGAAGCCATGGATGTGCATTGATCCTCTATGTTGCCATTCATACCTGAGAAGGATGTATTTTTTTTAGAAAATTTTGAGTTAGATGGAGTTTGATGTATAGAGAATTGTGAAAGTAATGTGGTAGAGTGCATACCTGTACTAGTAGTCTTTTGTTCGCAAGTGTTTCTCTAAGATAAATTAAAGAAATATTGTGAATCTATGGTACATATATAGTGATGTTAAGTGGTGGTTATATATAATGTTATCATTCCTCCATTTTTGTTGTTTTACAACATCAAGAGGTGGAATTACTCGCATGATTGCATGAAGATCATGTCATTTTGTATCAGCTGCACTTAATGTGAAGAAGAACATTGGGCAGCTGAGTTGAGATATCATGTATATCAGTTCATTTTTAGCTTTGTGCCAAAAATATATTGTGCCACGTAGAGAGCTACCAAAGCCCATCACCTTTTCTGACAATTTGTCATCTGGAATTTGTTGTAGTCGGATGTTCAATTCATAGATTGATGTTGGGAAGCCATCTCTGATGTTTTTTTTTACAAAGAAGGAGGTTTCTGCTTCACTTCGATGACTCATCATGAGATTGTATATGTAGTAGCAAAAGCGAGGGTCATTGTATATGTAGAAGATGAAGTGTGTATTCATTTAACTACATTATCTTTATTCTTGGTTGATTTGGTAATGCAGCTCCTGTGGGGAATAGGGTTGGGAATCCATGGAGAGGAGAAATTCTATGTTGTATTCATTAATAGGGGATAGGCCTATTGGTGGCCATTGAATTGTAGTATCATAACGGTGGTTGTATGCATGTAAATAATGCCATATCTCTTGGATTTATGTATTTTTGTTAGGAATAGTGGGAATGAATGATGATGTATGGTGTCGGTATTGGTTTGTGGAATCTTTAATGGGGAAAACTGGTGTTTCTATTGATAGTTGAGTAATTGGATCTATGGTATTAGAATGGTGAAGGGATGAGGAGATATCGATGGGGAGTTCTGGTAAGGATGCTAGTGCATTGTTATCAATGCGAGCATTTCTATAGTAAAGATGATTTTTCAATTTGTATTCTAATGCGACAAGAACACGATGTATACTTACAATGAAATCATAAGTTTGATGGTCATTACTTTGACCGGTAACAATTAAAATATCTAAGTCTTGAACATGTCATGGCAACATGCATGTTATTTCTATAATGTCTTGCGAAAAGAAAATTGTGTGGCCAGTGTATTTATATTGGCCACCACATGCATGTGTTACTTGGAGGATAGTGTTAACCCTATCAATAAGAATTTCTTGTATTTGTGAAAGAGCAGCCAGGACAGGTGGTTGAGGACGAGGGTCCATGTTGTTTGATAATGAGAAGCGATGAATTTTTTTCATACATGAATTTGTAGCAACAATAGATTTGGTTTGACATGTGGATATGGATTCCAGAATAAGATTCAAGATAAATGGAGCATGTTGATTTAGGTGCAAGTTTAGCAATTCTTGCACAGAATTCACATTATGCGTCATTAGTATGAACTTTGTTGAAAGCACGTGGAATGGAGGGAGGGGTTGAATGGGCTATGGATGAATTTGTTTCATCATAATTATTGTGAGTTGAAATGTTCCAAATTTTTAGCCTCAAGCTAAATGCAACATTATAGTTGCATATTTTATTTTTGTTGAATAAAATGGGGAAGGAGACACCTTAGTCCCCTTCTAATGAATAAATAACACTCCTTATGTGAAAAGGAGGTGAATAAGTAGCTGGAATAAAACACCTAAGGGTGTGAATGGAACCCGGATCACTTGATTTAGTCATCTTTGACTAAAGTTAATAGCACTGCCTATAGAGGAGAAGCTTGCTAATGAAGTTGCGCAGTTTTGGAGGGAGGACGTTCACATGAGGGTGGAAACCCTAATTGGTGGGACCATGGTGGAGAAGAGTTTCCTTTATTTATAAGGAGGATATGGCAGCCCATTGGTATCATATTTGAGTTTATAATTTTGAATTGGGTCTGCAGAGGCTTGCATCCCCGGGCTGTTTAGCAGGGTGTGTAGTACCCTTGGGCACTATGGTGTTCTCGGTCGGGAATCCCTACCTCTTCCTCAAGGAAGAATGAGGATTGAGCTTCATTTTCCTCAATATGGCATTGGCCATAGCTACATTCATCACCTATAGCATTAGCTCTGCTATAGAGAGGACGTTGTGTTGCTGGGTGCAGCAAGGGAGGAACTCATGGAGTCTCTCTTGACTTGTTTTCTTCAGTGGAGGAGTAATCTACTCATTGGAGAAGCTACAAGGAGGATTCCCAGGCTTCATTTCAGATAATTGGCACTTGGCCAAACATTCCATCATCTCCCACCTTGCAGTCAATGGAGGAAACTGCGTTATTTCAGAGGAGGCAGTGAGAGAGGGTTCATAGAGCTCATCAAGAGTGTGTTTTTGAGACAAAGGGATTAGCCTTTGTGGTTAGAGACATTATCCGAGGAGGGAAATCACATTTTAGATCTTCCATGGCCTCATTCATATTTCAGTTCAATTTTTGTGACAACTCAGTTGTCACATTTTGTATTCTCCGGCATTTCTAGCAATCTCTTCTAGATTGGCTAGAAATCCTATATTTAGCCCATGTCCTCGTTATTGGGATTTATTTTTGTATCCTTCAACATAATTATCATTTTATAGATATTTAGCAGCTGCTACTTCATATATACTGCACAAGCATGGTCCTCCGGCATTTTGTATAGTTGTAGCAACTCTTGCATTTCATCGATTATCCATGGGAGATTGGTTCTAAAGGTTGAGTGGCTTGTCTCGAAACTATTTATTGTATTTTATTGATGATATAATAATATAATGATGGCTATAGTATTTTCCCTCTTATGATGTATTCAGAGTTACAAATTTAATGTTAATGTTCATATATTGTTGTAAGCTCTCTCATTGAGCCTTGTTTTAGAGATCTAGTTTGGGGAGTTCTGTATAACCCATATAGAATCATTTCTTTGAGCTCATTTTCTAGAAGGGAGTTGTATTGAGTATGTTCTAGGGTATCTCAGAAGTGTTTTTCCTTATTTATGCAGTGACTTACTTATACAGCGTCCTCAAGGACCCTCTAGCAGAAATTCCCGAAGTGGAAATATTGCATATCCATAAACAGAGTCTGTGAAATGCCAGATAGCTTCTGGATCTCACACTTCCTTGTGAAGGTGACATATATGGTAAATTCCCTAACATTAAATCTCTGGAATGGAATCATGGTCTTTCTATAGAAGGAATTATAGAATAACTTAAGATATTCCGGATGGAGCAGGAAATTCCATATTTGGAACATTACAATGGTATTAGATCATTAATATTGGCTCTGCCTATGCACAAGATTTAATTCCATCAGGAAGAGGAGCATCTCTCCAAGGAGAGCAGATTTACAGAGGAATCAAGGGAAAAAGAGGAATGACGGAAGAGGAGGCCTCCCTTATTCTTTTCCAGACCATTGAGGAGATTATTGAGGATCATGATGAGATAAAAAGGGAAAATTGGAGAAATTTTCTGAAAGGATTTGTGGATGAAGCAAGCCCTAGCTATTCTCATGAAGGGTGTGAGCATTCAGCCACACATGCATATCCACAGCGCAGTACATTTCCCATAGCTACTGCAAGAAGGATGTAGAAAAATTTGAGGCCTTTGGAGGAGCAGCGTTGCAACTCAAACGTATGAATCATGATGATTGGTTTCAAAATTATATTTCATGTTTTCATGAAAATGAGAGATCATATGTTGAAGTCACAAAGAGTTTTGTGAACGGGATTGATTAAAACCGATGTGAAACATGGTGTGACAAAAATTCAAACACTTTGAATGCATCGAAGGGGACCATGAAACAAAGATCATTCCATCTTTCTAGAGGGGGAGGAAATCACAAAGATGGCTTGCTAGAGGCAAGGCCCCCATTGTATGAAGGGCACTCTTCCATTTGTGAGGGTGTGGAGATATTTCTCTGAAAGTAAGGCCAAGATCCAAGGCCTCTCATTAAGGAGGAGATACACTCACATGTTAGTAGAGAGGAGGTGCATAGAAGAGCCTACAGCGCTGCACCATTGGAAGAAGAAGAAGAGAAGAAGGATCAGCATGAAGGGCTGATGGGCATTCACCCTTATCTATTTTTGAAATTTTCTGCACAAATGAAAGGGACTATACTGCACAGTAGAGAGAGGGACCATTCATTCTTCTCATATATACAGTCCACTTCCTTTCTTGATGTCTCACTTTCTGGAGGCATTCCACCTAGGAGGCCACCTGATTTAGAGTTGACGAGAGGCATCATGCTATTTGGTTCACCACTCTTGGATTCCAGGGAGGTGGAGACATTAGAGGAGTCCAACACAGTGTAGGGAGTTTGGGATAACCTCAAGGAGGAGGGATACACTCTCTCATTTTCAATCTCACCCACTCTCATCAGCTATACTGTGCTGATAGAGTTTGCTACCTAGATGGAGGATAGAATCTTCATGATGTAGGATGGCTGATCCATATATTTGGTGAGTGGGAGGATACTTCCTTTGAGGAAGGACTCTTTCATGCATTGGAGTAGATGGAGGCCACTCATGCTTACATTAGTCATGATAGGGAGATTCTTTGGGGGTGATAGTCTCTCATGGGAGGCTCATTTTCAGAGAGCATCATTTCTATTAGAGCATGAGTAGCTGCATGGTGGGCATGGAAGCAACTTGGAGGATGAATTTGGCATGGGGGATGTCAAAGTAGTAGGCAACAACGTGAGGGGAGCACCTTATTGTAGATCACCAGCGCTGTCTATGTGGAGGATTGATACAGGTTGGAGGACTCGGATCTTAGTAGAGTACTCCTAGGATCTAGATGCATGCATGACTCTTGATGACCCCGAAAGAGATGACAGATACACGACGGATTTGATGGTCATCTATAACAATGGCAGGATCTTCTTGACTAGAGCTTCTAATCTCAAGGAGAAATTATTGCATGCAGCACACGAGGACCTTCTATCCATGCACTTGGATGCATATTATGCTTTGCTAGAGGAGTTCATTTGGGAGGGAATCCAGTATGATCTACATCAGCATATGGATAGATGCATAGCCCAAGAGATGATGAGAAGGCTGGTACAACCATTCCCTTACTCAGTGGAGGAGAGGGAGAGCATTTTAGTGAGCCATTTCAGCTCAAGGACCAGAGTACATGGTAAAGGAGGTATAGATATTCATTTTGATTTTCCTTTATTTACTTCTTATGGGCAGCTTGATGGGCTAAGGGTGATCACATCTCCTTATGCTCCCTATTTTGAAATAATTTTGGCCCATTGCAGCAATGGGAGTGGCCATTGTTATGATGGTTTGTGAGGGGGAAGCCACATGCTTCTTGGTGTGCACCATTGGCACCAATTTGTATTTTTATGATTCCATCTTGTGAGGAGTTTGTGGCAGCAAACAAGTGGCTAGTAAAGCACTTGTTATTTGTGATTTTGAGGCAGGCCAAGAGGCACTGCACATGTTCATGAGTGGAACTTTGTACCACTCTCTGGTTGTCATTTGACAACTTGCTTTTATTGTGTATTTCTCCTTGTATTTATGATGTTTCTACACTCATGAGGAGAATTATTTGGAGATTATTGGATGTATAGCCCATTGGGAAACAACTCTCCATTCAGCCCCAACACATTGCAGAAATCAGGGGTGATATTTTCATTTGGATGATAACATGGATGAGAGGATCATCATTGGGAGATAATTTTTCCCACGCATGTCATCACTCCTACCTTAAGGGGGCCATAACATAGAAGGAAATATTCCACTACACCATCTATCTTTCCATGAGGAGCATCGTTTTCAGTTTGAAAAATTGGGAGAGAGCATTGGAGGACAGGTTTCTTGCAGCATATTTTGAGCAGTGGTAAAGCTTGTTGATGAGGAGGCCACAAGAGAAGAAAGGGGGAGAAATTGTTTTTCTATCTATGTAGTTGCTTGAGGACAAACAACATGTGGGAGGGGAGGACTGTAATGTTCCCAAGTTTTAGCCTCAAGATAAATGGAACATTATAGTTGCATATTTTATTTTTGTTGAATAAAATGGGGAAGGAGACACCTTAGCCCCCTTATAATGAATAAATAACACTCCTTATGTGAAAAATAGGTGAATAATTAGTTGGAATAAAACACCTAAGGGTGTGAATGGAACCCGGATCACTTGATTTAGTCCTCTTTGACTAAATTCAACAGCGCTACCTATAGAGGAGAAGCTTGCTAGAGAGGTTGCACAGTTTTGGAGGGAGGAAATTCACATGAGGGTGGAAACCCTAATTGGTGCTATCATGGTGGAGAAGAGTTCCCTTTATTTATAAGGAGGAGATGGCAACCCATTGGTATCATGTTTGAGTTTAGAATTTCGAATCGGGTCTGCAGAGGCTTGCATCCCCGGGCTGTTTAGCAGGGTGTGTAGTGCCCTCGGGCACTAGGGTGTTCCCTGTCGGGAATCCATACCTCTTCCTCAAAGAAGAATGAGGATTGAGCTGCATTTTCCTCAAATTGGCATTGGCCACAGCTACATTCATCACCTACAGTGTTAGCTCTGCAGTAGAGAGGACGTTGTGTTGCTGGGTGCAGCAAGAGAGGAACTCATGGAGTCTCTCTTGACTTGTTTTCTTTAGTGGAGGAGTGATCTACTCATTGGAGAAGATGCAAGGAGGATTCTTGGGCTTCATTTCAGATCATTGGCACTTGGAAAAAAATTCCATCATCTCCCACTATGCAGTCCATGGAGGAAACTGTGTTATTTCAGAGGAGGCAATGATAGAGGGTTCATAGAGCTCATCAGGAGTGTGTTTTTGAGACAAAGGGATAAACCTTTGTGCTTAGAGACATTATCAGAGGAGGGAAATCAAATTTCAGATCTTCCATGGCCTCATTCATATTTCATTTTAGTTTTTGTGACAACTCAGTTGTCACATTTTATATTCTTTGGCATTTCTAGTAATCTCTTCTAGATTGGCTAGAAATCCTGTATTTCAACCCATGTACTTGTTATTGGAATTTCTCTTCGTATCCTTCAGCATCATTATCATTTTATACATATTCAGCAGCTTCTACTTCATATATACTACGCAGACATGGTCCTCCGGAATTTTGTATAGTTGCAGCAACTCATGCATTTCATTGATTATCCATGGGAGATTGGTTCTAAAGGTTGAGTGGCTTGTCCCTCAACTATTTCTTGTATTTTATTGCTGATATCATAATATAATGATGGTTGTATCATTTTCCCTCTTATGATGTATTCATAGTTACAGATTTAATGCTAATGTTCATATATTGTTGTAAGCTCTCTCATTGAGCCTTGTTTTAGAGATCTAGTTTGGGGAGGTATGTATAACCCATCTAGAATCATTTCTTTGAGATCATTTTCTACAAGGGAGTTGTATGAAGTATTTTCTAGGGCATCCCAATAGTGGTTTGCTTTATTTATGCAATGAATTCCTTATACAACATCCTCAAGGACCCTGTAGCAGAAATTCCCGAAGTGGAAATATTGCATATACATAGGCAGAGTCTGTGAAGGGCCAGATAGCTTCTCGATCTCAAAATTCCTTGTGAAGGTGACATATATGGTAAATTCCCTAACAATCAATCTCTAGAATGGACTTGTGGTCCTTCTATAAAAGGAATTTTGGAATATCTTAAGATATTCCCGATGCAGCAGGAAATTCCAGATTTGGAACATTACATGAACGCTGTTGAAAGCATGTGGAATGGACGGTGGTGGAGAATGAGCTCTAGATGAATTTATTAGAGTGGTTTGTTGAAAATATGGACGAATTTAAAATTGGGAAAGACAATTGCTTTCGGAGTGGGAATTGTTTGATGAAAATTGTGAATTTCTATCGTATGTTCTTGACGATGAATTTTGAGTTTTCCTTTTCCTTTTGTTTGTTTGGGAATATTTGAGGGATTTTTTAGCATGATAAGCCTCACGTCAACGTACATTTATTCATTCTTTATTTTCTGCATAGTATCAAGTTCGCGCATATTCATCATTAGAAGTAGTAGACATTTCGACAAGTAAATGCACATACATGAAAGAGAGATGGAATGACAATGTTAGTTGGAGAGGTAACAACCATGTTATTGTATGGAAGGGGAAAAAATAAATTGAATTTTACAATTTATTTATGTTAATATATTATTAGAACAATGTGTTTGAAAGTAAATTTTAGTAATTTGTAGCTATAGAGGAAGATAATAAGATGTGTAACGTGTTGATAACAATATGTTTGAGAGAATATTTAAGTATTTTAGAGATTTACATGAAGATAATCTTGATTTTTTAATAGGGAAACGTTAAAGTAATGTGAACTACCTTAAATGAAATTAAATACAATTAGATGTTGTGTTGGAAAACATATGAGTAAAGAATAGGAGATATATTTGGCAAGGCATACAAAATAATATGGTCGATAAATGTATTTTTAATTAAAATAATAGAAATTACGAATAACGCAAAAGTACTTGTATTGACATTTATCTATGATATTGAGATTTTATTGATTTCTTGAAGGATTTTGTTGCATTTTGTTGAGAATTTCAAGCTCTCTTGTTTGATGATAATACATTTCAAGCGTGGTATGCCTTTAAATGTTTCTCTCTTCACTAATAGTGTAAAGATGTGATCTGTCCAGAGTGCTTTGGAGACGATTTCCTTTATTACATCAGGATCCTCAGATAACAAATAGAAGTCCTTTGCATTAACTCTAAGAATTGTAGATGTTGCGTCTTCAAAAAAAATTGTTGAAACCAACTGACTAGTGTCCTCTTGTACATATATCTTTATTGAATATCTGTAATCACAGTCAGTTACTTTAGTGTTGCATTTAGGGAAATACCATATGCTTGCATCTTTTGGAATAAGTTTCTTCATGGATTTTTTCTTATCAAAAATAGATGGGCATGATAGGTAGTAAAAATTTTCCATCCACGTTTTTGTTATTGTTCCCTTGACTTGGTAGAATGCAGGTATCTCTGAGGTTTCAATATTGTAAATATTGACAATCGTTATTTTTTTGGGTTGATGGGAAAAATAAGGTGAATATGTTTTTTTCAGTGTTGTAGAAGTTGTAGTGGAACCTTATTTTATAAACCATAACTTTATGATATGAGCCTCTTCGATGTTAGGATCTACAAGAATAATCGATCTTGTTGTAGTACCGACATTTTTTCCATTAGATTCAGCAACATGAACAGACTTGATTGCTATGATGGGATTATTTACTATAGCACATAAGTTGGAAATTTCTTTTGATACTCCATCAAAACTATCTCCACAAAAGGTTGCTTCCATGTTATATCCAGACAAGTCTTGAAGATTTAATATTTTTTTCATAACTTCTGAGCCATCTTTTATATGTATGGTGCATGGATTCGAAATGCCAGTAAAAATACGAAGAACATTAACAATGGAGTTGGCGTTTGTTGTTCTGATATCATTGATTGATTTTATATTGAAATGCATTGTTCAGTTGGATATTCTTCTGTTGGCAATGTGATCTATGGTAGATGTAGCATTTAACAAAATTTCCCACTCATTGTTTAAGTGGTTTTATTATTTATTAGCCATTTTCACATAGCCTTTTGAGACAATGTACATATTTCCAACTTGGATTTTATCAAAGAAATAATCAGAAACATTTTTGAAACATGTATTGTGTATTTATTCGCCTTCTGTATCGTAGAGGTCGAAGCCAAACACTTTACCAGGACCATATTGATTTTGAAATTGCCGAAGAGGTGTCTTTATTTGAACATATCCTTTTATGCACCAGTTTGAATGGTAAGGGTTTATTGCTTTGATCAGAATTTGGACTGGTGTAATGGATGCAGTAGGAATTTTAGAAAGGGTGCAATGCCTTTTCAACGAAGGTTGTTGGTTCGATGACGACGGAGATTCTTCCTAAGAAGTGATTAGGATACTCATATTTTTTTTAATAACAGAGAAAGGTGTAGATGTAGTATAAATTTCGAATTCTAGTAGCATTATAGACCTTCATGGTAAATGATGGTAATAAGAGAAATTGTTAGAGTTCAAAGTCATATGAAGGAAATATGTAAAGTTTAAATAAGAATTTTGTAACAAACCTACATTGATGGACCAATAGTTGAAGTAGTCCAACTTTTAACATGTATAATTGAACCTTTTTTAAGCAAGGTTGCTTCAACGAGGTCATTGACAGTTACTGGAAGCATAAGGCACTTCATATGTGTGCCATAAGAGATGGCGGTGAGATATCGTATTGTTGAACTTTGCATTGATGTAATACGCTCAAGTTCAACGTTTGTAGAAATGGTTGAATATGAATTTTCCTCGAGAGCATTGAGGGAATAACATTATCAGTAAGTTTTGTTGCCATTTTCTGAAAACAAAGATAAAAGAATAATTAAAATTGTTTATATGTGGTTTTGAGTTAGATGTATAGCTACGATTCCTATAGAACTACATGAGAAGTTAAATGGAGTTGAAATGGATCATTAATAGGTAAATTTAGGTTAAAAAATAATGATTGTGTGAGTGAAAAAAATATGGCTATATGTAAAACTAAAGGTTTTTTCAAAAATCATAACTGAAGCTATAGTTATTGTTTGAAAAGCTAGTTTTTGTAAATGAATCTAATTTTTAATATATAAAAATTATGGATCATTCATAGGTAAATCTTAGTTAAGTTAAAACTAATGACTATGTTGAATATAAAAAAATAAATGATAAAAATGTTAATGGTATTTTAAATAAACAAATTCCTCATAGTTAATATTTATAAAAATTTATATAATCTAATTAAAAAAATGAATAATAAAAGTTAATATTGACAAAAAATTATATAATTTAATAAAAAGAGAATTGAATAGCAAAAATAAAACTACTAATTCAATTTATCTATTAATATACCTATATTTTGTTGTTCAATTTCAATATACACTTATATACCTAAATACAAGATAAAAATTTAGATACATGAATCCATTGATAGAATTTCAATAAATTTATACAAAAAGAGTTATGACTTGGAGTTATAAGAATGCATCATATAATTCACTACACTATAATATCTCCACATGGAAAATAATCCATGCATAAGAGTGCATGAAAAACAAGTGAATTTTACTATTTTTCTAATTAAAAATATATTTCCAGTAAAATTGGAAGAAAAATATCATATTTCATATTTGAAAAAAACATATCAACACAAAAAAGAATTGATGGGAGAGAAGTTCCAAGAAAACGCAGTTAGCTAGGGTTTGAAAAATCATGACAAGGTAGAGTTACAATTCTTCGGCCGACTAGTTCAGTGATGGAAGCCTCCTCGAGAGGGGGGGCGAATCCCTCCTACCATAATGTCACTAGTGGAGATCAGCCAAGTAGACATCAGAAAACTGGAACCTCTCAATAGAGAATAAATCTGGTTTTGGGAGAAGAATGGCAGGCGAAAACAAAGGGCCAATGCTTGCCAAGAGTAGTGAAGAAACCAAGATTCGTCATTCCATCATCCAAGTTGGATGAATATAGAAGTTACATGAAGAATCACGAACTAATATGTAAGTTTATTGGTATTTTTCCTACAAAAAATGATTTTTTAAAATGGATACAAATAAAATGGTAGCCTAAGGGTCATATTGATCTGAAATTTGGGACTAGGGGTTTTTTTACAGTAATTTTTACTAATTTTTTAGACAAGGAACAAATTTTTGAGGGAGGGCCATATTTTTATAATAATGCAGGGCTCTTTCTTAGATAGTGGGAGGAATGTTATAATCCAGACCAAGAACAATTTCTTGCAGCACCTGTATGGGTTTGACTATTTGGCCTTCCAATAGATTTCTGGGATCCAGACATATTGGAAGGTATAGGAAACTCTTGAGGAAATTTTGTTAAGATAGAAAAAACCACTTGTCATGGTCGTTATACTTCTTTTGCTAGAATTTGTGTATATATGAATATTTCCGAGTCACTGCCTGAAATGATTGAGATAGAATATGAAGGGAAAATCTGGCCTCAGCTTCTTGACTATGAACATATCCCTTTTAGATGCTGGAGATGTCATGAATATGGGCATATTTATAAATCATGCCCATTAAATGCAACTGAACAACAATCCTTTCGTCAATATTCTAATAATGAATAGAGCCGCCAGAAAGAAGATGGGTTTATCATAGTAAAAAATAAAAAATGCAGTAACAAAGTTCCAAAAAATGTACAGAATTAGGTTAGTTTGCAAAATCCTCCAGTTCAAAGACCTTCATCAAACTGTTATAAAATCTTGCAGCAAGAAGGCGAACCATCGATTGTGTAGATAGAGGAATATGGTACAGGGCCTGGTCAAGGGGTAGCGACTCAGAAAAATCTGTCAATAAAACGAAAAGTAGTTTAGGAAAATGTTGAGACTAAAGAAAGTAGTATGTTAGAACTAACACCTATGGATGTAGAATAGAATAAATAGGACCTAAGTGCTGAAGAAAGAGTATTTAAATGCCTTTTGTATGAAAGGAGGAATCAGGATGATAGGTTCATTCCAGCAGATCAAAATAAACTTTACAAAGAAACTTTCGAACATTATTTGACATCTCAAGCACACAAGGAAGTTCAAGAAATAGAACAACCTATTTCAAAAAATACTAATCCACAGCCGAAACCAACAAAAAAAAGAGGTAGAAGGACTTTGCAGGAATCCATACAACTTGTTGGAGAAATGTTGATTAATACAGGAAATATAATACCGTTAACAACGTTATTTCAACAACTTCCCAAAGTTACCTAATGAAAGTAATCTCCTGGAATATCAGAGGCCTTAACACTAAAGGAAAACAAAGATATCTTAAAAAACGATTGAAAACTGAGAAACTTCAGGTAATGTTAATCCAAGAAACAAAAGTTTCGAGCCAGAAGCTCCAATATATTATTCAATATTTTAAACCTTATTTTGAGGTGATGGAAATTGACTCCATAGGTATGGCAGGTGGAATAGTTATCTTATGGAATCCAGCAGAAATAGTAGTAGAAGGATGGATGGGTCTTCCGAGAATTGTAACTAGAAATTTTAGAAAAATTGGATGAAAAGAAAGGATTCTTATATCGGTTGTTTATGGTCCTCCAATTCCAGGAGAAAGAGAGGATTTCCTAGAAATTATAAGGGCTTTAAACAATATGCATAGAGAAAAATATTGGCTTATTGGGGGTGATTTTAATATGATTTTAAATTTGACAGAAAAGAAGGAGGTATAAGAAGAGAGGATCCAGAGATGGAACTTTTCAGAGACCTGTTAACAGATATGCATTTATTAGATATTCCCACAGTTAATGGGAATTTTACTTGGAATAATAGACATGGAGAATGACACCAAATAACATCACTGTTGGATCGCTTTATAGCCTTGGAAGCTCTTGTAGGCCTAGATGTCTATTATGAAATGGCAATTTTACCTATGCTTGGATCAGATCATTGGACAATACGAATTGATATATATCTAAAATAAATTCCAAAGAACAAACCTTTTCGGTTCGAATTATTTTGGTTAAGATATCCAATATTTCTGGAAAATGCCAAAAACCGGTGGGAATCTAATCAGATTACAGGAAGAAATAAGATGCATTCTTTCTAGCTAAGATTAAAGCAACTAAATGTAGAAATAAAAATATGGAATATAATAGAATTTGGAAATATTCAGCAGGATCAAATTCAATTAAAAGATAAAATTAAAGAGATTCAGCAAAGAATGATCCTTCATGGCAGGACAGAAGCACTAGCAATTAAAGAAGGAAATACACTCAGTTTACAAGAAGAACGTAGAAAACAAGAAGAGATTTTGTGGAAGAAAAAATCAAGGATCCAGTGGCTAAAGGAAGGTGAGAGAAATATTAATATTTTCCTCAAAACAATGATACAAAGAAGGCAGCATAATAGATTTTTTTCATTGAAAGACCAAAATGGAAAAGGAGCTTGTAGATCATTTTAAAAGTTTTCTTACTGAAGAAAATTATAATAGATAGACATTTATTGATAAAATAACTTCTATTTTCCCATCAGTGGTCACCAGAGAGCAAAACTTAGCCTTGCTACAGGAAATTAGTATGGAAGAAGTTGAAGAAGTTTTCATGAATATGCCTAGGAATAAAGCTCCTGGACCGGATGGCTTTATAGCTGAATTCTTTAAAGCCACCTGGAATTTTATGGGTCATGATATTTTGGAAGTGGTAGAGGAATCCAGGAGAAATCACAATGTCTATCCTACTCTCAATGCAACCTTCTTAACTCTTATTCCAAGACAGGAAAATTCGAACACCCCTGTTGGCTTTAGACCAATAGCTCTCTGTAATGTATTTTACAAAATCCTATCAAAAATCATGGTCAATAGACTCAAACCTCTCCTGCCAAGGTTTATTTCTCTGGAACAGACAGGTTTTGTTAAAGGAAGAGAAATCTTAGATGGAATTGTAACTGCCCAGGAAGTAATTCTCTTGTTAAAGACGCTGAAAATGAAAGGAATACTTATTAAATTAGATCTTTCTAAAGCTTATGATGGGATTAATTGGCATTATTTGATAGTTGTTTTGAGGGCATTTGGATTTGATAATAGATGGTTTCATTGGATTCAGTATTTTATTTCATATCCTAATTTCTCTATCTTACTTAATGGAATACCGTCCCAACCGTTTAATATAACTCGGGGTCTCTGACAGGGAGATCCTTTACCTCCTTTTATTTTCATTCTATTTGTAGAAGGATTGGGAAGGTTAATCAAGGCTCATCTTGCAGAAGGGAAGTTAAAAGGTTTAAAGTTATGGGGACCTGATCTTTCCTTAACGCATTAACAGTTTTTTGATGATATTCTATTATTTTGTCAGGCTTCGGTGAATGAGGCAAAAGCTATTTTAAAGATCTTGGAAATCTTCATGGAGGCATCAGGTACTCTTGTTAATACCGATAAATCAAATTTTTATTTTTTCAATTCTAATACTGCAACTCAAAATTTCTTAGCCAGAATGCTTGGGTTCAAAATAGGCTCTTTTCCAATAAAGTATTTGGGAATAACTTTAAATACTTCCCAATTAAGAATTGCAGACTGGAGGGATATTATTTCAAAAGTGGAGAAAATATTATATAACTGGGCATTTCATGTCCTGAATGCTCTTGGTAGACTCATCATGTTAAAATCAGTTCTTCAATCCCTCCCTCTCTATCATTTATCAGGGAGAGCTTTTCCTAAAATAATTTGCAACCAATTAGTTAATATGTTTAAGAAATTTCTATGGCAAGGTGCATAGCCTAACAGGAAATGGGCTTTACTTTCATGGGAAAAAATTATGAAGCCCAAATCTGTAGGAGGACTGGGACTACATGACCCTTTAGTTTTAAACCATGTAATGGGTGCCAAACTGTGGTGGAGATGGATTCAAGGAGGGCATGTTCTCTAGAAGAATATATGGGAAACAAAATATGGTATGCCTCATTCTGCAACAGGTAAATTAAAAGTATATATAGTACCAAAAGGGTCTTTAATCTGGGATCTTGTAGCAACCAACAACAATCTAATTCACTCTCATAGTTTCTGGGAAGTGAGGGAAGGCAGAATGGCACTCTTTTGGGAAGATTCATGGCAACAAAGAGAACAATTATTTATTACAGTTGATTTAAGAGAAAATTTTCTATTTACCAATACTCCCAATTACATATTAAGTAATAATTATTGGTGTCAACAACAGAATAGCCAGTGGAGAATATGGAAGGAGAAAAGCCGCTGGCCTGAAGCTCCTGAAACACACCAATGGATTAACCTTGAAATAGAATTGGAAACAAGGAAAATTGTCAATGCAATAGGAGGCAATATTCTACGATGGGGTTATCAAACTAAAGGAATGTTCACTATATAGGAATAATATCATATTAAATCTCAGAATATTATTAACAATGAAAAATTGATATGGAAGAAAATACGAGAATTCAAACATTGGCCAAAAGTAGAATATTTTCTCTCGTTATTAAGTCATCAGAAAATTCTTACATGGGATAATTTGCAGAAGCAAGGAATGTATGGGCCATCCTGGTGTTATATGTGTCCTACAACAAATGAAACAATTTAACACCTTCTTAATATTTGTCCAATTGCGGAGGCCCTCTAGATTAGTATAGTAAATAATTTCAGGCAAACAAATGGAGACAATACAAATATAAATGAAACAATTAAAAATTGGCGAAAAGGAGGATTTAAATGTGAAGTGTTGAACATAGCATAGAAGTTATCCATTTGGTTTCTCTTATGGGGCATATGGAAAGAAAGTAACCATCGAATCTTCATAGAATAAGAACAAACAATTAATCAAATATGGCAGAAAATGATAGAGAATATACGAGAAACAATTTTAGTGGAAAGATGGACAGAAGAAGATTGGAAGACGCAAGGTATATAAATTCAAATGCTTATCAGTTTAAATTTGAAACCTGAAATGTTATATAAAAATATTTGGAAATATAAACATCCATATCAAAATATAGAAGATAGGTAGAAGGTACCACATAATGGGTTTATTAAATTTAATTATGATGGAGCATCTAAAGGTAATCTAGGACAAGCAGGAGTTGGAGGGATTTTAAGAAATTCTCGAGAGGAATTCTGTCGAGTTTATGCTTTGGATTTGGGCTTTGCAACTAATAATGAAGTAGAATTAACGGCAGTAAAACAAGGGTTACTGATAGCCAAAAGAGAAAACTATCAACAACTAATTGTAGAAGGTGACTCGACAATGGTGACTGTCGTTTTATGAAAATTACAACAAGGTTCAACTTTGGAAAAGATAAGTAAAAGTTGGATAACGGCGAATATTATTCAGGAAATAAGCATATTGATGAAAGAAATCCAGTATCTAATACCAATACATATTCGAAGAAAATGGAATGAGGTGGTAGATTACTTAGAAAATTAGGGATGTAAAAATAACGAGAGAAATTTGGATGTTATGCCAAGGGATAGAATCTGGAATATTGAATTACATTCCCTCCAGCTTATTGTAGAAAGAGATTTAAGTGGCAGTGAAGATCCCCGATCAGGGTGCCACCTAAGGGAGATTGGCAGAATGACACCGCCACGTAATAGATGTGTCAGCTGACCACTAAATTACCATTCATGGAAATGCATGGTGGGATCAATCCGCATGCGTCCAACTTATTTTCACATTGAAACCAATTAATTACCATAAATTCATGGAAGAACTAACAGACCATCGGTCGCAAGGCAAGGGATTGATAAGGTTAATATGTTTTTGTAAAGTGTTTATTCATCCAGGAGATGAAGGCAGATACAACATAGCAACAGGAGATTTGCAAGATCTGAAGGTTCAGGATAGGAAGCGTAGCCTTACTAGGTATGTTCTTGTTCTAATTACTCTGGCTTCAATTTTAAGTTTTCATGTTCATATACAGTCAATGAGATCAGAAGCTCTTACAGGCCATGCAGAGCTTTTGGAGTATTCTAGTAGCCTTTTTGGTTTCTTTGATTTTCCTGTCATGATAGAGGGGGTTCATTTCAAAATCCCACCTTTTTTTTGTAGTCCTGAATACTATCTCAATTTAAATCTGGGGATTCAAATGCATATCTCACCCTGTTTTCATTGTCCTCATTACCATTTCTGGTAAATTTTGGTGGTTCATTTCAAACTTCCATCTTGTTTTAGAAGTCCTCGATACCAACTACATTTAAGTCTATGTTTCATTAAAAAAAATGGGTTTTTCTACTGTGTATGCTATGTTTCGGATCGTGTGGTCTTGGTAATTTCTATTAATATGCTTTTCCAGTACTGCATTCAAGTCTAGGATTTTCGGCTGGTTCTCAGACTTCTGAAATGCATATGTAAGAATTATCACCCAAAGCATACATTTGAGGTTATAGTAGTTTTTGGGTAGCTTTCTGTGTTTTTATATTCCGTCCCCAATCCCTTAATCGAAATAATTCCAATTTTTTTTCATTTTTTAGTAATCCTTCATGTCTGAGTAATCAACAATCCTTTCAATTTTCAAAGCTTCTGTCTATGAATTGTTATCTTCGTGGAGTTAATCAAAACCCTAGCCACTCTGTCAATATTGTTTTAATCACCCACAATCTGATGAATTATTATGACAATGGGAAGACTCGGTATGTCAACATCCGAATGAAAGAAAATTGTAGCTCATACCCCAAGATTCTGGTTAATCAAAAACATTTGGAATTTCATATTGATCCTAAGTTTTATATACTTGCTACTATTCGATATACAGGGTTCTTTTTAGTCAAAAGTTCATACAGTGGAATTCAAGGCAGAATGACAAAAGGCAAGGGAAGGAAGTTACAATCACCCCAGGCAGCTGGTCCAAGCAAAAGAGGAAGAAAGAGCAATTATCAGACCCTTGAAAATCTTGCAAACATTTATGAAACTGGGATTCCAAAGGATATTCGAAAAAATATACAGGGATGGGAATGGGATAGTGATGATGAAGATGATGATATTCAAAAACAGCAGGAAGGAATAGATTTTATTTATGACCTAGGTAATACAAGAGGAAGAGTTTCTTTATTTCAACAATCTATCAAGACATATTGGAAAATCAAATGTGTTCTAGAAAAGGAACTGTCAAGTATGCAGGAAAGAAAATCTATTCTTCCATGCTTTTTGAGCTTCAACAGATTAAATAGAATATGAGGGAAATGACAAAGGCACAAATACAAGTAAATGCCAGAATAAAAATGATTGAGCAGCAACTTCTCAATATGCAGCAAGCTGAGATGCCAAGGTCAACTGCAAAAGACCCTACACCTATTGATTCATCAGATGGTTAACTTTTTGATAAGTTCATTTTTGTATGTTTTTTGAAGATATTAAGTCTACTCTCTGTTTTATTTGTAGTTTTTATGGACATAGTAAAGGATTGATAGCTGTTAGTAGAGGGAAAAAACAATACCAATTTTGGTTGGCTTATAACTCTGTGAGGTGGCCAACAGACCTAGTTTCCTTTGGGCAGGTTGAGACTACCAACAATTGCAAAATTTGTATAGAAATTTTCTCTTTACAAAATAGAAAATAGACACATCCTACAAAATTTACGAAAAAAAACACATCAACACAATGTATCACTAATAAGAAAGAATCTTCTACAAAACAATGAAACACTAAAAAGAATGAAATTGACCAATCTAAGATTAGTTAGGAAAGATTGCATGATTTTCTATTATTTAGTGGCAATCCTTGATAACTACTGAAAGTTATTGGGGTGTCTAGAAGGCAGTCAAATTTGTGCATGACTCGAATATTTTGATGAAAATATTAAACACTTTATAAAGAAAAACGTTTGGATTCAAGATGTATTTTCTAAATAATATATATATTTTTAATCATAGTATTTTTTCCTCAGGGATTGACAGAGTTGCTAGAACATTAAAACTCTATTTTCTAAATAGTAAATATCTTTTTCATTATAAAATTTACTATTTTTATATGAAAAATTAGAAGAAAAGATTTTAAAGTTTAAATAACAGAACATGGTAGTAATAATTATTATCATTTATAAAATTACTAAATACAAATGATAATTATTTTTATTTTATTTTACACACACAGATATATATATATATATATATATATATATATATATATATATATATATATATATATATATATATCATTTAAAATCCTTCCCACTGTACTAAATATGGTTCTTGACTTTTGGTTTTCTATCCTTTTATTCATAGAGTGAAAAGCATTTCACAACAAATGCTCATATGAAGATCTTGGTCCATAGTCATACTCACACCTTATGTTTGGAACTTCGTTTACAAGGAGAAGGATCCTTAACTTCCAATTTGGGCTCTTTTAGCTGGGAATTACTGGAGCAATGAAATCACAAACTTCCCATTTGGCCTTTTTTGGTTGGGGATTACTGTAGCAATAAAAATAGAATTTGGTGAACCAATTTCTCCTCTATTCTTGTATATTGTTGGATAAAAATTGTTGATGCAAGAATTATGTCAAGGAAAACTTATTTCAAATTTTACAATCGAAGAATGATTAGTGTTATATTATTCTAAATTCAAATTTTGGTTATCAGGGCCCTCTAATATTTCATATTCCTCGATAAATATTGTTGACAGAAGAACTATGTGAAGGAAAATATAATTCCACGTTGGATAAATATTGTTGACACAAGAACTATGTGAAGGAAAATTTATTTCCAAATTTACAGTCTAAATGTAAAAAAGGAAATATCATTTAATTTTTTTTGTTATTACTTGCTAAGGATAGAAGAATATAATTTTTTCAAATCAATTCTTACTGGATATGAGATATATGTAAGTCATTAGCTACTAAAGATAGAAGAATTTAATATTTTGAAATCAATTCTTACTGGATAGAAAATTAATAAAGTTGTGTAGGGTCGACTAGGTTTCCAATTTGGATGCATTCATATGGTGTCGGTGTGGGGTTTATATTTATATTTTCAACCAATATTATACATACCAATGTTAGCATATTTCACCTAGAAAGTTAATAATACAGACCCTTATTCCTCCTTCATCCCTTCTGTCAGATTTGAAGGAACGCGAATAGACTGAGCTAGGAAAGATGAGAAAGTAGAACAAGCCCCATGATAAAATAGTAAAATTAGTTTCCCACACCAAGATTCAAGCTTATTGATGATAAGACTAAACTGTTCGTAGAGAAAAACCAGATTCAAGCTTTTGCATGAATTTCAAGATTTTGATCTAAATAATGAAGCTCTTTTTCATCATAATATTTTTTCCTGAGGGATTTACAGAGTTGTTGGAACATTCAAACTCTATTTTCTAAATAGTAAAGATCTTTTTCATTATAAAATTTACTATTTTTATATGAAAAAATAGAAGAGAATATTTAAAGTTTAAATAACAGAACATGATGGTACTTATTGTCTATTATTCAAAAAATATTCGGTTTGGAGCTCACAGCTGGCATGTCCAAAGCTCTATCAGAATAAATTTTATAAGATAGGAAGGAAAAGGGGGTGTTAAAAAAATAAACCAAATACGCCATGGAGATTACAGAAAAGGATTAGAACATACCTAAGGCTGCGCAGAATCACATGAGAAGGAACATGAATAGACCGAGTTGGGCATGATGAGAAAGCAGAGAAAGCCCCATGATAAAATTGTAAAATTAAGAACTTTTTTCAAGGAATGGTTATGCTCCTAATTGTCTTCAGGGGCACCAAACCTATTATTTTTTGTTATTCCACAATTTTTGTTTCCACTGTTACTCCATAAATCCCTGCTACTATTTTTTCTCCTTTACTACTATTACTTAACCCAAGAACTATGTGAAGGAAAATTTATTTCCAAATTTACAGTCTAAATGTAAAATATGAAATTTCATTTAATTTTTTTGTTTCATTACATGCCAAAGATAGAAGAATATATTTTTTTCAAATCAATTCATAGTGGATATGAGATATATGTAAGTCATCACTTACTAAATATAGAATAATTTAATTATTTCGAATCAATGCTTACTGGATAGAAAATTAATAAAGTGGTGTAGGGTCGACTAGGTTTCCAATTTGGATGCATTCATATGGTGCTGGTGTGGGGTTTATATTTATATTTTAAACTAGTATTTTACATACCAACTTCAGCATATTGGACCCAGAAAGTTTATAATACAGACCCTTATTCCTCCTTCATCCATTCTGTCAGATTTGAAGTATATTCTTGCCTTCCCTTTGTCTGGTTTTAATGTCACACTATCAAAGTCTAGAGAAACGAATCATAATTATGGTGAAGGGCCATAAATTTCCCATGTTCATATCAGTCATTCAATACTTGTGATTGATGTACTCCTTGCTATTTTCGATCTCACCTCTGTTTGAGCGTGGCAAAGTCACAGGTCTATGATGATACAACAAGAAGCTTGTTTCTATTATAAAGATATTTTTCATTACAAAACTTACTATTTTGCATGACTTTTAGGAGTTTCATGATAAATATTAAACAGTTGATAGATAAATTTAACCCTTTTTCATGACTTGTAAGATTTTGATGATAATACTTACAAGTTCATAGAGAAAAACCAGAGTCAAGCTTATTGATGATAAGACTAAACAGTTCATGGAGAAAAACTAGAGTCAAGCGTGTGCATGAGTTGCAAGATTTTGATTATAAGACTAAAGAGTTCATAGAGAAAAAACAAATTCAAGCTTGTGAATGACACGCAAGATTTTGGTGATAATACTGAGCAGTTCATAGAGAAGACCCACAATAAAATTTGTGCATGACTGGAATATTTTGATGAAAAGATTAAACACTTGATAGAGAAAAAAATTTGGAGTGACATAGCCCCTCGGGCATTCAAGACTTATTTTCTAAATAATAAAGATCTTTTTAATCATAATATTTTTTTCCTGAGGGATTTACAGATTTGATGGAGCTTTCAAACTCTGTTTTCTAAATAGTAAAGATATTTTTTATTATAAAATTTACTATTTCTATATGAACAATCAGAACAGAAGATTTTAAAGTTTAAATAACAGAACATGGTAGTATTTATTGTCTATTATTCAACAAATTCTCTGGTTTGGAGCTCACATCTGGCACATCTAAAGCTCTACGAGAATAAAGTTTATAAGATAGGCAAAGAAGGCAAAGGGTGTGTTAAAAAAAGAAAAAAAATACACCATGGTGATCAAAGAAAAGTATTAGAACATACCTAAGGGTGTGCAGAGGCACATGAGAAGGAACACGAATGGACTGAGATGGGAAATATGAGAAAGCAGAGCAATCCCCATGATAAAATAGTAAAATTAACAATTTTTTTCAGGGAATGGTTATGCTCCTAATTGTTTTCAGGGGCACCAAACCTCTTATTTGTTGTTATTCCACAATGTTTGTTTCCACTGTTACTCCATACCTGCCTACTATTACTGTTTCTCCTTTACTGATGTTACTCCACACTACCTGGTGCTACTATAGATATTTCACTTCACTGTTGCATTTTTCCGCTACCACAAACAATTTTGTGGCACTCAAAGATTTTAAAGTTTAAATAACAGAACACGGTAGTATTTATTGTCTATTATTCAAAAAATTCTCCGGTTCAGAGCCCATATGTGGCACATCCAAAGCTCTATGAGAATAAATTGTATAAGATAAGTAAAGAAGGAAAAATGGGTGTTAAAAAAATAAATCAAATATGCAATGGCGATCACAGCAAAGGATTAGGACACAACTAAGGGTGCGTAGAGGCACATGAGAAGGAACACAAATAGATTGAGCTCAACAATGGATTTCTTGGTAACTGGAAGGCAGAGGACAAATATACCTGTAAATGGAAGGGTATCTCATGTGACTAGAGCTCAAAATTTTCATACAGTGTAGATACCACAGCCAAGAGGCTACTAAGGCAAAGGAACCACTGCCCATATGACCCTATTTGTTTTATGGTGCATCGTGGTAATACTCATGACAACCAATATAGAAACACATCATATAATTAAGGGATTACTTTCCTACTGCAACTCAATGCCCCCCTTGTGCATCTCATGCGAAAACCATCCATGAGTGGATACTTGAACCATCTAACATTTATGAAGCATTAGAAAGGAAAGCAGGGAGTTTGAAAATAAACCTTACTCTAACTGGCAGCTTGAATCCTTTCGATAGAAACCTAGCAATTGCAGCCAAATGGAACAGAACTTCACTTCTATGACTTCAGTGGAAGTCCCCAACACTCAGATGCATCAGCCTTCCTCAGTTCTTCAGTGTAATAGACAAACAATAGAAGAGATAGATGAACAATGAATGAAAGAAATACATTTAAAAGAAAATCTGAAAACTACCAACACCTAACTAATAACTACCAAGCTTGTTGGTTGTTCCAGCTGCGGCTACAGGTCTCCCTCCTAGTGTCCATCAGCACTCCTCTACTACGACAAAGGATTTTTAATGCCTCCAGCTGCCCCTTCTCTGCAACAAATGCGGCTATTAGCCCAGGTAGGAGGATGAATTTGGCCTATTAATGTTGGATATTGCATATTAAGGTTTTTAGTTATGTTTTATTTTTTAAATTATTTTATATCTATGGTTGAGAATTATTCAATCGTTTACCAAGGCATTTGACGGTCAGAAATAGTACACATGGGCAGGTAGGAGAGTTTTTTTCAAGTAATAATGCCTTATGACGTAAAAATAATTTATTTTCCCCTTTTTCCTTTCCATTTTTCTAAACCTCTTTGGTGGAAGTGGATGTAACTATTGGTACCTAATTTTTTTGTACCTTGTGGAGGAACTTCTTTTTCATAATCCAAACTTTTGGATACATGGAAGATCTTAATCCCCCTACCTCTTATCTAAGTTCAATTCCTAGCTAGCATTCTCATATACAATGATATTCTTTGAAGGCATACTTGTTTGGATATCTTTTCTTTGACCATTATTGATCTCTTCCCCTTCTTTAACTTGAGATTTTTTTTTCTAAGATTTGATTTCCTTCTTCTATCTATTCCTATATATATATATATATATATATATATATATATATATATATATATATTTACTTCTTATTTTTAGCATCTATAAAGGATATAGATAAACTTTGAGAAATATATTATTTATATTAATATGATATAATTTTATGTTTGCAAATTCTTATTTCATTCTTCTTTCTTTAACATTTTTGAATTATTATTATTTTTTCATTTTATTTATGGACTTTAAAGTTGGTTAGGGGAGATTTGTTGATTTTTTTAGTTTTCCTTCTATGGATATAAATAGTTAATATTTTCTTATTTTTATTGAGATAACTTATATTTCTGGAGTTTCATTCTGATTTATTTTTCCTTATTTCATTTCCCTACTTTAAATTCCACCTGAACTTTGAAGAAAGTCCTTGGTTTATCTAAGTTTTCTTCTAAAATAACAAATATTTGATGCTCTCTTAGTCATAAGAGATATTTCATAATTTATTTCTCATTTATTTTTTTCTACTAAAATCTTTAGAAGAAAATAAAAAACATCTCTCTTAACTTATAAATTGAGCATACAAGCTCTATTGTCTTAATCAAACAAATAGAGTTACATATATACGTGAGGTATAGTCTCAAGATAGAGAAGCTATCTTAGATGCACAATAATTTGGTTGAGAGAATATCTCAACCTCACACTAAACTAGGAACTAACCTATAGAATAGGAACAGACTCTATACATAGAGAGAACCACAACTGAAGACAAGTAGGAATTACATATTCCAACACTCACCCTTAATGACTACTTGTCTCAATATCCATCTGAAAAATCTACAACTGGTCTTGTTTGGTAATTACACCGGTTCTATTTGGTAATTACACTTTGTATCTTGTTCATGCTATTGTTGATGTCCATATAAAGGAACAACCATCTACCGAAATGCATGGGTTTCAACCACTGCAACCACCAGTATACTAGGAATTCCTTCACATAAATGGTTCATACAACCTCTCGATTAACTCCACCTTGATATAAAATTTCACCTTATGGAGTCTAAAACCAAAACGACCCACCCAAGTGTATCCATCCCGCATGACACACTCTTCTAGGGTGTTAAAAATCTCTGACAGAGGGAACATATAACAAAGGGGTATGCATGCCTCTGTGGGTCTTACAACACGTAGAAACAATAAATGACATGTATATTTTCTTCTAATTACAAATTGTGACTCATACTCATGGTCATGAGTCTATTCCAAGAAACTCACACAAAATAAATTCTCACAAACTTGATTTTCCATCCTCCTTTTCCGTTCACCATACCATACTTTTGAGTCTTTGTCATCTTCATTTTACTTTGGAAAGATGGTCTTGGTCTCCATGTTTTACCTATCATCAGTTAGAGTTGTGAATTATAACAGAAGGACATCATATTGAGATCACAAATCTCAATATTTATACAAATTTCTAAGAATTCTCCATATTTACCTATACCAAACAAAAAAAATACCAAATGACAATACAAGCACAAGCGATAACCATGACAGTAATACAACACATGGCCACACCATTCACTGCTGCGAACAGACTGTCCCAAATTTCAGTTCACCAGAACACTGCCCACACTGTCGTTGAGAACAGATCTAAGATCATACACTGCACGTTGTCTTCGATCCAATCCCTATCAGATCATTGAGAACTGATCATTCCACGTTGCTTCATGAACAAGCACGAGCAACAACCTTTCACCTGCTTGCTAGTTCACATTTCGACAAGCAGTAATTCACCTCCACCGCTTAGGCACTTAGCCTTGAGGAGATAAAATGTAGCCACCAAGGCTTATCAAAGCCACGAAGGCTCAACACAGCCACGAAGGCTAAACTCAGCCACGAAGGCTCAACACACCCACGAAGGCTCACCATAGCCACGAAGGCTCACCACAACCATGAAGGCTCATTGCAGCCACAAAGACTCAACACAACCACGAAGGCTCACCACAGTCACAAAGGCTCAACTCAGCCACGAAGGCTCAACACAGATGAAAAGGCTCAACACAGCCACGAAGGCTCAACAATACTCAAGGACTCCATGGTCCAATCCTGCGTCATCCACAAACTCACTGTCGACATGCATAAAATTCAACAATTTTATACACAAAAAATTCTCATTTCAATATCCAATTCCCCTGGAATCACAGCGTAATGCCACTTCCCCTGTTCACAGTATCAAGGCAGGGTAACTGCTTCTGAGCATGCCTTCTCATGCTCGCTGATAGAATGCAACAATGAAGACCCATTGTCAAGCTAATCTCCTCGAAATTGAACATGCATATTTGTCTCCACAATCTATTTCCATCACACTGGGCACACACAAACTTGATCATCCTCCAATCTCTGACGCTTCCATCTTCAGTGTCATTTCATCAATATATCTAGTAGATAATAATTTTCCTGCAAATTTGTGTATTGTTGGAATGACCAGTTCTAACGCACACTCAAAATTGTGACACTATTTGGTCAGACCAATGTCACTTTAATAACAACTAGATTTACATAGTTGTGACAATTTTAAATATTTAATAAAATAAGAATGCAAAGTACTTCCACTATTCAATGACTCCAATGAAAAGTACTTACACTATTCAATGACTCCAAAGTGGACAGATCATTGATCTCATCCTCATAGTCTAGTATCCCATGCACATGTTGTGTTACCACCTACTCGTCCTGGAATCATTAGAGAGTCACTCACCTCGTTTCCAAGAACGAAGAACCACACTCTCTTCATGTTTTAAATCCCAATGGTATTTGGCTTCAGTTGCCAACATCAGTCAAGCTACGCGTTTATAGGATTTCACTGTCCACAACATACATACGTTCACTTTTGAGGTACTCGTTTTCAGTATTCCAATCTCCGCACCATATATGGCATTCGCAGGAGGCTGAAGCTATCTATCACCAGCATCTAATTTTGTCAAAAATTGTGCAATATATATAATGGCACCAATGTCTTCAGGCTTCGGGCTCTCCAACAAACAACTGACCAGAGGTTCAATCATAGCCCCACAGGCACCAACACCAAATCCACGGGACAAATCCTTGCAGGCAGCTACGCTCAACCAGATTTAGTACTCGCCATTAAACTTGGCCTTCACAATGCCATTATCATGATAATCGAAATGGTTTTTATCACCAAGTAGGACACGACCTCTACGCAATACCAGGGTGCCTCCACGCAACTCCACGGATCGAGATATCACACGTGTAGACGGGATGACTTCCAATGCCCGCAACAATGAAGAATCCTTTGACCAAGTTAAATAAAACAAATGTTCGGTTCCTTTTTTTTTCTGTTCAACTCCACAGATCGATATATACTGAACGACAGGAAGAAAATTCACAGTGCATATGAGGGACGCAAATGTTTTCTCGGCTATGTTGAATAGCTGGAGAGACCGGGAGGGCTCCATCTCTTTCACATCGGCTTTGAACACCGTCAAAGTGGATACACAGATCTAGAAGGAAAAAAAAATCAATACGACCTAGTCGATACTCTCAGACGCTAAATGGTATGCACCGATTTCACTGCGCGTAGGCTTTTCAAAACTAAAAAGCTTTCTGACATTCTCATTCAGCGGTGAAATATACATTTAAATCAAAGGAAATGACAGTCGGAGATGAATCTTCACTGACTTCTCCAACAAAGCCTCTCTTTAAACCGCACTATCAGCAGAACAACACTTCCCGTGCTTCGGCTCAAGCAAACCTGATTTGCTCCTCGAAAACGCAGTGAAAAAAAATTCAACTTAATGTCCGAGACCAAATTGGTAGCGCATTAAAGGGAGAGGACAGAAAATTACAGAATCAGCCTCGAAACATCCTGCAATGGCATAACCTGCCAATGACTTCATCAAGATCTGGTTCTTGGCTGTTGGAAGGAACAAGGGTTTATGCGTGCGATCGACAACAATTTTTATCGCTTGTTGTGACTGTGATCGGCCCATGAAACTCCGATCTCATCAGGATTAAAATGAAGCTGAAAATATACATGCAAAGCCTCTTATGCAGGGAAAAAACTACACTCTCATGCATCACACGTAGTTGTAGATGATTTATAAGCACCTGCACTAAACATTGAAAAAATTTTCCCTCCTCTCGCTTGGTAAGGACTAAAGAAATCCGTGAATAACTAGATCAATTTGCGTAAACCAATTGTACATAAACAACATCAATTCACCTTGCACATTTGATGTGCCGCCAGAATTCCGAACATTTCCCCCATCCACTACCCCACTACGTTTACACAGGAAATCTGCAATTGTTCACGTAGGTGATCTATTCATCACCATGCTTGAGAAATTCACCATGATGCAGGCATCGATGTCACAGCACAACCTGAATTCATCCTTTGCACACCAACAGATCCTCGATTTTATACATCGTCGATATTCCGTTTCTCTGCCCAGTTCCTATTTCACGCCACGTCAAATGATGGGCACACCGCTGCTCCAATACACCTCTTCCCAAACTTATTTCCTTCTACTTGGACAATCAAAAATACTAAAACACAATATACTCTTATTTTCCTCAGCCTAGGAGGGGCCGAGGTCTAGGCCCAGGCCCAAATGGGCTCTGATACCAACTTAGAAATTGAGCATACAATCTCTACTATCTTAATCAAACAAATAGAGTTACATATATACATGAGGTACAGTCTCAAGATAGAGAAGCTATCTTAGATGCACAATAATTTGGTTGAGAGAATATCTCAACCCTCACACTAAACTAGGAACTAACCTATAGAATAGGAACAAACTCTATACATAGAGAGAACCACAACTAAATTCAAGTAGGAATTACATATTCCAACATCTTACATATTTACTAGTGAGTCAATCTACATATTCTGACCCAAATTTCATATGTGTAGAAGAAAATATTCATGTGGGTGGAAGAAATTTCATGTGAACATAAACATTCTCTATGCACACAAGTTCTCATACATTTCCCTCCTTACCTTTTTAGAGTTACAAGTTTCAATACATATACATACCAAAAAAATGTAGAAAATTATTATTATTATTTACAAAAAAAAACAATTCAACCTAAATTGATCTCACTTCAAATTTAATAAATATGAAATATTAAAAGCAATAAAAATATAATAATTATTACTTGAAAATATTTTCTTTCTAATTTATTTTTCATTTTTGAATTTTTTGAAAGAAAATAAAAACCACATCTCTCTATTTTTCTCCACATAAGCATTCATTTTGGCACATCCATTTTCCAATATTTCCTTTCTTCACTTTTTACACACTTTTCTTGGTTTCTATTCCTTCTTTAAAAAGTGAAAAACTTATACATATACATATACATATATATATATATATATACATTTATTTTATTATAAAATAATTATAACTATAACATATATATATCTCTGAGTGTTTTTTATTTTGATTTCGAACCTTTAGAAAGTTGCAAATTTAAAGAGAATATAGATCATTTCTTAAACTTGATATTAAAATAATATAATTTTATAATTGCAATTTTTTTTTATTCTTCTTTCCCTAGTTTTTTTTTTTAATTTTCATTTCAAATTACTATTATTTACTCATAATAATTTTGGACTTTAAAGTTGGCCACCTGGGACTTGGTAATCTCTTTAGTTTTCCTTGCACGAGAGAAAATAATTCATCTTATCTTTATGATATGTTTGTTGTTATTGTATTTTTGGACTTCAAAGTTTCTTGGAAGACAACCGGTAGCTTAGTTAATTTTTCTATTGAAGTGGCAATTTTTTTATGTTTGTTTTTTACATAGTTTTTCTCTAATTTGTTAAGCTGACTTTAATTTTGAAAAAATATTTTTAGTTTATCTATTTATTCTCTAAAGTAGTAAATATTTGATGTTTTATTTGTTTTATAAAAATAATGTATAATTTCTTTGTGATTTAATTTTGATTAAGGAACTCTTTAAAAGAAAATAAAAATTATCTTTCTTACAAGTTTAAGAGTGAAAAAAATTATATATTCTAAGCCAAATTTCTTGTGTGTAAAAGAAACTTGGTGTTGTTTTCTCTTCACACCCATTCTTTAACATTGTAGGAATTTTCAGCACTTTTCTTAGTTTTTATTCCTTATTTTTTATGAGATTGAAAATATTGAATATAAATACATAAACTAAATTTATACTTTAGTTAAAAATATTATTATTATTTGGAAAAACAATTCAACTTAAATTTATCTCACCTTCAAACCTAGTAATTATAAAAGAAATATTTAAAAAAATAAAAATATAATAACTATTACTTCAAAATATAAATTAAAAAATATTTAATTATTATTCACACACAAAAACACATATATTACATTATTTTTTGTTATTTTAAATTATATTAGGTTTACTGTTTTTTATTTTTATTTTTTTATTTTACAAAGTTGCACATCTACTATATATAAATTCTCACACATATATAATTAATATTATATATATAATTAATATTAAAATAATATAATTTTATAATTGTGAATATTTATTTCATTTTTCTTTTCCTAACTTTCTTAACTTCCGATTTCAAATTATTATTATTCTTTCTTTCTATATTTGGACTTCAAATTATTTTTATTCTTTTGTTTTGTATTTGGACTTTAAAGCTTGCTTACTTAATTTTGTTATTTTAGAGTACCAAATATTTTATGTTTCCTTAATATTATTGAAATAATTCATATTCTTTTTATCATTTAGTTTTGTTTATTTCATTTCTAGATTGTAAAGTTGAAAAAATCTCTAAAAAGAGACCTATTTAACCTTAAAAAATAAAATAAATAATATTAATGTTTTCATAGTTTTATAGATAAGATGTATAATTTTTTTTTCTAATTTTTTTTTAGTTACTTAATCCTTTAAAAGAAAATAAAAATAATATCTCTTACACATTTACAAGAAACAATCTGTATATTATGAATCAAAATTTACGTCTACACAAAAGAGTTTGTATTCCATGATCCACACACCCAGTTTCCTTCACTTACATAACTTTTTAGAGAGCTTTTAATCCTTGTTTTAATGAGAGTTAAATTATTGAATATATATGCATACCCAGAAATATTGATGTATTTTTCTAATGAAAATAATATTATTATTTAAACTAATAATCTAACTTAAATTTATCTCAAATTCAACCATTTAAAATAAAATAGAAATTGCATTTCTTTTAAAAATTTACCACTAAAACAATTTATATATTCCATGTAAAATTTTAGGTGTGAAAGTTTGTGTTCCTTGCCCCACATGTCCATTCTCTTCAAGTTTAATGCTTCACTTTTTGGACACTTCTTAGTTTTTATCCCTTCTTTGTATAACAGTGAAAATCTTAAATTCATATATATAATAAAAATATTGTTATTGAAAACCCTCGATCGGGGTGATCATTGATCGAGGTTGCCAAAAGCATATGCTCAATATGTGGAAGCTTCCATTAACCCCGCATTCATTACCCATGCAACAACAATACTTACCATGATCATGGCACCATGGGGAAGATAGGAGTTTAATGACGCATTTGGGAAGACAGCTTATGCTTTCAGGACGGAAAGGAAACATTATGGCGAAGACAGGGTATATGCATTGTAAGTTTCGTTATGACATGCATTATTCAACTGGAGTTGCAACTCTGAAGAGGCGAAGGAGGAAGAAACCAACCATACCCTGCACCAGACGCGCTGCATTGCTGGGGTATGTATTTATCAATCTTATGTGCATGCTCATTGTTGCATTCTGGGCTATGCATTTCTCTAGGATAGTTTCGCTTAGTTGGTTTAAATAGGGGGCATACTGGTATTTCTTTCATCCCTTAAACCCCGTAGAACCCTGTTTCAGAACCCTTGTCACCTTCAGTGTAAACCTCTCGTTTTGGTTAATTTTAAGTTCAGGGATTACCGTGTTGGGAATTATGATGTTGGGTGGGTTGCGATTACAAGTTCGATTTGGAATAGGAGATGTTGGGTTATTCTGTCTACAGTATATTTTGTTGTCGTTTCGCAACTCTGGTTTGTTTTTTTCTATCATATTGTCACCGGTAGTCGGTGGAAGGATATGCAAGCACAACACCCTCATGTTATAATCTATGGCCCTACTTATAAGTTGTGTATTTTTCGCCCTCATGGTAGGTTGGCTTGTATTCTGACTCGTTGTCGTCTCTTTGTAATTCCGACTCATAAACTCTAGTTATATTTGTGTGTTTGCTACCTCATAGCATCTAACAAGACCTTCTGTTATTTCAGGGCCTTTTGTCTTTTCTGGGAATGGATTAACTGTTTTCACTTGGCTCCTTTTCGGGGAAGAAACATGTTTTAAACAATCGAAGGAAATCAGATTGACCCAAATGGTAATTTTTTTGATAAATTCCAAACTTTAATGGTTTCCTATTTCTTGTCTCTATTCATTCTTAGGCCAGAGCTCACTTATTTAAGTCAGTTCTTCATCATGGTCAAGAGACAAACTCGACATCCCATAGCCCTTAATCCTGAAAAAGGGAAATAGAAGCAAGTATAGCCTGAAGTTAAACTTAGGAAGCGAGGAAGAAAGACAAGACAAGAGGTTTTAAAAAACCTCTCTGAAAATTATGATATTGGCAACTCTTCAAATGTGAGACAGGAAATTTGAGGTTGAGGACGAGAAATTCAAATTGATGAGGAAGATAACAAAGCAAAAGAAGAAATTATGGATTTCATCAAGCAATACTCGTGGTCGTTTATCACTATTTCATCAAAGAGTTCATACTTACTCGATTGTTAACTACCTCTTGGCTAAGGCTATGCAGAGCTTTCCCCCTCATTAAGAGAAGATAGAACCAAAAATAGTGGAATTGTTACAAGATATTGACAATCAGCTGAAGCACATCAAAGTCATACAGTACCAGGCTACTGATCGTATCAGTAGAATTGATGATCGTATAGGAAGAATTGATAAACAACTCCAACAAATGCAAAAAGTGGATATGCCAGGATCCACAGCAAAGGATCCAGCACCGATTGAATCCTCTGATGGATAGCAGTTTTAGTAGTCTGGTCATGTTTATAATATGCAATTTTGTTTTTGCAAGGACAGTAGAGTTGTCGATAATAGAGTAAATAGTCAGTTAGCTAATGAAGCAAATGGTAGAATGAAATTGTTCCAATTCTAGATGGATTTTAACACTCTAAGGTGACCAACAAACCTGGTTTCCTCCGGGCAGGTTGAGGCCACAGACTGATTATTATTTTTGTAACCTGCTTTCAAAACATAAATAGAAAATAGCAAGGCACTACTAAATTGACAAAAAAAAATTGTTATTGAAAAAAATAAAATTTAAATTTATTTCACATTCAAACTTAATAATAAATGTAAAAAATATTAATAAAAATAGAAAAATAATAACTGTTACTTAAAACTATAAATTAAAATAATGTATTTACTGAAAAAAATTTCCTGTAAAGTAGCAAATATCTGACGTTTTCTTAGTCTTATAAATATAATACATAACTTTTTTATGATTTATTTTCATTGATTATTTCTAAACTTTAAATTATGTTTATAGAATCCCCAAAGAAGGCTCCCATGGGAGAATATTAATCACCAAAAAGATTTTTTACAACCTTTATTTCGTTCTTAATGTAATTTTATAGCCTATAAAGTAACTTTTAAGATGTTTCAAGGCAATCACCCCTATTTATAGCTATTGATTTCATATTTGTATACACTTCTCATAATAGTGGCTAATTTTCTTTGGATTAAAATCCATGTAAATTCATATAAATAAATATAAAGTAGACTATGAAAATTTTCAATGGAGAAACTAAAATAATACCTATTTTCCAATTACTTAGCTGAGATGTTACATTTTTTGAAATATATTATCAAATTTATAACTTCACAATAAAGTGATATGTAATATTGATTAATATTGTAACCAATAAAATAAATATAGTCTAAGAAAATATTTTTTAATTATATCTTCACAAACAAATATAGAAAGATTTACATAATCAATCTTCTTTTTATTCATTCCACAACATATTGTTTTTTTCATAAAATATTAACAACATATTTAAAACTTGTATGATTTGATTCATGAGTAATCTCAATAATTTGTCAAATAACATGAAAAATATCTCGTCATAATTGTTTTTTGGTCATAGTTGTTTTTTGACGTGGACTTACAAAACAAAGAGTACCTGGTATGTAAAGGAATTGAAGTGGGTTGAATGAAGAGTGAGTCAACTAGGGAGGTCAAACCATGCCTTTTGTATTGTAAAGCACAAACATAAAATGGTGAGAAAGATCGTTGAGCTGAGATGAGAAATTAACGATGCAAACGACGATGATGTCCATTACAATTAGAAAGAACGTGTAGTGATTTAAGATAAATGAGTTTGCAGGTTATGGAAACTGTAAACCCTTTCTAGTTTAGTCCTCTTGTGTAGATCTGTGGTTGCTGAAACCACAACCAAGGTGGTGTTACATTTTCTTTGTGCAGAGTGAACCACGAATATGAAATGAGTAAAGTGAAAATTTAACATAAGGGCTTAGAGAGGAGGGTTTCATTCCAATTTCTACAATCAGAATGATGTGGGGAGGACACCTCGGCTTAATGCGAAAGCACATGTTGACTAAATCTCCAATTATACGATCTAATAATCTAGTTTAAGGTAACTTCAAGCAATAATTATTATATTTTTATTCGTTTTATAATATTTTATATTTATTAAATTTGAAGGTTTGATAAATTTGACTTGTATTAAAACAAAGGAGAGCTTTTTACTTTCGTTTTAAAAAATTAAAGTAAGGAAAATTAAAATCAATCCATATACTTTTCCAAAGCATGAGTTATACATTTGTCTTAGTCTATGATGCGGCTCAAGAAGGGAATGAGTGTGAAATAAAGAATGTGCACGAGAGGTGGTATGAGCAGTAGAATGGGTATATAGAGATTGTTTAACTACTAAAATTATAGGAGAGAGAAATTTTTTTTTTTAAAAGGTTGATTGTCATTCATTTTGGAATATGTATTCAACCTGAATTTTTTTTGCTATAATTTCTGTACTATTATCTAAGTTTAAAAAAAAAACAATAAGATTTTTTTATTATTTTATATATATATACTTAAGTATAAAGCATTTGCCATTCATGTTAAAAATGAAATTCATTTTTTTTTTATAACTATTATTAAGGTTATCAAAGTCATTTACATGTTGTGGCATGTGTAAATGTTTATCTCTTGAATTCCTATAAATTCATATAGATGAAGACAAATTAGACTATGAAATTGTTCAATGGGAAAAGTAAGAGTTTACAAGGTTTGCAATTACTTATGTAAGATGGCATTAAGTTTGCAATATATTATCAAATATATATATATATTTTTCAGTTATATGCTTACAAACAATTATAGTTATAATGAGGGTTTATATTTCTTTAACGTCATATTCCAAAACACCTCAAACTTCAAATTTGAAAGAAAAACTAAACATCTATAAATATAAATACATCATATATATATATTGCAATAATACCTATGGTGCATAGTAGACAACCAAAATAGAAAACAAGGTCATACACTACTTTTTCAAATGTTTATAGATGGTGTGAAGATACATTCCAAAATGGCTCAGACTAAACCCTTTAAAATAAGTAAACATCGTTTTCTTACAAATTTACTTGTGAACAATCTATATATTTTGTACCATAAAGTTTGTGGTCCTTGCTTTGGAAGATAATCCACTTTCCCACTTCACTTTTTAGAGCCTTCTATTATTTTTTATTCATTCTTTTTATGAGAGCTAAAATATTGAATCCATAAACATGCATAGAAATATAGATTTATTCTTTTCAATAAAAATATTATTATTATTTGAAAAAATTAATCTAACTTAATATTATCTAGTATATAAAATATTATTTTACATCAATATTTTTAAATTTTAAATTTTGTTTTTCCACATTAAAAAAATCAATAACTATCTATTATAAACAAAGAAAATTTACAAGAGTAGATGCTGGAAGCATTAAGGAAAGTTCCCAAGAGACCCAATATTGTAACCCATGCCAAGTAGAAAATCTACCAAGAAAAATATAAAAGACTAAAATTACACTATGTCAGAAGAAATTAGCTTCTCTTTTTTTTCCTTTTTCTTTTGGACTTTTTTCCAGCCCATAGGATCAGAAGCATAATGAATAACTTCCAGCACATTATTACCATTTGCGTTTGGGGCTTCTCTATATGAGTGAGAGATTTCAAAAATATGTGAGCGCTTTGTACCCACAAATGTTTGACTATTGTTCTTCTCTTCCATGAGAGTATCTTGAGTCGAAAAAACAGAAATAGTGTTTGGATCCAGAACATAATTTTTTTTTCCTTCCAAACCTTCTACTCTCTTTTCTTAATTACTGTGTCAGTTTTCTGCTTCTGGATGCTGAATTTTTTCTTCCATTTCTTCACCCTCATCCTTTGAGGGAAGGGGGTCTGCAAACTTTCATCCTATTTTATTTTGTGGTTTCTTGTTTGTTCTTTTCTTGGAATGTATGCATGAGTTTTGTAAGTGTCTTGTTTGGTGGCACACCCTGCATCTCAAAGTTGTATTTCCAAAGTATAAATCTTCTGTCCACTTTAAATATTTCTGTGGTAGAAGGATACCCTCGGGAAACCCCTTGATTAAGTCCATATCTAGATAGATACATGAAAAAATTAATATCCCTTTGTCTATTCTTTCTCAATCCAACTTCAAGAAAAATCCTAAAGTGTTCTCAATATCTTCTAACTGTACCTAATTGTGCCAGAAAGGGAGCATAAAGTTAAGTAACCTTACCCGCACTGACATTTTTGTGACCACCATTGTGTTTGCATCAAAACAAAGGAACCTTGGGAATAGAAAGAGGCCAACCCTCCCCCAGAACCATGGTTCCTCATTTATAACATGACTGTAGTATTTTTAATTACCAAACTAAACCACAAAATATCTCTTTGCACAAAGATATATGTCACATTATTTCATCCAATTTTAATAAATCCATGCATTTAATTCTTCAGATTTAGGCTAGTATCCGTTGAAGCTGCATATAATGACACTTACTTAAAATGAGTTGAAGAGACCATTTACTTATGGTATTTCTATGGCTAGTTCTAGATTTAATTTTCAATTCTATTGACTTTAATATTTTTCTATTTTGAACAAATAAGCTTTTCACATCTACAAAGGGTATAGATAAATTCTAACACATATTATATTTGATATTAAAAAATACAAAAGTAATTATGTATGAAGAAACCATCCATATGGATAAGAATGAGAATACAAATTTATTTTTGTAATGAAAATATTATTATTATTTAAAAATTTATCTCATAACTCTTTAAGAGAAAAAAAGATCATCTCTCTTTTACAAATTTACCATTGAAACAATTTATATATTTTGAGCTAAATTTCATGTCCAGAATAATCTTTATGTTCTTGGTTATGAACATGTATTCCCTCTAAACACTTTTTTTCTTGCTTCATTTTAGTTTGTATTCCTTCTTTCCATGAGAGCCAACAACTTGAATAGATATACATACTCAAAAATATAATTTCTTTTTTTATAAAAGTAAATTATTATTTGAAACATTTAATTGAACTAAAGTATATTTCACTTTCAAAACATTTTATGTTTTGATGTTTTCTTAGTATTACACAGAGAATGCATACTTTCTTTCTTATTTGTTTTTCATTGCTTAATTTCTGGACTTTAAAACCTATATAGGGAAAGCCCTTCAATTAGGCTACTATTGGAGAAGATTCATCATATGATGTTTAGATGGGAAAGAGATTTTTTACAACCTCTTTTTCATTCTTAAGATGATTCACCACTTTTACCCCTATTACAACTCTATATTTCACATTTGTGAACACTTCATGTAATAGTGGTTATCATTTCTTTTGGATTAAAATCCATGTGAATTAAAAATATCATCTCTCTATTACAAATTTACCAGTAAAACAATCTATATATTTTGAACCAAATTCCATGTATGTTGAACAAAGTTTGTGTTAGATGTCGTGGATGGGTATTGCATCTGCAAACCCATTCGTGTGCACATGCCCCCTATTTCACACATCCTTTATTTTTCACACATCGTCACTCCACATAAAACTTGTTCCACATATCTACTTATTTTGCAAGATTAATGTATAGGTCATGCTTTATGGAAGAACTAAATAATCATCAAACTTCAAAAATGGCTATAATAATTGTCTATGTGTGAGAGGAGTACAAAGATGAATATGACTATTCTTTTATTATTTCATAAAATTTGTTTCTCTATAGTAAATTGTGAGCCTAATTCAAATCATGACAATGTTTTCAAAACTATATTTCTATGAAATTTGAATATATCTACCTTTGTAAAGTTATAGGTGGACAAAATTAGTGATTTCCATTCACAATAACTAATGGTTTTTTTAGCATTTGGTAATGGTAAGCTATGGTATTGTCCCATGGTATTGTAACAAATATCCATGATAAAGTATGGGTAAATATCCATTGTTAACAATCTTGTTACATGTTTCTTTTTACATCTATATATGTTTAACTTATTACTATTTTTAAGTAAATTTACAATCTAGTTAACTCGTGACTTCGTAGACAAGATCAATTAGATATTTAGTAAACAATAGTTACACCATTACACATAATAGAAAATATATTTTTATATATAGAGGGTTCAAACCCTTAATTTCTTGTGTGTAGCCTCACACAACCTAGATTTCCTATACTTATATAAAAGGATAGAAATAGCTTCTCTACACCTATTTTAATTTTTATAAAGATCAAATAATACTTGAAAATGATTAAATATTTTCTTTAAGATCCACCTGGAATTTAGAAATGATTTCTCCTCTTCAAATCACATTTTGTGGGAAATTGTAATATCTATTACAAAGTCTTCAAATTAGTGGAAAAAAATGATGATGGAAACCAATGGAATCTCAAGGCTTGAAAATGAAATATATTTTTTCATGTTTCTTATATGTATGATAGTGGCTCTAGTTTACTATTTTAATTTTATTCTATTCTTATGCCATGAAAATATTCCATGGAAAATCTTCAATGTGATTTACATCATCTAAAGTAACCTGTAGTTGGCTAAGTGACATTTATCATTGTGTTGTAGCTGCTACAATGCCACCAGAGTTTCTTAGCCTATATATCTAAATTTTGTGATTCCCTATGCTTTTCAAGGTCTTAACGAGTATCCCTATAGCTTGAATGAGTCAAAATACTTAAATAATTTAGCTATCTCTTTGGCTTGAATTACAGGTATGTTCATTACTCAAATTATGTATGCTTTCTCATCTTGCTTCATCCTCATGATTAGGGTTTATGGAATTTGTATTCATTCATGTAGAAAAGGATACTAAAACACCATTCCTCCATTTATGTTTACCTAGGTGAAAGGTATTTTTATTTTGTACTTATGTGTGCCTTTAGTATATCCAATATTTGGACAACACTATAATCACACCTCGAGACATACTAGCACTATGACTAGCTCTTAATGGGAAGCATATATTATTATGATAGAAATATTATAATTTTCCTCGTGATCCATTAGTGGTCAAATTTCAACATATTTCTACAAGGATAACCTTGGATTCATCTATAATTAAGTTCACAGGAGATGTGGTGTTTGGAGTCACCGCCACTTGAAATTTCCTCAAGCTCTTTTCTCTATGAATTCCTAAATTATATTACTCCTTTGACCTAAATCTAGTTACATTCCATCCTTGTATGCTTTGCCTTGAGCCATGAAATAATTGTGCTTTTTTTTGTCCCAAGTCGTAATTGAAACTTGCATTGCAAGTTTTCCTGGCCTCTATAAATGTGATTTGTGACTCACACACTAAAATTCAACTCCCAAGTCACAAGAAGAAATTATAATGTATAATATCTTATACTTTTTCCTCTATAAATATGATTTTTGACATGGACTAAGGAATCATATTTTTAAGTTACAAGTGCAACATATAGAGCCTAGTGTCTTGTTAAATTCCTTCTACAATGTGACTTGTGCTCAGGCTTTCCTCATCTCATGCAATTGCTGATCAATATTTCCTCATCCCATGTGACTTAACCAAGTCATTTTTTATACAATGACGCCCTACATAATATCATTACTTTTCTGTCTTATTCATTGTGGATAAATTGTTTCTTCTACCCTTTCCTTTTAACATTTATACCCTAAAACATGTTGGGTGTGGAGCTTGATTATCCTGTTTATTTTGTATCACAGCATTGGACCCATGTACTTTAATTCCACCCGTAATTAAATGCTGCTTGGGGGGTCTGGGGGGGCACTTGTCACTTTATGGAGCCCCCTCCAAGTTATGGCTCGGGCAGCTCCCCCAAAGCTAAAAAGAGATGTAAAATTTCTTTGTAAAAGTATAGTAATTTCTAGTCAATCTAGGCCATTCATTAGGTGGATGATCTGACGGTAGAAGTTATGCTTAGCTTAGGGTTTTTTTCCCTAGAAGGAAACCCCTCAATTTATATGAGGGTATTGTATTGCGGCTGTGTATTGTATGTGTATTCTTATAGCAAGAAAGAAATAGGGAGACTGTGAGAGAGAACAGAGGATATTATGGTGGATCTGTTGTAGGTTGCATCTCTTTATTTTGCTGGATAATTGAAAGGAAGGACTGGCTATTTGGGGTGGACGTAGACCAAACTGGGTGAACCATGTATATCTATGTCTCTATAGTTTATGTGTTTTGTGTGCTTGTGTTTCTGTATATATTTTTATTTGTTCCATTTCTCTATAATATATAGTTTTCTAACAACTGGTATCAGATCCGAAGGCCTATTTAGATGATAAACTCAGAGGAAAGAAGGGTTCCTGGTTCGAGTGGGAGAAATGGTGGAAGATGGTAAATTTAGGGTCGAGAAATTTAACAGCCAAAACTTCCCGCTGTGGAAGATGTAGATGGGAGATTATCTATATCAGAAAGACTTGTACCTACCATTGAGCATAAAAAAAGAAGCTAACGGATATGACAGATGCAGAATGGGAGATTCTTGATAGAAAGGCACTCAGAACAGTACGGTTGTGCCTCACAGCATCGGTAGCATTCAATATTTCGAAGGAATCAATAAAAGAGGGTTTGATTAAGGCATTGTTGAAACTATATGAAAAACCCTCTATCTCAAACAAATTATTTCTTATGAAACATTTATTTAATATGAATATCTCAGAAGGTGGATCTGTTGCAGACTATTTAAATGATTTTAATACAGTTACCAGTTAGTTAAGTTCTGTAGGAGTAAACTTTGATGATGAAGTTGGAGCTCTGTTATTTTTTTGCTCATTACGAGAAATTTGGAATGGTTTAGATATGGCCATTAGTAACTTTGTCTCTGGATCTAGTACTTTAATGTTTGATGATGTTTTCAGTGTAATCCTTAGCGAGGAAATGCGATGGAAAAGCTCCAATGAGACATCAGGAAATGCTTTGAGTGCAGAGTCTAGGGGAAGAAAAATGGAAAGAGGAAAGAGCTCAGGATATCGCAGTAAATCTGGGAAAGGCAGATCCAAGTCCAGATCGAGAATAGTGTGTCAGAAATGCGGAAATAAAGGACACCTAAAGAAAGCATGTAGATCTCGGAAGGGAAAAGAAGGAGACACACAACAAGAAAACATTCATGAAGAAAATGTGATAGGTGATGTGTTACAATATACTTTGATTATTTCTTTCGAAAATGTTACTGATTCATGGGTAGTAGATTCAGGGGCCTCATTCCATGCCATACCTGATAAGAAATATTTTCATGACTATGTTCGAGGAGATTTTGGACAAGTCTGTTTGGGTGATGATAAACCCTGTAAAATTGTTGGAATGGGTAAAGTTATTGTAAAACAATAGAATGGAAACCAATGGCTATTAAAGGAGGTAAGGCATGTTCCATATCTGAATAAAATTCTGATTTCAATAGGGAAGTTAGGAAATGAACGTTGCGTGACAACTTTGACAGATAAAACTTGGAAGGTCACCAAAGGATCTCTAGTAATAGAACAATGAAAAAAGGTTGGTACATTGTATTTATGAAATGGTATTTCTAACTCTGTTAATGCTTTAACTTCCAAAGGAGCATGATTTAACATTATGGCATCATAGGCTTGGACATATGAGTGAGAAGGGGATGAAGATTCTTCACTCAATAAATCGTTGTCGGGTTTGAAGAATGTCGATTTGGATTTCTGTGAGAATTGTATTTATGGAAACAGAAGATAGTTAGATTTTTCAGAGTTGGGAAAGAAAAGAAGAGTAAAAAATTAGAGCTTGTGCATACAGATGTATGTGGACCTGCTCAGGTATCATCTCTCGGTGGCTCTCGTTATTTTGTTACTTTTATTGATGATGCAACTAGAAAAACTTGGATTTATTGTATTCAGAATAAATTTGATGTATTTTATACTTTCAAGAAATGGAAAGCTTTGGCTGAGATTGAGACAGGAAATAAGTTGAATTGTCTCAGATCAAATAATGGAGGTGAATTTTGCAGCAAAGAGTTTGATAGGTACTGTTCAGAGCATGGAATTCACAGAGAGAAGACAGTTCCAAGATCACCACAAGAAAATGGTGTGTCAGAAAGGATGAACAGAAAAATCATGGAGCGTGCAAGGTGCATGATATTTCATGTAGGATTGCCTTTACAATTTCGGGTAGATGTTGTAGATATGGTTGTTTATCTAATAAACAGAGGGCCTTTAAGTTCCTTGGATGGTGGTATTCCAGAGGAAGTATGGATAGGTAAAAAGGTAAAGTACTCATTTTTAAAGCCTTTTGGTTGTGAGGCCTTTGCCCATATTAATAAAGAAAATAGAACAAAGATTGAGGCAAAATCAAAGAAATGTGCCTTTATTGGATATGGTGTTAACGATTTTGGTTATCTCTTATATGATTATGAAAATCACAAAATCATTAGGAGCAGAGATGTAATATTCAATGAAAAGGTCTTGTATAAGAATCAGTTGTAGGAAAAGAAACAGGAAAAATAAGACAAAGAATACACAGTTCTTGATGAGATCATTGAAAATGTCAAGGTGCCTGAAAATAATAATAATCGACAACAACAACAACTACAACCAACACAACATCAACAGACACCTCAAACACCTTAAAGTGGTGTTAGAATATCTACCAGGATAAGTCGACCCCCTAAACGATACTCTCCTTCATTATATTATTTATTGTTGACTGATTCTAGTGAACCTAAATGTTATGAAGAAGAAATGCAAGTTGAAATCAGGAAGAAGTGGGAGGTAGCCATGGAAGAAGAGATGGAATCCTTAATGCATAACTAGACTTGGGACTTAGTCAGGTTGCTTGCAGGTAAAACTACATTGCAGAATAAATGGGTTTACAGGTTGAAGGAAGAAGATGGAGGAAAACAAAGGTACAAAGCTAGAATTTTGGTGAAGGGGTTTGCACAAAAGAAAGGTATTTATTTTGCTGAAATATTTTCTCCTCTTATTGAGATGACTTCAATCAAAACTATTTTAAGTCTTGTAGCAGCGAAAAATTTACATCTTGAACAGTTAGATGTAAAGACAACATTTCTCGATGGAGATTTGGAGGAAGAGATCTATATGGAGCAACAAAAATGATATGAGGTCAAAGGGAAAGAAAAATTAGGGTGCAGGTAAAAGAAGAGATTGTATGGCTTAAAACAGGCTCGAAGGCAGTGATATCTAAAATTTGATAGGTTTATGTCTAAACAAGGTTATACTAGATGTCACTTTGATCATTGTGTTTATCTAAAAAAGCAAAATGATGGTAGCTATATTATTTTGTTATTGTATGTAGATGATATGCTTGTTGTAGGGTCTAACATGCAGGAAATAAATGTGCTCAAAAGAAAATTGGCACATTCATTTGCAATGAAGGATTTGGGAGCTGCAAAACAAATCCTTGGTATGAGAATAACTAGAGACAGGAAAAATTGTAAATTAACACTGTCTCGGAATGATTACATACAAAAGGTGTTGAAAATATTTAATATGCAGAATGAAAAACCAGTTAGTACACCTTTTTCTAGCCATTTCAAACTTAGTAAGGAGATGTGCCCCAATACCCAAGAATAAATGGACTATATGTCTAAAGTTCCATATGCATCAGCAACTGGAAGCTTAATGTATGCAATGGTCTACACAAGGCCTGATATTGCACATGCAGTGGGAGTTGTAAGAAGGTACATGAACAATCCAGGAAAAGAGAATTGGATGGCCGTGAAATGGATTCTCAGATATTTGGGAGGTACCACAAATCAAGCATTATTCTTTGGTGTTTCAAACATTTCTCTAGAGGGATATGTTGATACAGATACGGAAGGTGACAGAGATAACAGGAGGAGCACTACAGGATATGTATTTACTATAGGTGGAACAACAGTCAGTTGGGTTTCAAAAATCCAAAATGTTTTTGCACATTCAATAACAGCAACAGAGTATTTTGCTTCTATAGAGGCTAGTAAAGAAATGATTTGGTTACAAAGGTTTATGGATGAATTGGGTAAGATGCATGATATGGTAACGTTATATAGTGATATCCAAAGTTCCATTCATCTTGCAAATAATTCAACATTTCATTCCAGGACTAAACACATACAACTCAAGTACCATTTCATATGGTCAGTATTGGGAGATGGACAGTTGAAGCTGGAAAAGATACACACTAGCCAGAATCCTGCAGATATGCTCACAAAAGTTGTAACCAGGGAAAAATTGAGAATATGCTCAGTTTCAATTGGTCTTCAAGGATGAATATGAAGATGAGAAACAACCAGATCCAAAGAGGAGTCATTGTCCAACAAATGAAGCAGCGGTGGAGTTCCTACAATTAGTCTCCAAGTGGGAGATTGTTGGGTGTGGAGCTTGATTAGCTTGTTTATTTTGTATCATAGTGTTGAACCCCTGTACCATACTGGGGTGGTGGTACCCATAATTAAATTCTTCCTGGGGTGTCCAGGTGGGAGGCTACGACTTTATGCATCCCCCACTTGGCGGGGGGTTTCGAGGGCAGTGCCCTCGAAGCTAAAAATAGATGTAAAATTGCCTTGTAAAATTATAATAATTTCTTGTCAATCTCGGCCATTCATTAGGCGGATGATCTGACAGTAGAAGTTATGTTTAGCTTAGGGTTTTTTTCCCTAGAAGGCAACCCTTCACTTTGTATGAGGGTATTGTATTGCGGCAATGTGTTGTATGTGTATTCTCAAAGCGAGAAATAGATAGGGAGATTATGAGAGAGAACAAAGGATATTAAAACGAATCTGTTGTAGGTTGTGTCTCTTCATTTTTCTTTATAATGGAAATGAAGGACTAGTTGTTTGGGGTGGACGTAGCCCAAACTGGGTGAACCACGTTTATCTGTGTCTCTCTAGTTTTATGTGTTTTGTGTGCTTGTGTTTCTGCACATGTTTTTATTTTTTCCATTGCTCTGTAATATATAATTTTATAACAAAACATGCCTCCTCCCAATCATCTTTGCACCTAACATTGACACACAATCTCTCCCTTGAATGTACCATTGTGAAAATTCCCAATCTCTTCTCAATTCTCAGACTTAACATCTTCTCTCCTAAAACCATACCTACCATTCTTTTACAAAGACTTTCTGCCCTCAATTTCCACATAATCCATAAGATGAGTCTTACTTTTACCCACCTTTCATCGAATGACGCTAGGGAATACTCATTGGATATAATTTCTTGATTTTATTGTTTGAATTCATGTGACCTTTTTGAGAAAATTCATAGTATAAATTACATTAGCTTATTGAGCCAAGTTGTATGAGCCTATTATAAAAAGCTATATATATTCACTTTCTTGATGAGTTGAATTGCATGGGATTAATGGATTAAATGTGTGAATTCATTTTATTGAAATCATACATATGTATTGGGTGAGATCATGTCTAGTTTCGAGTCATATTGGTCATTATATAATGCAATCTTAGCAAGTAATTTTATTTCCATAATTCCCATTTAACTTGCGACTTGCGTATCCCTTTTTCCTCAAATTACAACTCGAGATTCTAATTTTTACTCAAATTCAGTAGACTATGCATATGTGATTGGAAACGTGTTTAAGAAAATTCCTTTCATGTAGTCTCAAATCACATTTACATGTCTCAGTGTCAGTATGGTCCAAATATGGAATGACATTAATCATCTTCCTCTCTCACGTTTCAAATCACATTTACATGTCTCAGCCACACTAGAGCCTTAAACTATGACCTGTGCTAGACTCTAAAACTGTGATTTGAATAGGGAATAAATATGCAATTAGAGTAGGAGGATTTTCTTCCTAAGTCATAGGTCACACATGTAGTCTCTAGTGAATATATAAACCCAAATTGTGATTGCGCTAGGTCTTGTAACTTTGACTACAATAAAGTTTTATTTGCGACTTGGAAAATATTCCAATATATAATTAGTCTAGAATATTACTTTGCCTCATCGCACTATACCTCATCACTGCACAAATTTCCACTATAAATCACATTATAATTACTTAATCTTGAATTCAATATATCAGTTGGTAAAAATATTTGTTAGACCTTTTCAACATTAAATTAACTTGCTCCACTCTTTCGTGTTCTCACACATTTTGTATCAAATCTTCTGGTTGGAGAACCATACTACCTATATTCAAAGCATATAGGTAGGTCAAGTGTAAATTTCTTATTGTGCAGTTGGAACTCTCTCAACAATTCATACAATGAGATCTTTTGGTGGATAAGGAATGCAAATGTTCACTTTTTATGACTAGGTTTGTTATAACCCTTTTTTCCACTCCATTATAGTGAGAGAAGCCCAATATAAACTTACCTCATTTCTTTCGCTAAAATGCATCCATTTTCACATTTTATTTTACTTATGTGATATTTATACCATGATAAAACAGTGGAATTACATGATTGATTTATTTTCATAATTAATTTTCCAAAATATTACAATTATGAGATAATAATTATTTCATAATTTAGATAATTGAGAAAAATCTCATAATTGTGAAAAAGGTTTTGAGACTTTTTTATTCCAAGGGAGATAAACTTGACCCACTTGTGTATGAGTTTGATATGGGTCAATTGTTGTACATTTTTTATTGAATTATAAATCCCCTAGGTGTCTAGATACATTCTCCTCGAAGAGTGGGGGAGAGAGAGAGTATCCAAACTATAGCGCAAGAACTGTAATGTATTGGGAAATGAGACCATATTATAGGCTTGAGGAGAGGATATATGTTTTTGGAAGGTATATATTTGTTTTATTATCATTTTGGATTGATAGATAAATGTTCCTTGTTTATGTGCATGTTTTAAATATGTTTTATTCTTCCATATGTTGGTCTTAAGTTGACAGACCCTTTGCAGAAAAGCCATTTTTTTCTTGTTTAGTGGTGTTGTGTGTAGGGTATTATTTTATTTTAGGTGGAACGATTTTTTCAAGTGTAAGTGTGCTACCTCTAAATCGAACTCAAGAAAGTATAACTGAGTGAGGATACCAAGTTTTAGCTTCTGATCTCCATCTTATCATGTGTCAGTGTTGAATGTATTTGTTTGTATAACAAAGGATTAGGGTTGGAATCTTTGATATTTTTCATTATCACACATAAATCTTCATATAACATTCTCTAATATATTGGGTTAAAAGTAATCAACCTACTCTGGTAAAAATTTCCCATAACAAGGTTCATTATTATCAGACAAGTGGAATTAAAATGAGATCAATGAAATTTATCCATAAGCATGAATTACATCTCATTGATGGAATTGCATAGTGTTGGTAGGAGAAAATAAAAATGGGTGAACTTGTTATGAAACTAACTCTTAAAATAAAATAAAAGAGAGATCAATGCCTTAGAAATCAACCACTTCGAGGTGGAAACCTCCTTTACATTATATAAATGAACAATTCTTGGAGATACGAATGACAAATCCTCCTTTCTATATATAGGAGTCCATGAGGTCACAATATAATCCTATTCGACCTAACAATAATAGTGTAAGCACAAAACAATAACAATAGTGGGCTTTTATGAGGCACAATAATAAAAATATAGGGACTACAGGGGTACAAAAATAAAAATAAGGGGTTTACAATAACAATAGTAAAGGACTACACTAGTAATATAGGGACCTGGCATGGCCCTCTACTTCAAAAAAGTGTTGTACTTAATGCTTGAGTAGCTATGGATGATTATGTATAAAGTTCTCATCCTCCCACTATGAATCTTTAGTGGGTAGGTTATTACACTTGATGAGATACTCTGAAATTGACCTATTTCGTACTGGTCGAGTTCTTATTTCTGTGACTGCTTCAGGTTCCAATATGATTTTTCCTTCCTCATCAAGTTATGGTAATATGGAATCTTAACTCTAGATCCACCAAGAGCCAAGAGGGATCAAATGTCTTGATATGCAAACCTCTTTTAGAATGAAAAGGGAATTGATCCCTCTGATAAACAATATATATCAAAATACATAATAAATAATGAAGGTTAGGTGCACAGGCTTCTAAGGAGAGGTGATTGGGCTGAAGCTCTGCAGATCCATGATCTCTGTTCATCCACCCTGCCGACCAATTCGATCAGCACAAGCCAGATCTCTCAGCGACACTCCACCTGAATCGCCACATGAATACCTCAGGGGGGGGTTCAACCCCCCCAACCTTCAGCCCTTTTATTTTTGGCAACATTCCCTCTGAAACCTCCAACATCCCTTCCAGCTCCAGATCTAGGGGAAATAGAAATGACTCGGCGCCAAAGGGATCTGCGTCCACGGGGCACATTCCAAGTCAACACAGCGCGGAAGATCAGTCCCCATGCAAGCCCATATTGGAGAAAATACCCATATTAATCATCGAAGATCCATGGATCGACGAATATAGAGACCACATGAGTAAGCATGCCCTGATTTGAAAATTCATGGGGGTTCAAATTAATGAAAATGCTCTATGTTGGTGGATAAACCAAAAATGGAAACCCAAAGGGGACTACGAAATTCAGCTGGGATTGAGAAGTTTTTTCACTATCATCTTTGCTCACAAGGATGACAGAGATCGCATCTTCAAAGGAGGCCCATACTTCTACAACTCTGCAGGACTTTACATAACGTACTGGAGGCCCAACTTCGCTCCAAAATAGGAAGATTTCAAAAAATTTCTAGTATGGATTCGCCTTTACTCTTTGCCTGTTGATTACTGGAACAAGTGCATCTTGGAGGCCATAGGAAACCAGCTGGGAGTCTTCATCAAAACCTCAGATCTCACATCACAAGTTAAGTACACAACCTATGCTAGAATTTGTGTCTACTTGGATATTTCAGGACCCCTCCCAGGCCATATTGAGCTGATCCATAAAGGAGTGCGATGGAATCAAACCATTGATTGCAAAAATATCCCATTAAGATGTTGAACATGTCGAAAACATGGACATCTCAGTCATGGATTACCTACTAATCAACCACAGCCTCAGCCCCAACAGGAAAAAATGGTTACTCCAACACCTGGTTTCACCTTCATCTCAAGAAAAAACAAAGGGAAGAAAGACAAAAAGCCTTCGAAACCCTCCACCAATACTACCCCCACTAATACCGCCTTTACCCAGCAAAACAAATTTGAAGCTCTAAGAAATATTGACTCATCTGAGCACCCTACAGTATCCCAGGTCCCCACTGCTCAAGATCCATCATTATTAAGGCATTCATCTAATCTAACCAACACTCCAAGCACAACCTCTGATTTAATCCACGTCCAGGCACGAAAACACAATCCAGAATCCTCTCCCATCCAGATTAATACCAGCCACACCTCATTGTAAACCCCTCCATGCACAGAACATGAAATAGACCAGCCATCCTCAACCACTTCAAACAATCCTCTAGAGGAGATCCTAGGTGATCTAGATCTCCAAAAGTTCAATGAGCAATGGTCCAAACTGGGAGTTGATGCCATTCCCCAAGAACACTTGGAGAAGATAGAAATGGCATACCTGCAGCTGGAATATATCGACCAGAATGCAGCCAAAAAGAAATGGGGAAATAGCAGCCAAACGGGCATTCAGGCCAACCTGGATTTGGATCAATACAAGCCTCAAGGACCAGGTAGAAAGAGAGGGCACAAATACACAAGATAGCAAATACAAGAACTAGGCAGATGCCTAATCAATGAAGGAAAAATCAGGGCCTTGGTCCTATCTACTCCAAAGGTAGCTCAATGAAAATCACAACCTGGAACATCAGGGGGCTCAACAGCACCTCCAAAAGAAGGATCCTGAAAAATCGCTTATTCTTGCAACACCCAGAACTCATACTTCTTCAAGAATCCAAATGCTCTCCCAAAGGCACAGAAATGCTTAAAAAACTCTTTTCCAAAAATCACCATTGCATAAGCATAGATGCCATCAGGCAATCAAGAGGGTTACTCATGTTCTGGAACAAAAGAAAATTCTTCTTGTAGAATGATCTGTCCACCAAGCACTCGTTATCAGTCATTTTCAACATGCCAGACTCAGGGAAATCGATTTGCATCACCAACATGTGTGGAACCCAAGGAATCTAGGAAAATCTGAAAATGCTACTAGACCTGGACGACGTCAGACAACACCATGGGGAAAACCGCTGGATTTTAGGCAGAGACTTCAACATGATTACCAATCTAGGGGAAAAAAGGGAGGCTTACGAAGATTGGATATGGACTCGGAAGCATTCAACACCTTTATTGCTGAATCCAAACTCATCGACATCCCCACAGTCAATGGTCTGCATACCTAGAACAATAAGCAAGTAGGAAATATGAAGATAACATCAAGGCTCGATAGGTTCCTTATGTCGGAATCCATTCTGCTGCAAAATATCGACACGGAGGCCAGCATTCTGCCTATTGGAGGATCTGATCACTGGCTAGTGCAAATTCACTTCACCAATTTGGAAAGGTCCCACAACAGACCATTCATATTTGAAGCCTTTTGGATAGATCACCCATCATTCATGAAAAAACATACAACGCTGGTGGACTCAAGCCACCATAAGGAGCGACAATATCATGTACATATTCCAGCAGAAACTCAAAAAAATAAAAACCAACCTCAAACACTGGAACAAAAACACGTTTGGCGAGATATTTAAAGCCAAAAAATAACTCGAGGAAAAAATGGTGAACCTCCAGCAAACATTGATCAAAGAAGGGCCCAATGATGAAAGGATAGCTTAAGAATCAAACCTGCAAAGGCAATGGGAAGAAAGGCTAAAACAAGAAGAGTTGTTATGGAGGCAGAAGTCGAGGGTGCAATGGTTAAAATAGGGAGAACGCAACACTAGCTTCTTTCACAATTCAACCATCCAGCATAGAGAAAATAATCTCATCCTCTCCCTCGAAAAAGTTGATGGCGATAAAGTTTCTACAAGGGAGCAAATAGGATCTGAACTCAACTCTTTTTTCAATTCTCTTCTCAGCGATCCCATTCAAGACAGAACCCAAGCCATCAATGAAGTTATCGTTTCCATCCCCAACTTAGTTACAGAGGAGAAAAACTCTCTCCTTTTAAGAGAATTCACTAAGCAGGAGATTGAAGAAACAATCTTCACCATGGCCTCAAACAAGGCTCCCGGAACAGACGGCTTTAAAATTGAATTCTTTAAAGCTTGCTAGCCCATTATTAAGGCTGACCTTCTCAACCTAGTAAGTAACTTTCATAGAACCAAGAAAGTGTTGCCTGCCATCAATTCCACATTCCTCACCTTAATTCCCAAATTAGACCAGGCTGACTCCCCCGACAAGTTTCGTCCCATTTCCCTTTGTAATGTCCTTTATAAAATCCTTTCCAAACTGATGGCTAACAGAATTAAATTCATCCTCCCCTCCATCATTTCTCAGGAGAAAATTGGCTACGTTGAAGGCAGGCAGATCACTGACAACATAATCCTCACTCAAGAAGTGTTGCATTCTCTTAAAACAAAAAGGACTCCAGGTATACTTATCCAGCTTGACCTTTCAAAGGCCTTTGATAAAATCAGCTGGCACTATATAAGAGCAATCCTCCAAGCTTTTGGATTTAGTCATCTATGGACAAATTGGATAATGGAACTGGTCTCAGGAGCTTTCTTTTCAATCCTGTTGAATGGAGGACCCCTTCAACCCTTCATTCCATCCAGAGGTATAAGGAAAGGATATCCCCTGTCTCCTTTTCTCTTTTTTATTATGACAGAAGGGTTGGGAAGATCCTTAGCCAAGGAAAAACAGTAGAATCAACTCAAAGGCATCAAATCGGTACACCAAGGACCCACAGTAATGCATCAGAAATTTGTAGATGATATAATGCTCATGGGTGCCCCCACAGTGCAGGAAGCTCGAACCATCAGCAAAGTGTTAAAGACTTTCTCGGAGGCCTCAGGTATGGAAATCAATCTCACAAAATCCAAACTATTTTTCTTCAACACATCCATTCCTGTGGAGATAAATCTCAGCAGAATTCTTAATATGCAAAAGAAATCCCTTCCAACAAAATACCTTGGCATAACACTCTCGGAATATGCCTACAAATCTGCCAACTGGGAAGCCCTCCTCAACAAAATGAAGGCCAGGTTAAGCAGCTGGACCCACCGGGCCTTAAACATGGCTAGCAGACTGATATTGGTCAAGTTCGTTCTTCAAACCATGCCAGCATATATGTTTTCATCACTTACAACCCCTAAGGCGGTTTATAAATCCATCCGAAGCATCCAGCGATCCTTCCTCTAGAATGGGGCCTCTAAGAAATCCAAATGGGCCCTCCTCAAGTGAAAAGACATTTGCAAACCAAAAATGGAGGGAGGTCTAGGCCTAAGAGACCCCGAGATATTAAGCAAGGCCATAGTAGCAAAAATATGGTGGAGATGGGTAGAAAATCCTAACTCCCTCTGGGGCACCTTGTGGAAAGCGAAGTATACAACTCAAATCAGGTGTTAGCCACCTATATTTTTCCATTATATTAGCTGGTGGCTAAATATTCTTTGCAGCCTTCAAGAAAAAAATTCAGGCCTAAAATTGTTGGTGCTTGAAGTCTGTTGGTAAGATCATAAACTGCTGGTTGGTTCTTCATACTTTTCCTCCTCTCAGCCTCTGATATTCCATGAAAATCCAAATCAAATATTGCTGCATCCTCCTCCTTTTTCCCCTCCCCTGCTTCCATCTTACCTTCATTTCTTCAGTTTCCTTTCATCCATAAAAACCCCACTAAACCCTATTTTATTCCTTATCCCCTCATTAATCTCATTTCCTGAGGTTAAAAACCCACTTTTTAGCCTATCGGAACCTTTTTCCTTTTTCAAAAATCATTGAAAATCATGTAAAATACGCCTATTTTCTGTGCGCTAGTTTTCAACCCCTTGGGCTAAGCCCTTGCCTTATCTACCTCCATATGCTCGAGCACCACGACCGGCCGCTCAAGTCCAGAGGCGCTAAACCAAAGCGTGGTCCCCACTCCGCCCTTTTCCTTTGAAACCTTCAAAAAACCCATCTTTTATAAGGTTTGGGTGTGAAATATGAAACCACGTATTTTATTGCCCCGAGCCTTCCTAGCCGTCGATCTTCTCCCCAGATCCGACGGAGCGGAGTACCTCACACCTGGTGGCCCCCCCTTCCCCCGCGCTCGTTTCAAAAAACCATGGTATATATCTCGCACCACCTTTCGTCGAATGGCAGTTTTATCCCGTCGGCCAGCGATTCCACACGTTGGCCGACGCGTGTCCTCCACCTCATTTCCAAAACCGTTGTCCTTTCACCTCGCTCGCACGTTATCTATCGTCCCATAACCCCGCAGCGGGATTCATCTCTGCCGTCGGATCTGGCCCCTCCCATCCAACGGTTGCTAATCGCCATTTCTGCCCGGCTTTTAACGGATTTCCTCGCCTGTTGAACTTTCCCCTGGCGCATCCGAAAGTCGATCTCCACCGTCGATCTCCATAGATCGACGGTTCTCATTCGTTCTCCCGATTCCATTGTACAAAATCCCTTTTTCTCCGCTGACTTTTCAAAACGCCCCCGACCGTTGATCGCAATATGATCAACGGCTCTGATTGCTCCATTTTTCTGCACGCCCTCAGATGCAGATTGTCCATATAACGCAGGATTTTCTCATTTTATTGTATTTTGCAGGTTTTAAGGTTCTTTCGTCGTGTTTTAGTGAAAATCTGAAGGTTGAGGGTGATGACTCCTCTCCTTCTGATTAATCCAGAGAATCGACCGCAGGGTGAAGAACAATGATATCAACAAGGTTTCATGAGCCTTGGTTGCTACGCATCCCTGTAAAGCCTGAAGAATGCCGTCAACATCAACGCAGAGAAGAGTATCGGATTTTGAAGACAGAATGAACCAGAGCAGCAGTTTTTGTGAATAGATTGGCGGGGATTATGGCTAAGACGGTTATCAAAAGCCTAATCCCCGACTCGGAACACAGATTAAAAGAAAACCTAAAAGTGTTCATCAGATACATCGCTTCCACCGCCATACTTTGAGGCGAATTGATTCCTCAACCACCGCAGTGCCAGCTATTGCCTCAAAATGCTCAATCAGAGGATGAATTTATTGAACAGGATCAAATATTATACCTCGGAACAACCAAAGAAGTTATTTCTGCACCAGATTTAATGACAGAATGTTTGCAGCGTAACCCTAATAGTACGTAGAGCCTCAAAGGTCAACAAAAGCTCCCTTCGAGCTTACTTCATAAGTGTAAACACTTCAATGCAGTGCAACACCACTATAATTTCTTCATCGAGCCTCCCAGGGCCAGGAAGACATTTATTCTGCATTAATTGTATTTTGAGATCTTTTCATCAGATCTCACCTCCTCATCCTTCTATAAATACTCCAGAAGAAGATGAGTGAGGGGTTGGATTAGTTGGTTGTCAATGTAATTGCTGAAGTGTTGTAGTTGTTTCTCAGTGGAAAACTCTTGACTGTAAATAGTGGTTTCATGGGCTCTTGGAGCTCTGCTTGTAACAGATAGGTTAGGTTGTGAAGAGAGATGGATTAAAACATTGGATTTGAAGATTGTAATCGGTTTGAAGCAATCAATACAAGCTGATTTATGGGATCCTGGTCTATGCTGATGGTGATGTTATTCTTACTGTCAACTTGTCATTTTATTTATGTTTTCAATTTGTTTCATTTTTCACTGTAAAGAATAGTTTAAACAGTGTTAGGACCTACTGCATATTAGTAACCTTCTCTGGCTGAGAAATATTTATTTAAATGTTTTCTTTCTGCTATGTTATTTGAGAATGATTTAATTCAGTCTAAGTACAGAGATGCTGGTGTTCCCTCATCTTTTCGTCACTGCTGAATGTTATTTTTAAATGTTACTTTCATATACGTTGTGTAAGGAATGAATCGAGGAAGTCAAAGGTTAGCCCTGAGTCCCTTTCTTGTTTGCTCAACTATTTGATTGTTTCCCTTAGGATGTGTCAAAAGCTGACTAGTTTCAAAGCACTTATCAGATCTTAGGCCATTCTGTGTTATCTCTGTGATTGTCTTGGAAGCAACTAAGTAAAGAAGAACTAGGAGAGGATCAGGGTGAGTCCCAGCCCACTAGTTTTTGCTCCAAAGGTTGCCTTCAAGTTTCCCTTCGTTTTTAATCTGTGTTCTATTAGAAGTGTATCAAAGGCTGGATAGTTTCAAAGTACTTACCAGATCCTAGTTTGCTTCTATGTTTTTCTTAAGTGCCTGGTCAAAGGCTGGCTAGTTTCAAAGTACTTACCAGATCCTGGGCTGCTCTTTGTTCTGCATTTGTTATTTCCCTTTCTTATTGTATCACCCCATTCCATAAATCAAACTTTAAAGAGATCCTTAGGCATAGATGACTTGCCCCATAGATTCCTCTTGAACCTGAATGTTTCAATTAAATTCTCTTATGACTCCATAGCCCAATGGATTGAAAACTTGCCATCATCTTTCTTTATAATCGAAGCTTACTCTGTTTGCTTGCAACTTCTCACCTTTGAACCTATTTGCATATAGATCTTTCCGCCTCAGACAGCAACTATGTTCAACCATCCGAGAAAACCAAACAAAACCCTTGGCCTTCATAACTAGCCTAACATCATCACCCCAAACTTCAAAGACAATATCCATCTTTGTACATATTGGAGAGATCCCTCTCCGGATTCAGGAGGGCTAGATCCTAGAATCCCAAAGTTGGTTGAAATGATGTTAACTCTGTTATCGGACTTTGCCAATCTTGCTTGTTACAGAGACCTAACATTAGGGACAAATACCTAATCAGGCTTACTGGCACCACTCAAGGATCCCCCATATGGAACAAAGCATGGGAAAATCGACATATTTTTCAGCAACATAGCTTCTGGGAAGTTCACCAAGGCAACACTTCCCTAGTCTGGGAAGATGCATGGCAGCAGCTCCCATCCCTGGAACACTCTTAAAAGATCTATGCAAGAGGAAGGAATGGTTACGGTAGCAGACTACTGGCAACCTGTGATCGAGGCAACCACCTGGAAAAAATGGTTATCCAAAGAACAATGGCATACCCAAGCATGCCCATTGAATGTAGACCATATTCTACAAGACTTGGATAAAAGAATAATCCTAAAATCCAATAAAGAGGATATCCTGTGATGGGGAAGAAATCCCAAAGCAACATTCAACCTCAAAGAAGCATATCAGATCTTGGCTGCCTCCCCGGATCCGCAACCAGACCATAAATGACAAGCCCTTTGGAACAGAGGAACATGGTAAAAAATCACACTATTCTCATGGCTGGCCGTGCATAACAAGGCACTCACATGGGACAACCTTTAGAAACAAGGCTTCGTAGTCCCTTTACAATGTGTGCTCTACGAGAATGGTCCGGAAACTCTCAATCACATACTCAACACCTGCCCCACGGCTTGCTCTCTATGGGATGACATGGCCCTGGTCTTCAGAAAATCCGACAGAGACAGAAACTCCATCCAACTCTCACTTGGCAAGTGGAGATCTTCCATACCCTCCAATCCCTTGGTCAATAGCGCTTGGAATCTAATTCCGGGAGCAATAGCATGGATCTTGTGGAAAGAGCGAAACACAAGAATATTCAAGAACTCAGCAATGGCAATGAACATGTTGACAGGGAAAGTGCAACAGCTTATCACAGAATCGATCAATTCCATGGGCATATTGCAGACAAAGGGCAACACATCTCCGAAAGATGCAAGAATTATATAGATCCTGAATCTCAAAACCACGACCAACCTTGCTGGGCAGAACCAGGCCTCAACAGGGAAAACGCAGGAGAAATGGACTCTGCCCCCATTTAACACCTTCAAACTCAATTTCTACGGGGCATCAAAATAAAACCCAGGAATTGCAAGTTACGGGGGAGCAGTAAGGAATCACACAGGCACAATCCATCTCATCTATCATGGCAATCTTGGCGTGAACACCAATAACACTGTAGAACTAATCGCTCTCATCCATGGCCTCACTCTGGTTGGTCGCTACAGACTTCTACCTCTGGTAGCGGAAGGTGACTTGGAGATCATAATAAGGCTAATGAGGAAACTCCATATGGGTGCGCAGGTGGAAAAAGTGACCCCAAGCTGGAGACTCTCAACAATCCTGAAGGACCTACAAGGCCAACTCTAAAACATGCAAGGGATCACCTTTCAAGCAGTTCGCAGAATAGAAAACAAGATGGCCGATGCCTTGGCCAATTCTGGAGTCGAATCCAAGTTGGAAGAGTACCACAACCTTTGGCATGATATGGCGGAGGGAGAACTTAAAGAAAAATGAAAAACAATCCACCAGTCAGATCTGCAAGAGTAGCCCTCAGCCACAAGGCAATCGATGGTTCCACCACAGGAAGGGCATGTCAATCACATCCATCGATGGATCAGCTACAGGAAGGACATGTCAAGTGGCGTATTTTGCCAACAGGCTCAAGCAATCTCTGTTCACACCACATCTCTTCACACCTGTCACTGCAGACCGAAGCCCCATCGAAGAATTGCATGCTCATCGTATTCATGTAGCTCAACACGCCCATTTCTGTTTTGACTGGCCCATCTCTGTTTTGACTTGACCATCTATGCACTCCAGATCTTCTCTAGTTCTCATTGTCTTCTATTGGCCGGTGCCATACACTTTTAGCCAATACATATTCACTGGATGCTCTGCCCAGGCAATTATGTAAATCCATCTCAGGGAGGTCCCATTGACTCCCACTGAACTCTGTATTTCTATGTAGACAATTAATATAAATCTACTTTACCTTTACAAAAAAAAAGAAGTTATGGAAATATGGTTAGAATGTGAATTTTGTCACCTATAACCTTCTTTGAGCATGAAACATGGAAAACTAGGTGCACTCGAGAAGAAGAAGGAAGCTCCAATTTGTATGAGATAGTACCAATCTTTTGTAACACCTTGTAGAGAGCATAGTAATTTGGAGAATATTTTTTATCCTTCTTAGCTTGCTTGAGGGAAATTTTTTTGTATGTCTGTAGTCGTAAAAATACCGAGTCTCCCACATCAAAACTTCTCTCACTGTGATGTTGATCTGCGTGTTGTTTCATTCAATTTTGTGCCAAATTTAGGTTATCCTTTAAGAGTTAGAGGACTTGTTGTTGATGTTCGATGTGATCTTCCACTGCTTGAACCTTAGAATTTTATCTTAAAACTAATGTGATGGATGGTTGAATGTATCCATAAAGTGCCATAAATGGGGTGATTTTTGCTAAAGTATCGAAGAAAGTGTTATACCACCATTTATTCATAGATAACCACTTGACCCATTGTGTTTTCTTATCAGATACAAAACAACAAAGATATATTTAAAAAAAAAAAATTCCCAAACTCAGTTTTCCCATTGGATTGATGATAATAAGATGAGCTATGAGCTATTTTAGTACCCAAACAAGAAAATAATTTCATCAAAAAATCTAGAGTGAAAATGGGATCTTTGTCGCTTGCAATAATGTTTGGGTTTCCATGTATGTTTTGAATTGTTTCCGTAAATGAAGTAGCAAATTTACTTGCTTTAAATGGATGAGATAATGCACAAAAGTGTGCATACTTGGTAAGTCTAGCAACTACCACCATGATGACACTCTTTCCTTCACACTTAGGTAAACCTGTGATAAAATCCATTGAAACCTCCTCCCAACGATGACGTGGAATGGATAAAGGATGTAGAATATCCGGGGTCTTAATTGTCTCAACTTTATTTTTCTAGAAAAAAAAAACATTCTTTCACAAAATTTTTAATATTATATTTAAGGCGATTCCAAAAAAAATATTTCTTTACGCTGTGGTAAGTTTTTAAAAATACCAAGTGTCCTCCTAAAAGAGTGCCGTGCAATTCAAGATCAATATTTTGTTTTAGTTGGGAATTCTTACAAACATATAAGATATATTTATACAATAAGGAAAGATTGTTCCAACTAAATGTATCAAATGTACTCGGATTTTGCTGCAATTTCTGAATGAGTGTCCATACTTATTCATCATTCTTCCATTCCTCCCTTGCTTTGTTTATCCAATCTGGTTGGATAATAGAAATGGTACAAAACAATGCTTCCACCCCCTCATATTTTCTAGAGAGTGCATCTACAACAACATTTAGCTTCCCCTTTTTTGTAGATGATTTAAAAGTCATAACCCAACATATTTGTGACCCATCTTTTCTGCTCTTCTGAAGATATTCTCTTTTCTAAAATGTATTCAAGATTATCATGATCAATTTTTACCTTGAAGGGTCTTCCCATTAGGTAAGGTCTCCATTTATTTAGTGCATGTAGTATTTCCGACATTTCCTTCTCATAAATAGCTTTACGTAAATAATTTCCTTTTATTGGATGACTTTCAAAAGTAATGGATCTTCTTTCTTGCATTAAAACAACACCAATTCCATTTCCCAAGGCATCATATTCCATAATAAAGGTTTTTGTGAAGTCTGGCATAGCTAAGACCGGTGCTAGATACATTTCCTCTTCAATATGTTCAAAGGACTTAGATGCTTTAGGAGTCCATGAAAAAGCATATTTATTCAATAATCTTGTTAGAGGTGCTATTATTCTCCCATAATTCTTAACAAGCTTGCGATAATATCATGTTAACTTGAGAAATATTCGTAACTACTTTATGGTTGTGGGGACTTTCCATTCCTTAATGGCTTTAATTTTTTTAGGGTCTACCTTAACACCCTCCTTAGATACAATATGACCCATATATTCGACCTCTTGTACTCCAAAAAAACATTTGTAGGTTTTTGCATATAATTATTTCTCGTCCAATAGTTTGAGCACATTGTCAACATGTTAAACATGATCCTTCCAATAGCTACTATAGATTAGTCTATCATCAAAAAATACTAACACAAATTTTCTATGGAAGGGTTTGAAAATTGAATTCATCAACCCTTGAAATGTAGAAGTTGCATTGGTAAGGCCTAAAGGAATAAACAAAAAATCATAATGAAACTCATCAGTTCAAAAAAAAAAATTCGAAATATCTTCAATCTTCATTCTAATTTAATGATATCTTGAATGAAGATCCAACTTGGTAAAATAATTTTCTCCATGTAATTAATCCAATAATTCATCAATCACGGGAATGGGAAATTTTTATTTAATGGTGAGCTTATTTAGCTCCATATTTTCTAGACACATGCGCCATGATCCATCCTTCTTGTGCACCAATACTACTAGAGCAGAGAAAGAACTTTGACTAGGTTGAATTATACCATCCTCTGACATTTCTGCAATCATACGTTCAATTTCACTCTTTTGGACATAAGGACATATGTAAGGCTTGATGTTTAAGGGAACAATTCCTGGAATAAAATGCATAGAATATACATGATCATGAATATATGGGAGTCCTCTGGGAGTTTCAAACACCTTGGAATGATTCTCCAAGACTTTTTGGATATCTCGAGAAATAGATGATTTTGATGTTGGAACTTCTAGTGAGCATAATTGTGTAATTACACCTCGTTGTTCTTTCTTCAGGATCTTTGTCATGTCATTAGAGCTTATTATCTTTCCTGACTTCCCTGCGATACCCTGTAATTCAACTTCCTTTCCTTCCAAAAAATAATGCAAGAAACGTTCTTGAAAATTAAAATCTATTGTCCTCAAATATTGTAACCATTGTACTCCTAGTACAACATGAGAACCTCCCATTGGAATGGAAAACATTGGACTATTCAATACATATTCCCCCATGGTTAGCTTGATATTATGGAATTTTTCAAATCAATTTATAGTTCCTCCATTTGCAAGCATCACTTGACACTCTGGTGTTGGGCATAGGAAGCAATTCAATTCCTTGGCTACCTTACAATGAATAAAATTATGGGTAATACCCGAATAAATCAACACTATTTCATTTTTCTTCTTGATATGTCCTTCTATCTTGAGATTTTTAGGTGTGGTAATTCCTGTCAATGCATTACAGGATATGGTCAGACTCATTTCGTTTTTCTCTAGGGTTGGTTCCCCCTATAGATCCTCTTCTTTTGAAGTTTCTTTTTCATTTTCTTCGTCCTCTTTACAATCTATGTAAAATAATTTCTTCTCAGCACACTTATGACCTTTACTGTATTTTCTATCACAACTGTAGAAAACCCCTTTTACTCTTTTTTCTTCCAATTCTTGTGGTGTCAACCTTGTAGGTTTTGGAAGTCTAGGAGTAGCAACACTTCCATCTCTATAGATGTGAGAGGTACAATTCCTTGTCGCCATAATTTTACTTTTAATTTTTCTTTCCAAAATGAATGCCTTCTCCAATGAATTGAGTTCCCAAAGGTGAACCTCATGTTGGATGTTATCCTTTAAAGTCCCTATGAAGAAATCAATCCTGTGTTCCTTTGGAATATTAGTTACCCTTGTATTAATTTTTTTGAAGTCCTCAATATGCCCCACCATTGAACCCTTTTGTTTTAGATTTATCAATTGGATAAAGAAGATGTTTCTCTTTGTATCCTCATAATGTGCTATCATTTCCTCTGTAAAAATTGACCAAGGGAAAAAAAAAATTACGAGAGAAAAGCCATTGTCATCATAAAAATGTATTTTTCTCTAAATATAAATTTGTAATGCGTATCTTTTGTACTCTTTTCACATTATGGAGATCAAAATATTTCTCCATCTATAGTATGCATGTTACGGGATCCTTTCCTTCAAACTTCCTCATATCAATCTTTGGAATATGGTGGGTCTTCAATCCAGCATTAAAGTTTATGAAATAATGATTAGCATTTATTTTTTTATCATCATGAGTTTCCTCTACTACCTTTTTTCCATTAGGAATCATTTCTTGTATCAACTTTGTCAAACCTTCCTTTAAACCTTCCATGTTTACTTTTATATCATTCTTCATGTCTTCCATGTTAGATTCCATGTCATCCATCTTAGCTTCCATGCCATTGTTCAAACCATCCATCTTATCTTCCACGATATTCTTCAAACCATCCATCTTAGCTTCCACACCTTTCTTCAAAACTTGCATTTCATTTTTTTTTACCCTTTGCGAGAGCGAATGTTGTTGCACTTGTTCTTGTAATTATGATATATCATGTTGCAATTCTTCCTCTTCATGAGTCATAGTAGAGCCTTATGACGGCTTAATGGTTGTTGAATTATTTTTTGGGGTAATTTTAGAACCCAATACTGATATTTATGCTTCAATATACCCTTGGAATCACTTCAAACTGATTTTTCAAACAAGCCTTTTGAAATTTGAAAAAACAAAATACAGACCTTTTTCTATCTTTTGAGAAGCTTGATATTGAAACTGATGTATCTACGTAATTTTGGATCCCCAATATTTTATCTTCAGTTTATTAGTAGTCCTCTGAATATTATTCATAATGCCATAGGTCTGACCTGATTTGGATTCTTCAAGGAAAATTTATGCCCATTCTCCTACAATGACCTAATTATGGACTGGTTCAGTAGAGCGAACTTGTATGGCATGCCATGTGTCATTTTGTCCTCCTTCGGCTATGAAATTGATAAAAAGAAAACTATAGTCCATTTAATTTCGACCACTTCTTTCATAATTCCAATCTGATTCTTAGAGAGAGAGTTATGACTATTTTCCCATGGTCACCTCTTTGAGATAAAATTTGGGAGCCTGCAAAAACTCGAACTTCGAAAGATCATATATTTTAAAATATTGCAAACCAAGATCTTAAATTTATGCATGATGTTTCTCATGCTTTCCTCACAACTGGGTTTCTTTCTTAGCATCTGAAACTTCGTAGAAATAAATTTATAGAAAAAATTCCACGGTGACCTATTTGAAATAGGGAAACCCTAGAATCCAAAGATTCAATACAAAATGTTATGAAAACAAGTACCAAAATAGAAGAAAAGAGAGATCAACGCCTTATAAAGCAGCTGCTTCGAGGGTGAAACCTCCTTTACATTACATAAGTGAAAAATTCTTGAATGATACAAATGACAAAACCTCCTTTCTATATATAGGAGTCCATGGGGTCACAATATAATCCTAGCCGACCTAACAATAATAATGTAAGGAAACAACAATAACAATAGAGGGATTTTATGGGGTACAATAATAACAATATGGGGACTACAGGGGTACAAAAATAACAATAAGGGGGCTACCCTAACAACAATAAGGGACTACACTCGTAATATAGTGACCTAACAGAACGATTAGTTGGAATCATGGCTTCTTTTATCAATTATCCTTTGGTGTTGACATTTCTAGTGCAAGGGGTTGTAAACACACTGGGTGGTTTTCGTGGGACTCTTACTACATTTGATTAGATAAATTCTATCATACTTGCAATATAAATTGATAGGAATGATAGGCTTAAGGTAAACATGTAAGCTCCAATGGGTATGAAAATGGAAAAATTGTTGCCATGAATTTCAAGATTAGACATTTCATGTGAGAGCTGAAGTCAAATTATAATGTTCATGAGCTAGCATGGGTTGGAGATGTTGCTTGTGAATATGTATTCTTTTCTTACCCACTTAGGCTTGATTTCCATGTCTTGAATGCCTTTAGTATTAACTTGAATTGTGGCTTAGTAAAATCTCTTGTGGGTTCAAATGGTGATAAAAAGGTATAGTTTTGAAACTCTTGACATGCTTATATGAGCCAACATAAGGTCAAATCAAAATAGTTAGACAATATTTGTGCAATTTTTGCTAAAATGAATTGGCACATAGTGTTCCATCATGAAACCTGATACAATGCTATTTGAAATGTCAGTTGCAAAAAATATTTCCTATGGATTACCAAAGGACAAAATTACACGATAAGGTATTATTTTAGTTTCCAAAGATTCCAGTTCCTATGGTTTCATCATTTCTCTTCCATAGGGTTGTTAATCCTTTCAGTAAAGCTTCAATAAATATCAGCAATAATTGGGAAAAATAAATGTGAAACAATGAATGTCTTAATTGTCAATTTATAACTATAGAACATTGGAGGAAGAGGCAACGTCTCTGAAGAAGTAGATTCTCCTACCAATTGTGAAATGCTCCACGTAATTAAGCACCATAAACATCCTAGAAGAGTGCACATCAGGGAATTAAATGGAATTTATATGTCGGAACAATCCCATGATTAGATTACAACAAATCAACAAGAGGATTTTGTGTGGCATGACAATTCAACAACCCTCTAATAAATAAATGATGCATTTTCATATATCATTGTAGATCCTCACTACAATAATATTTTGATGATTATTTTGATAACATGACAATAAAAAATAATATCAAACTCATATCAAAGGAAATGGAACCCTAATTGGAATCTTTAAACAACACAAATGGTCCTCTCATATTTCTCAATGAATGGAAAAATGAGTGGAAGGAAGAAGGAGATTCAAGGTCATAATATCAAGCACAACTGCTTTAAATTAGGTAATTCGAGGGAAACATCAAGCAAGAGTATATCTTGGAGGATGGTTCTCATCTTTAGGTAACTAGAGATATTTCTAATATTCAAAGGTTTGAATTGAAGACAATGAATGGACCTTGAGTTAAAGTATAAGAAGGCTTACGTGGAGTTTCTTTGTTTGATGGGAGGTTGCATGTCATGAGTGATCAAGTATTAACATGGAATTTTAGGGTGTATTAATAGGTGTTTTATAGTTTTTTCTCATAAGCACACAAGTACTCATACAAATCCTTACCATGCTAGTAAGACACAAAATGCAAATTATAATTATTAAAAAATATTATCAACAGTTAGGGAAGTAGTAAGTACATGATCAAAGTGCACAATCCTTCCTCAACAACCCATGCAAGCCCACAATTTCAAACAAAGGGATTTTTCTCTCAAGGTCACATGTTTGATAAATGCATGAATTATATATTATTATACTGTAAAAAATATTTTTCAATATCCATGAAATATAAAATGTTAAAATTCATATAAAATTCCATTAGAATAGGATAAGTTGAATAGGTGTTGGAATTATGGTGTGCATGGTTATAGATAGCTAATGTTTGAATTGGTTCACAATTACATCTATCTCATGTTGGCATTGTTTTCAACCCTATGTAGATGATTTGATGTTTGGATGTCCTCCTTGTAGCATGGTTTCAACTAGTTTAGCTTCCATTGGGATGGTTATGCAGCATTGACGCCAACTATATGATGTCAACCTTGTGATGTATTGATGATCTTAGGATGGAAGTATGGGTTCATGAAATTTTTTCCATGTTTTTCCTTGTGTTTCCTTTTTATGAAGTGATTGGAGGAATTGTAGATGCTATTAAATTTGTTGATGCATACATACCTGTGATGGAGATGATGGCTCAGGTGTCATCCATGTTGTTGATTTGGCACACTAGATCTTCATCCAGGTCTTCATTCTTATGCTCATGGAGATGACTTGTTGTAGTGATGATTTGGCATCATGATGATGATTGTGATGGTGTTTATATGCTACAATGGTGTATAGATGTGTTGTAATTTGTGTAGGTGTTTTTGGATAGCATAGGACTTGTTTGTTGTCTTGTCAACTCTTTTTTCTTAGTTTATAGGTCCATTTGGTAATGTAACTTAAGATACAAGTTTGATCCATTTGCACAGGATTAAAAGGACTTGGAAGAGGTTCAACGGCTTTTAAAGGTGATGGAGAAGGTGATCAAATAGTTGGTAGAGGTTTTGGGGTTGAAGTTTTTTTTTTTCCTTATGCTCTTCCATAGTCACTCCCATACAGTCTTTTCCATGAAAATAAGAGGCTTTAGTCACTAGGAAGCAAGCTTATGTGTGAGTCCACTTGAAATTAGCTAGTTTTGGGCCTAGGGCTGAGGCTTAAACAAGTTTTTGTCCACATTTGATGCACATTTCCAGAGTAATTCTACTTCAAAATTCCTAGAAGGTTCTATAAATTGTAGAGGAGTAGTGATATCGAAGATTTAGTGAAAGTAATAATTTATCCATCTAACCAGATTTGGGTGAGGATCATTGATCATGGTGGCCTTTAGGGGATGGTATTTCATAGATCCATGAGAGAAGAGAGTCTTCTGAGCTGATTAGTAGAATTGAGTCTCCTGGGTGATTAGTGTTGGCCTTTTATATATGAGGTCGAGTATCAAGGATGATTGGAATCAAATAACTATGTAAAAGATAAATGTGTTGACATATTAGAGATTTACGGTAGAGAAACAACAAAAGGGAGGTTTTTCTCCTGAAAGGGTTTTCGCCAGAAATATTGTGTCTCATATGTGATGATGTTAATTTTTTTTTCTGTGTGGATGATTTTATTTTAGTATATGTTTCTTATATGTTTAAATGTTTTTTTTTTACTCATATGCTACTAACATATTGTGAGTTACCGCAATAACAGTTGTGTGATTCAATTGAGAACTAATAAAAGGGAAAATTTTATAATAAGTCACGCTATTGATTTATCCCCCATCCGATAGTACTCAAATATTTCCAAGGATTGGTATCATAGTGGGGCTCTCATTTTCAACTTGATCATTGAAGAGTAGATCTCGGGTTTGTTGGCTGAAATTTTCATTTTTTTCCAGAATGAGTTCTCAAGGAACACCTGTTCTTGCTGCTGCAAATTTAAAGGTATGGAAATAAAGTTTGAAATATAAAATATTTTCTTCTAGATCTAAATTGTGGAGATTTTTTTGGGAAGGATTTGATGGATATTCACATCCATATAAATTATTGAAGACAAATTATCAAGAAAGGAGAATTATTTTAGAAAATATCAATAATGCAGACTTAGAGAAAGTTGGAGATTTGTAATATGCAAAATATATGTGGGGGAAGCCAGAGTGTGTACTTGGATATGGTACCAACAACAATAAGGAATTTGATAAAAATAGAAAAAAAAGAAGAAGAAGAATAAGAACAAAGGCCTCCAAAAACAAGAATCTCAGCCACAAGAGTCACATTCCTCTAGTGCACACAATTCAGCTAATGATGAGAAGAGATTAGAAAATATTGAACCCAATGGTATAAATATTAATGATTTTATATTTATCTATAATTTTGATGATTCGGATTTTGATCATTTTGAAGAACATGGTTAAGATGATAACGGTATTAAGGATCATAGAGATGATATTTGTAGACTAACAACTACATGAAAGAATATATAAAAATTATTAAGATCTGTGATGATAGGAAGGCCAAGCTCAAGGAAGATATTGTTATCTTAAATATTAGGTTTGTAGAGTCAGAAATATTTGAGGAAGGCATGAGGAAGTAGTACAAAGCTAAGGAAGATCAGTGTGAAAGATTAGAAGCTAAACTGGTATCTTTGAGAAAGCACTAGAAGATGGAGAAGAGCATTGTAGCCTTGGATAGTTTACCTAAGATCCATAGATCACCATTGGATAAATTTGGTATTGGATTTGAAAAGGGTGAGTCTAGTTTTCATGCACATAAGAAAAATAAAGAAGAACACAAGAAACCTATAGCAAATGATACCAGTAGCAAGAGTGGGAACTAAGGAAACAAAAAGGTAAACCAAAAGCATATCAACCAGCTCTAGCAGAATGGAAAACCTCAAGGACCACCTACTTTAGAAGATATTTTTCTCCAAGAGAAGATCATGGTAGCTCTATTAGATTTAAAATGAGGAAAATTCATTTTTTTCATTTGATGTGTGATGTACAATGCTATAATTTCCACAAGCTTGGTCATGTTGCAGCTAACTGCAGGAGAAAAAAATGTAGTTCTAATCAGTCTATCTTGTAGTAGTATCGAAAAACAAGGACACTGGATAACATGTATAATCATGATTTTTATGGTTTTTAATATTCATGTAACACGTTTTTCCATAAGTTATTTTATTGCATATCTAACCAATGGAGGAGAAGCACATTGTATGCAAGGTATATATCTGGCATGAGCAGTAGGATATTTGATCCTCTTGCTTCATATCTTGGCAACGTGGAGTGCTACACATGTCATAAATTTGGCTATATGGAAAGATATTTGGTGTTTCCCCATTACTCAAGGAAAAACTAGAATGAGAAATAAAATAGCAGTGAAGGTAGCAGAAACCTAGTGAAGGAAGAATAGAAGTATCCAAAGGTTACATGGAGAATGAAGGAGCAACAGCTCTTCAAGTAGTGAAGGGAAGCCCCTCCTGCAGTCCATGATTATTTCTTGCACATTTATAGAGGACTACAAAGCTCGTGAGAGGTGCATAACTTCAGGGGATAATTTGGTAGCTTGATAAGTACAGGTTACTGTAGCAGCATACGATGATTTCATTGGAGCCTCATTCATATTCAAGTCCACAATATCAACCTGTCTATTGAAGGTATATTGAGCTCGGGGGGAGCTATGCATGGTATCATATTTTCCTAGATTATTTGGTGTTTTCAACATCGTTTTCACTCATATTTTTGAAGCTACTATACATATGTTTTTTGAGTGAATTTAGTACATTTTTCATCCATATTTATTCTTTTGGTTTCACTGGAAAGTTGGTTGAAAATTTATACAACCATACATAGATTGGAATGTTTGTTATAATCATTTACAGGGGATATTTAGACATCGACCAGCCATGTATGAGTTTTTATATGATGATTATTACAACAATGTACTTTTTATTGTTTCATCATCTTATGTTGGTTGAGAGTCATGTCCTTAGTGAATTGATTCATCATGGTGATAGACACATTTATGCAGTATTTTGGTAGCCATATGTATTGGTTAATGTTAACGTAATAGACATTATATGTCATGTATTTGTGTCATTGTTCCATAGGATATGATCATACAACCCATATATTTATTGAAGACATGCACTTTTATTGTTGTATCTTTGGGTCATTTAGTCATGAGTCATGAGGTCATGTTATTTTCATGTATTAGTCATATATTAGGTTTTTTTATCATTACTACATCCATGTACATATAGAATTTATATTTCACCATTCATGGTCATGTGGATTCTTGGTCCACCTTATGCTTCTTTCCTTTGGAAAGAAAGAAAATGTTGCAGGGGAGGTAGTTCACTTCAGGATAGAGATGATGTTGTAGATGGCATGTGTTCAGGGAGAGAATATACTTTCTCTTTTTTACTTCAACCATCATTGTTGGCATTATGATATAATAGGAGGTGTTCATGGTGTGCCTTATACAATGTTATGACTATTGGTGTTCTTAGCTTCATGATATGAGCAAAGATTTTATGATTCGATATTGATGTTGTTGATTAAACATATGCATGCATTTTCTGATATGAAGTATGGGTTATTGGCTCATGTGTCTAATATTTCATTCTATGATTGATTTTTATTATGGTTGCCTTATGATGAACTATTGTTTTTTCTTCTATATTTTCTTGGTCGATATGATGCTCTAGCAGATGATTGGTTATATTTGCTAATTTCTGCCACTGATGTGAGAGAGATGGATTTTTTTTATATGCATTTACTTTCATCCACGTAGAGATCAATTTCTATAGTTTCTTTTATTCAATTCTTATTTAATATTTGGATGGATTTGTCCCTTTTCCATTGATGTCAAAGTCAGAGTGATAGAGGAGATTGGTCTGGAGTTTGAGTGTGGTTTCCATCAATGCCAAAGGGGGATATTGTCGGCATTATGGTTTGCATGGTTCTAGTTAGATGATGTTGGAATTGGTTCATGATGAAAACTAGCTTATGTTCTCATTAATGTCAAACCTATGTAGAATATATTATGTTTGGATGTCCTCCATGTAACATGGTTGCATCTAGTTGAGTTGGCATTGGGATGGTTCTGTTGGCATTGATGTAAACTATATTATATAAACATGATGATCTATTGATGGTATAATGATGGAAGTATGCGTTCATGAAGGCGTTTTCTTGTGTTTCTTTATGCTTCCTTATTATGCATTGAATGGAGGAATTAGAGAGGATATTACAGGTTGATGATTCATATCTACATGTGATGGATATGATGGATCGAGTGTCATCCATGTAGTTGAGTTGGAATAATATCTCTTCATCAAGGTATTAATGCTTATGCTCATGGATATGACTTGTTGCAGTGATGGTTTTGCCTCGTAATGATGATGGTGGTGGTGTCAAGATCCTACAGTGGTATACAAATGTGTTGTAGATTGTGTAGGTGTTTTTCGAGAGTAGAGGACATGTTGGTAGTATTGTGAACTCTTGTTAGTTATCTTTTACATCAATTTGGAATTGGTACTTGGGAGAAAATTTTTATCCATTTTAAGAGGTTTCAAATGACTAGGAAGATATTTGGAGGCTTGTGCATGAGCTAGAGAAGGTGATCAAACAACTGGCAAAGTTTCTGGGTTAAAGTTTGTTGTTTTTCCTTATGCTCTTCCCCAATCACTCCCATGTAGGCTTGTGCATGCAATTGTGAGGCTTTAGTCATTGGGAATAATTTTTTCACATGAGTCTAGTCAAAATCATCTAATGTTGTTCCTATGACTAAGGATTAAAATGAGTTTTTCTCTGCATTCCTCATGCACTTCGAGAGTAATTCTACTTGGAAAATCCTAGAAGGTTCTATACTAATTGAAAAATGAAGAAATGGGTTGAATGAGTCCTCTAGTGGGTGTGAACACTATAAGTGCACAAGTACTAATGATAATATCTTGATATCGTCAATTTTGTCCACCTTTCAAGGCACCCAAAGTTGAATTTCTCCCAACAAATTTTTATACATAACTTTGGAATTGAATATTCTTTGGTTGAGGTAAAAGAGTGAGAAAGCATTGGAGAAGTAGTAGAAGGATTTAGGTCAAGATTAGAGAAGGATTGCTTCAATGTGTGGCTTCTAATGGGATTATCATAGTAGAATTCCGAAGTAAATCATCAAATTTCAAATCATATTTGTATTTGTTGTAGCAAATTTTGTTTGGAGGATTGGAGAAGACATTATGCTGCTACATCGTCATAATTTTGATGCATGGATGCGAAACATTATTTTTCTTATTTTTAGAGCATGTTTGTGGTGGTATTACATTTTATTTATTGATGGTGTCCTATTGTTGATACTTGGATTTCATAACTAAATTCTTGGTGAGCATAACGTCTTGGATCTCGTTTAAAAAATTATGAAATAAGGTCAACATAGTGTAGAGAAGCAGTGGCTTCATGAGGGTGGAGTATTAAAATCGAAGCTTTAGAGAAACGAAAAATTTCTCCATCTAATCAGAGTGGGAGAGTCCAATCAAATTTTGGCTAGGATCATTGATTGTGGTGACTTTCAAGAGATGGTATTCTGTGGATCCATGAGGGAACATAGTCCTCCAAGATGATTAGTTGATTCGAGTCTCGTGGCTGATTGGTGTTGGCCTATTGTATATGATTTCGAGGCTCCATGATGATTTGATTTAGATAACTATGTAAAAGAAAAATTTATTGACATAGTAAAGACTTAGAGAAAAGCAGCAGTAACAAGGGTGGTTTTTATCCTGGAAGGGTTTCCACCATAAATATTGTGTCTCATGTGTGATGATGATTTTTTTGGTTGTGCTTTGATGGTTTTATTTTAGTATATGTTTATTATATGTTTAAATTTTTAATTTTTACTCATATTTTTTGAACATATTTTGATTTACGGCAATAACAAATGTGTGATTGAGTTGAGAACTAAGAAAAGGAAAAATTTGATAATAAGTGTTATAGGGAATTCTGATCTGCGGATAAACTAGATTCCCTGAGTGTGGTTTTCCTTCACTCAGAGCAATAGAAGAAAGACAACTATTATTTTCTCTAAGACAAATAGATAGATAGAAAGGAAATAAACCTACTTGATGATCCTTTCACTCTCTTTCTCCGTTTTTCATTTTTTTCGTCTCTCTCAATCCAACTAAAGTTGCTATATTGATTCCTGCAATCAAAGACAGAGAACAACAAAAAACATGCAAATATACAAGTATCTACATACCTTAACCAAATTGAACTAATTATATTTGAGAATACATAGAAAATTGAGAATGCCATTCACAAGATATAAGAATAAATATGAGAATATGAACATATATCCTTATAAAGAAAGTAGGAGGAGAATATTACAGCTAATAGATCGATTCATCATCAACCTGCTCCAACTTCATTCTATCCTCATCACACCAAACATCATCTCAGAAACATAACAGCACTTCCAACTCTCATGAATTGAGAATACAACAACAAAACATTACACACTTTCTTCATCCCTAACACTTAGATGAGTGCTCAATTTATAGGGAAATTGAAGGTAGTTTCCAAATAAATGGAATTGAATGGATTTCTAATACTAGGTGAAACATGTTCCCAAGTTTATAGGTGATGGTTGGAAACTTGTATTCGAATTATGATACCTATGATCTCCTCTATAAGGCACTAGCCATGTGGAGATTCCCAAAACAATGATGATTTCGCTCCCAAGAGACCAACACACCCTTGAGTGTCATGAAGTTCACTGCACTACACCTTTGCATGGAGGTAAGTGAACTGCAATGCAATTAGGCCCATGAGAAGGAGAATTTATGAGTCAATGGGTCAGATAATGTATACTTCAAACCTTGGAAATCTCACAATTGAGGTCATCAAAGGAATGATTTTTTTTAGGGCATATAGAAACTGAATTAGGGGATGTTAGACCCTATTCATATTTGTTACACAGTAATTTGTCACCATCCCTGCAATCCCCATCTCGCCCATTGGAGGGTCGTCTCTGTGACCAATAATCAGTGTCATGCCTTGCTAATACCATCATTGCATCCCTTTCCATGAGGACAACATTCCTTTTGTTGAATATTTCCTGAGTAGACCCCTAAAAACACCTATTTTTTCCTTGGCGCTGGTAGCTCATTATGTACTCGCGCCAATGAGGAAAATTAACACTGAGCCTGCACCAATTGGCGCTCTGTCCCAGTTAGCACCTGTGCCAATCTGCTTTAGGAATTTTTTTTAAAAAAGAGGCGAAGTTTCGATTACAACAACTTCGTGGATGAGTCATCAAGAGTGGTTTCGACTGAATAACCATGGCCTTCCTCCTTTGGCCTCTTGTTTCCACCTTATGGGGAACCTCCCAAGGGATAAGGCCTCCCTTCTATTGTAGGGATTCCAGCCCCCAGCCTCCTCCACTCCTCTATAAATGAAGGGCATCGTCCGTGATGAAGGGGTGAATAGTTGGTCTCGAGTTCAAGCCATCAATGAAGCCTTGTGCTACAAGAGGCCTTGATTGTTCCCATGAAGCCAAATCAATGAGGATATTATTATCGATGCATCAGAAGAGAGAGGTCTTTCCATCTGACGAACTTTTGAGGCGATAATAGTTGGCGACCCTCCGAAGGAGAATTCAGCATCAGGGCTATGGTTGTATTCTTCTTTGATTGATTAATGATAAGTGACTATTGGTTATGGTTCCACTCCTGTTGTTGATTATGATGATGAGTTATGTCTTCTCTGACTAACATATAGTTTCATATACTGGATTTTACGCTTTCGTTTGTTTTTTTTCTTGCATGTGCAGGTGTCTGGTCATGAAAATCGTGAGGATTGTGATCTGCGAGAGCTAAGGAACGGGAGCGCTACTTTCTCTACAAGCGACAACGTTGGATTCCAAGTAAGCCTTCATTTCTAGTTGGTTTATTTGCAATTAGGAACCTGCACTATAGCGTGAACGATTGTTGCTAGACCTGATCTCGGCTAGTAGGGATCGCCTCTATCTGCAGAGGGGATTTACCTCCACAACAAATTAGCGACTCCGCTGGGGAGTTAGCCTGTTTTTTGCTTTATAAACTATGGACGGAGCCTGAAGTTAGCCAGATAGCCTTCGAAATGCTATTGCTCTGCATTATAGAAGTAGATCAAAGCTGCTTCATTCAATCTCCGAGTTAGTTTATGAACTGAACACTTGGAGTATTGTCTTGTCTTTTCGGTTGTTTCTCGATTCTTCTTGTTTGATCGGCTCTTTTGGCTGGCTCTTTTTGTGTTTTGATTTTGATTCAGCCCCAGAAGATCAAATCTGACCTCTGTTTTTCCGAGTTTTCATCCTTTAATGGTTGGCTTGATTGGCACGGTTTCCACCCTGACCTTCGTGCCAATTGGTGCAAGTTGCTAGTGCATCACTCGCGCCATCCCCTGTCTGACGCGGATTACAGCCAGACAGTCACGCCATCTCCTGTAGGTGCTAGGGCTTACCCTTTTTCGGAAGTTTCTTTTGGTTAGTACTCTAGTTCTGGGTTTGTTTTAGATCCTGCTTGAAGTGGTGAGTCTGGTCTTGGTTGGGAGAAATTCTTTGTTTTTTCATTTTCAAGCATTGGCGCTTGTTGTCAGTTAGCAACCCGCGCCAATTGGGCATTGGCGCTAGTTTTCAGTGAGCAAGTCGCGCAGGTTAGGCATGGTTGTCAGCTGAGAAAGTGAACCAGATTTAGGACTGTATGGTGAGACTTTCCCTAAATCCCTCACTAGTGTATCTACTCCCTTCTCTCTTTTCACTATATGAGCATAGATTACATTGCTCATTGTTTGAAATGTCTTCTTTCCATGATTTCTTGATGTAAAAGGGAATGAATGCCTTGTTTTGATCTCTTGCTTTGGAAGTCCTCTTTGTGTTTGACCTCATATGTCTTGTCGCCTTTTGATGGATTCTGTTACAAAGTGTTTGAAACAACAATTTCATTTTTAGTGTTTGTTTACATCTCTTTTGCATTCATCCTTCATTAAGAAGATTTGCGTTATTTTAGTTTTTGTCTCAAAGTTTTCTTTTCGTTAAAATACATTAGATCACATTGCATTGAAAAGTATTTTTGAGATTTATCATTGAACTTAGATCACATTGTTTAATGATTGAAGGCTAAAGATCACATTGAGTGCATTCTCTTTTATTAAAATCATGCATTAAGTAGATTCTCATTTCATCGAAAAATGCATTGACTGCATTCTTATAATTTGAAAAGGAAAAGGAAATTGTGCATAGATTACAATTGCATAGTTTTCGAGAAAGAGAATTTTGCATAGATCACATTGCATAATTCGCATCGTTGAATGTTTTAAATTACTTTTGGATAGTGAAAGTCATCTAGTTTGTAAAAATTTCGTTTACAGTGTTGTTGTTTGTTGCATCATTGTTTGAATCTCTTCCCTTAACTAGATAGCATTCATCGAATTGAAAGATTTCTTTTCTCATATAGCTTCATACAGGAGATTGTCATATGACATAAGGTAGGGCCTTGAAACCGAAACATAATTGAAGATCAACCATAAAATTTATTCAATTTACACTAATACAGCATTGAAACATTAACGAAATATTTAGAGGTCTAGGCTAGAGATGTGTTTCGGCGTCGTTAAACCTAGTAGTTGTCATTCATCTCTTGGCTTTAGACAGCGCTAGTACGGACTTGTGCTCCCCGTACCGTCGTGTATATAAAGGGAGACCCCATTAGGTTTCTATCCTTTATCCATAGGAAGCTGAGTCTTCCGGCCTATACCCGTGATACACCGAACACAGCATTTGGGGAGATTTCCTGCACGTACGTCAAGTCCTTGGTTGATTTCTCTTTCATTTTGAAACCAAGGTGTATATTGTAGTTCATGGTTATTTGGTACACCCTTTGCCTAGTGTTCCTGAGTAGTCATTTTGATCTTATCTGACTCCTTAAATTTGAAAATATCATCAATCGCTTGTCCTTTCATGCTTGTTTCCAATCTTAAAGTGATAGAGTCACCTTTTGCCTGTTTTTTGACTCTTAAAATATGAAATGGTAGAGTTTTTTTTCAATGTTTTAAAAATTAACTGCCCCCGAAATATTCCTGGTTAAAGTTAGTTTCCTTAGGGTGTTGTTCTGAAGATCATTTCTGATGGCAGCTTTTCCTGAGTTCACCAACCAAGGAATCCCCTCTGATGGGAATCCTGGTCCTTTTCCTCCTTTTGGTAATGTTGGTGCTCCTTACATGAAAACGTTGTCCGTTCCTGGGTTAACTGTTGGGTTTCCTGTTTGGTTGTTTTCAACCTCTGTGGTCCCGAATGTCTTGCCTACTGTTCAATGAGTTCCTCTGCCTGAACAACATCATGTTGATTGTAAGGTGGACCTCTCCCCTTCTTCGCCTGTTTCTGCGTCCTCCTCTTCTACTTCGCCTAGTGAAAGTCTGGATTCGAGTAATCGGGTGGCTAAGAAGAAGAAGAAGAAGAAGTCTGATGAAGGAGAGGCTAGCTCTGCGGCTATTGTGCCTAAGAAGTCTTCCATTGATAAACCTTCCAACCCTCCATGGAAATTCAAATTCCCTTGCATGTTGTGCCAGGGAGACCATCTTCTTCGAGACTGCCCTGGCATTCCCAAGGTGCTTGAAGCATGGTCCAACGGTTGCCCGCCGTTGCCTTTGGCTTTCGGGAGTCAAGTTGGGGGCACGTCTTCAACCAGTGCTGGTAAGACTCCTAAGAAGAAAGGTAAGATTACCAATCCCTATAAGCTGTGTGAAGGGCACCATGCCATTCACGTTTGTCCATATATGGATGAAGCCAAGTGAGTCTTGGAAAACTTAACCGGTTCTACACCATGCCTTCCAGCTAGTTATAATCAGCTTTCTTTGAGTCCTCCACCAGCTGATCCTACGATTGGTCAAGAGTCATCCTTGGTCGATCCCGCTCCCTCGGAAATTCAGATTTAGGAATCCATTCCCGACCAACCATTGGTCGTGGGATTAGTTAGCTGGCCCCTTCTATGGTGCACCAAGTCTGTTCCGTCGAGAGTGGATCTCACCCCCTCATGTTATTTTGGTTTCTTCAGATTCTTTGGACCTGGAGAAATATTCTCCTGCCCCTGTACCTCAAGAAGCTGCTCCTCTGCCTCCTGTGATGGAGGTCCCGGAGGATACTCCTCCCACCTTTGAGATGCAGGTTGTGGAGGATGCTCCTTCTTCTATCGTAACACCAGGGGAAGACCATCTCAGTTTGATGGTAGCCCCTCCAAGTAGTTTGGTCTTTTCCTTTGATTGGAATTGATTTGCAGGATACTGCCTTCTGTCTTATGTGCCTTTCGAGATAACGGTATAGGATTTTGGTCTGGTCATACCCAGCACCATTATAGATGAAGGCGCATCTATTAGTGTTCTATCCTCAACTACTTGGCATGATTTTAGTTCACCGCTGCTTGTGCCTGTTACAAAAAATCTGTTGGCGTTTAACAGAAGAACGATTCAACCGTTAGGGATCCTTCTGAGATTACCTGTTACTTTGGGAGGTAAAACCGTCCATATGGACGTGATGGTTGTTCCAGGCCCCTTGGATTTCAATATTCTCTTGGGGTGCAATTACACCTATGCCATGGGAGCGCTTGTCTCCTCCCTTTTTCGTGTGGTCTATTTTCCACATGAAGGACAGATCATGACCATTGATCAGCTTTCGTTCTTTGGTCCTGATGTGGCAGCTGGCCTGCCATCATCCCTTCCTGGCTTTTATCCACCCGTTGTATCTTCCCCACCGCAGGTCAACTATGTGGCTACCTACCCCATGCATGTACCCAGTGATTGTGCCATTGTGAATCAGGTGCTTTGGGTCTTGACTTCCAAGATGTTTTCCTTCCATCGGGATTGGAAATCTTGGGAGCGATGACTTCTTGTTCATTATGATGAGGTCGGTCGGAGCATGGCTATTTTCCTATTTCAAGCTCCTTAAAAAATGAAACTAGGTTGTCGGAGCAGATTTCCTTGTCTTGTGTCAAGCTCCTTAAAAAATGAAACAAGCTTGTCGGAGCAGAGTTCCTTGTCTTGTGTCAAGCTCCTTAAAAAATGAAACAAGGTCATCGGAGTAGAGTTCCTTGTCTTGTGTCAAGCTCCTTAAAAAATGAAACAAGCTGGTTGGAGCATGGTTCATCTGCCTTGTGTCAAGCTCCTTAAACCATGAAATAAGGTCTGTCGGAGCATGGTTCTTTTCCTGTGTCAAGCTCCTTAAAAAATGAAACAAGGTTGTCGGAGCAGAGTTCCTTGTCTTGTTCCAAGCTCCTTAAACCATGAAACAAAGTGTCCTGAGGATAATTCTTCCAATGTGTCAACCTCATTAAAATAATGAAACACGTTCTTGTTCAATTTGAGTCTTTTCCTTAATCTCGTAATTTGAACCTTCACTCCATCTGCCTTTCATATGGATTGAAGCTTTGGGGGCATGTACCTCGAATTGAGTCACCATGCTGGGGGGCATGCTTACATTTTCAAGCATAGTTTGTTTCCATTTCAAGCTTGTGTAAAAATGAAACCGGTTTCAAGCATAGTTTATCTTTGTTTCAAGCTTGTGTAAAAATGAAACCAACTTCAAGCAAATTTTCCTGATTTCAAGCTTGTGTAAAAATGAAACTTTTCCCATTTTACCTCTTGTGATTGCCATTTTATCAGCCTGTTTTGCCAGATGAGCCTTGGTTTTCTCACTCCATCGTCACTATCTTCTTGGCCGATCATATGCCTTCACTTGGTTGTTTTACCCATTCCTAAGGAACCACTGCGATGAGTGTTCTTGTTAGCCAGCCTCTTAACCTTTATTTGTTCTGAGCATTTCTACCATCACCGGAACCAGTACCTTCCCTTTATACCACTTGTTCCTCGAGGAGGAGTCATCTTTCAGCTCTTTTCTGACTCTCTAAACATGAAAAGATTGCTGGGTCCCTCGTCATTTCGATCTCATTAAAGTGGTTGCGAAATGACATCTACCCAGTATACGTTTACCCCTTTTCCGGGCTGGGATAGATTATTTACAAAAAAAGAATACCCTAGCCTGTTTCGACTAGGAGGTTTTCTCAGACAAATTTTTCTACCTTTTTGGGTCTGAGAAACTATTTACGAAAAGGGACCGTTGGAGTTTACTTTTCCACTATCTTTTCAAACTCTCTAAACATGAAAAGATGTTGAGTTCTTCCTTTGTTAGACTCGTTAAACTCTGATGACATTGGACTCAGTCATAATGACGTTACCCGAGTTCCTCCTTCCTAGGGCTCGTTAAATGTACTAGGATGGGCTTATACAACAAGCATATGGTATCGTCTTCAAGCTTGTGTAAAAATAAAGAGGTACTCGCCAGAAATGGTGGGGAAAATGGAACCAACATCATTGTCATGTCGGCAGTATGTCGCTCTTGAACATGGCACTTGTCTGCATTCGTGTCGGGTTGGGGATATCTCATTCGTTTTTCACTTTCCTCCGTGGGTTTGGGTGATCCCTTTTGACCTCTCATCCGCTCTTTGCCTCATCATCATGAACTTTGATCTATTGATGTCAAATACTGCCAAATCCACTGTCGTGCCGCCGATATGTTCAAGAGAAGTTGACCTCTGCAAGTATCAACCTTTCTCTGATTCTCATCCGATCCTGATTCACAAAGACATTATGTTCCTCTGTCTCATGTCGATGATATGGGAAAAACTATGGCCCACCTTCGATCAAGGTCACTTCCTGTCGACTTCAGCTCATTATCTAGGAAGCTGATCTAGAGACTCCCTTCTGGTACCTTGGAGCCTGCATGCCTCAATGGCAGGTTCTTCGCATTCGACGTGAGGTTTTCATCATTGGCCTCCGATCGAGTGATTCTACAGGTGTTCGATGTCATCTCATTGTTCACATGCCGTATATTTTACCTCTAGTACCTTGAGGACCATTGGCATTAATGGTGGTACCTCTTGCATCTGTTAACAGCTTTCATCATTGGCTGGTAATCAGACGATGTTTTTGCATGCTCGACTTCAGCTCACTTATTCGCATGCTTGAACTTGTACTTTGTTCCGGTCGAGATGGAGCACAAGACCCTAGATTCTACCTGTTATAATCCAGGCTGTGATTTTGTGGATTATTATGATTAGTTACATGACTCATTCACTGGATGGCTGCGACCATACCTGAGTCTATTTATCGATCCTCACTTTATGTCTACGTCCATGCCGCAGATCTGGATTATTACATACTCTGTTATGGATGGTTATGCCCATACCATGTATATATCATGTATTTGAGATATCATTTGTAATTCTCTATGCAGGTTTTCCGATGGCGGTGTTTTCAGTTGGACACGTTCTCGTAAAGCATTTCACCCCTCTCTCTCTTTCGGGCCTCATGCTTTAGGGGGCATCTGTTACACAATAATTTTTAACCATCCCCGCAAATCCCCATCTCGCCCATTGGAGGGTCATTTCTGTGACCAATAATCAGTGTCATGCCTTGCAAATACCATCATTGCATCCCTTTCCATGAGGACAACATTCCTTCTGTTGATCATTTCCTGAGCAGACACCTAAAAACACATGTTTTTTCCTTGGCGCTGGTAGCCCGTTATGTACTCGCGCCAATGAGGAAAATTAACACTGAGCCTACGCCAATTGGCGCTCTCTCCTAGTTAAGCACCCGCGCCAATCTGCTTTTGGAATTTTTTTTAAAAAAGAGGCGAAGTTTAGATTACAACAACTTCGTGGATGAGTCATTAGGAGTGGTTTCGATTGAATAACCACGGCCTTCCTCCTTTGGCCTCTTGTTTCCACCTTATGGGGAACCTCCCAAGGGATAAGGCCTCCCTTCCACTATTGTAGGGATCCCAACCTCCTCCTCTCCTCTATAAATATAGCCTTCATCCATTGATGAAGGGGCTGAATGGTTGAGTCTCCAAGTTCCCAAGAGCCATTAGAGCCTTATGCTGCAAGAGCCTTGATTCATTCCCTTAAGGCCAAATCCAAGCAAGGATATTATTTTCGAGACATCTGAAGAGAGAGGTTTGTCCCATCCCTGACAGGCTTTTTCGAGATGTGTTCTGCTGGCAACCCTCCGAAGGAGAATTCATCATCAGGGCTATGGTTGTATTCTTCTTTGATTGATTAATGATAAGTGACTATTGGTTATGGTTCCACTCCTATTGTTGATTATGATGATGAGTTATGTCTTCTCTGACTGACATATAGTTTCATATACTGGATTTTACGCTTGCGTTTGTTTTGTTTTTTGCGTGTGCAGGTTTCCGGTCACGGAAATTGTGAGGATTGTGATCTGCCAGAGCTAAGGAACGGGAGCGCTACTTTCTCTACAAGAGACAGCGTTGGATTCCAGGTAAGCCTTCATCACTAGTTGGTTTATTTGTAATTAGGAACCTGCACTATAGCGTGAAATATTGTTGCTAGACCCAATCTGGGCTAGTAGGGATCGCCTCTGTCGGCAGAGGGGATTTACCTCCACAACAATATTGTTCTTGGGGGATGATGCCCAATTTGACTAGGTCTTGGGGGATGATTCCCAAATTGACCTATAGAAATAAGGGACACTACTCATTCACCCCCCACCCCCTCTCAGTGTTGCTTAAAGGTTTCCAACAATAGGTCCTAGGAAATTTGAATCTTCATATGTCATTGAAAAGTCATGATATAGGTGAAAGGTCACCTTCCTGTTTCTGTAAAGGTGCCTCCATGCCTCATTTGAAAATGAATTTTATCACCTTTTCTAGGCTAAGAATTATATATCTATTTTGTGCTTAAGGAGCTAGAAGCACTCAACTTTAGGAAGATATTAGGGTAATTTGTGTTGAGGCTAGTGTTTTTCCTTGAAGGTTATATCAGCAACTATGTTCCACTATAGGGCTTTGATGGATCTGGTTGAAATGTAATTGAATTTGTAGCATGAATAATGAGAAGGTATTCACTTTAGACATTGATTCTTGTGCATCTTTGTAGTGGTTGTATTGTCCATCTAGTTTTACCATTACGTTTGTATGTGTACTTTCATGAAGGAGACATTTTTATGAACCTATTCGTATTTGTTACATGTGTGTTTACTTTTGAATATTTTTTATTCTATTCCATATTAATGCTACTAACTTATTGTAAACTAATTTACTGGTAAATTCTACCACTCTCTTAATTTTATGTGTCAAATGTTTTTGGCTAACTGAATCCTATTTAAGATGCATTTATTTTTATTATTTTTTTGCCTTGTTCTTATACATCATTTTTTATGTTTATCAATTACTGGTTGATTTCATCCTCATTATTTGGGAATTTCATTCTTGTCCTTGTACTAATATCTTTGTATTTCTGAGGTAGGAGTAAAAAATTCATCGTGGTAGTAGGACACATATACCACATGGATATCTTATCCCAAATGGTGTGAGGTGTGATTGGTACTTGACATTGGAGATACCCCCTGAATATTTGTTGGAAATGTTTCCCTATTAACATATTTGGCTCTAGAAGTAGATCCAGATAAAAAGTTGAGTGTGTGGAGCCTAATTTTAAACCTTCTACCTTCAAATCACTCCATCCCAAATATTTATCTTGGTTTGTTTTTCTAAAATACTAAATATTTTAGTTCCCACAGAATAGTTCTTCACTTGCTACATAATAAGTTTGATGAATATGGAAAAATATTTGTACTAGAATGCACACTTCAATTTCTTGAATTTTGACATTTTATTGAAGAACATTGTGAAGATGTTGCTTGCAGAATTTTCCACCTTACACTTGAATTTCATGTGAAATAATGGTGTAACACACCCCCTTAATGGCCAAAGGTAGTTACTATGTCACCCAACTACAAACATGTGGTTATGAGAATGGGGTGAATTTTTAACCTTTTTTTTTCTTATAGATCCATATGTCATGTGATGTTGTAATTTATTTTCTGTTGGTGAGATATACTTGTCCAAGGTTGATTTAGCAAGCTTTTTGTACAATGTGGATAAATACCTCATGTTTTCACTCAAAATTTATCTATACAAAAGTGTTAGAAAAATAACATATTTCAAGCATCTAGAATTCAAATTTAACCTATAGCTTTCAAAAAAATATTGAACATAGCTTGCATCATCTTTCTTGAAAAGGTCTAATAAGAAATGATGAAAATAACATGGATTCAGAAGGACTCTTTACACTACAATTTATTTTGGCATCCCTCTTCTTCTAGGTGACTTATATATTCAAATTTCATCAACCACTTTTCATATCTGAATCTATGCAGCTCATATTTAGCCACTATCACAACCAAATGTCAAAATTCATTATAAAACTCACCCAATGTCACCTTGCATGTAGGTGTATGATGTCCATGTGTAAAATCTACTTTTGTAGTTTATGCTTTGAATTTGGCTATTGCTGTTTTTGGAAGTTTGTAGCTTGAGTAGTGTAATTTCTATCATTTTTTATTTTCTAGATGTAATTCCCATGTTCACGGGTTCGTATATGCTTGGTTTTGAGCATGCCCACCAACTATGGAATTTTATAAGGAAACATCACCTTCATATTTTCCATCAAATACGTTTTCATGCATTTCTAAAACTCCCATACATTACATACATGTCAACAATTTCACTTGTAACAAATATATATGAGTCAAGCCCAGTTTGGATAACAAAATAATAGACCTACAGTCCAATTTATAGGTTGGAACATGCTTTAAGAACACTAGAAAATATGAAGTTACCTAGGATTATGATTACAAATTTCAATTGTAAAAATAGCATCAAGGATTACTTACAGTCTCCAATCTACGCAATCCTAAAATTATTGCAGTCCATGAAATATGTTTCCTTCAAAAATTGTTTCAAAAATTATATGTGCATTTGAAATTTAGGAATAGTTTGAATACATCCTTATAAAATATTTTTCCAGAAATAAACTTGAGTCAAAACCCTCTCTTTTTATGTGGCATGGGTATCTTTTCCCTACTGCAAAGCTTCTAGGTGAGCACATTTTGGAAGAACACTTTAATTGTTACCACATCTAACATTGTACTACACAGTTCTAATGCCTTACTAAAACATCCATAGACTGGAATGTAGATTCATGATTAATTTAGACTCTCTGTGTCTAGAATGGTGATTGTTACCCTTAAACTTTCAGCTCCACGGTACATCCTTTTATCTTTGAGTATTATTTTCCACTTTTGACAGTTATTTTTTTATTTAAGTAGTGTTATTTACCTTGGTATGCTACCATGCAGCTTCAATTTCCATTATTTACATCTAAGGATTATTATTTTTCCTTGTTGGCCTACCTTCTCCATCAAGGGTTATATGTTTATTCACTCCAATTTTCTTAAAGGATATTTTATAGGAGTAATGATGGGTATATGGAAATTACTATTAATGAAACATGTGGCAAGAATGGTTTTGTTAGCCATCTATAAAAAAATTTATATCCAATAATGGCTAAATAGTTCCTCAGATTTCCAAAAACAACCTTTTATGAAAATCTTGTAAGTTTTTGAAATCTCACTTAGTTCATTATCTTTAAGCTATCCATTCACTAAGATCTTCATTCAAATCGATTTCAAGATCATCCTACTGTCTCAAAAAGGTTCATTTTAGGTTGTTTTCCTCATTTCACCACCCTCCATACTCCTTCCTCATTCAATTCCCCCCCCTCCCCCCATCATTTCACCCCTTCACTTATACTCTCATCCATTTCCCCTTTTCCTCCATAAAAACCATTTCATTTCATCATTATCCCTAAAAAGGGCTTTAAAAACCATGTAAAATTATTTTACTTAGTTTTAATTAAACTTTTTTCCCTATTGGATCACCTAAAAACACTAAACAATCTCTGCTTTTAGGCCTAATCCGCCCCTTTTTGAAAAATCAGGACTTAAGCCCTTTTTTGGCTTAAAGCCACCAACCCCTTATCTTCATATGACCCGGGGTCCGACCACCCACTATCCCAAAAATCTCCCCTCATCCAAAGCTCCTCGTTCCTTTTCCCTGCACAGGACCATGCCTCCGCCATTTTCCTTAAGCCCCTTCTTCATTTTCCCGACACCTCACCCCACTTATTCCTCCAAGTGATTTCCACCATTGATCTACTTGATCCAATGGCCATCGCATCCCCAAATTCCACTCAGAATATTGCCACCCAATCCCCATACGCCACTTGTGCCCCACTACCATCGGGCTCCACCAGCACCATTGATCTGACTCCCTCAAATCCGACGACTATTAACCCATATCGCGCGCAATTTTTCATCGGGTTTTAATTCCCCATTTCCACGCGAAATTGGTGGTCTTGGCCCAGATGTGTGGCAATTGTTCTATGGTATCATGTCCATATGCGTCTAAACTGCTTACCACCTATGAGCCGCACGAAAACCACCAGTTTTCCACAAAAACGCCTTGCTTCTTCTTCGTGCCCATATTCAAAATTTCATTGTTCCTTCTTGGTTATACCCATGGAACCTCTCCCCTACTCATTTCCTTTACTCTGCACATTGCTCCGAAGCCCCCATGAAACCCCTGAAAGCATTTAATCCAAGAATGCAGGTTTTATTTAATTTTTTTCGTTTTTGTTGCAGGTCTAATGGCAGCAAAAGTATTAGAGGTCATCCCCTAGCCAAGTTCAATTGGAAAGGTGTCTGGATGATGATCCTAGAGGCTAGATAAGCAAGAGAATGGGTTTAAGGGTTTGTTTTCAAAGGTTGGATAAATTAATCATGGTCATCAGTTTGATCATTGAACCCTCCAATACACAGAAAAAACCCTACATACAGAAGACAAAGAAGATCAGTGAAGAATGAAGAATAGAGAGATAAAGGCCTAATCAAAGAAATTAAAGTAAAACAGAGAATTAGCATAAAGATTAATGATAAAGGAAACAATAAAAAAAAGATGATTAAAAGATTAAAACAGTCAATAAAGTGAAAAAGACAACAAAGTTGATTATAAAGGCCAAATCAAAATCAATCCTCAAAACAGAGATTAAAGAAACAGATAAAGACAAATTAGCCCAAAGCATGCTTCGAGTGTTAAATCCATGAAGCAGTTACTTCATCAAAGTCTAAATATGCCACCTATAAGCACATATTTTCTGCAAAAACATACAAAGTTATTATAGTCAGAAGATATTTTCAAAGAAGCAGCTCAATAGTTATTTCAAAAGTTATTAAGAAGCCTAAAAGTCAAATATTGCAACTAAGTAGCTCAGAAATTAAACAACATTCATTATAAAGAGTAGCTCTTTTCATATATTTTTTGCCTTGGGCCTTGCATGGTCTCAAAGGTCAAAAATCATTAACTCATTCATAAATGAACATATTAACCCTAATTTTCATTTCACCTCCTCATTTGCCTATAAATATAGTATGAGGACTTCATTATAAAGGATTATGGGTTGATTATAGAAGGTTGTTACTGTTATTTGTTCAGAGAGTTAATGAGCTAGTTGAGGAATACTAGGCTGGATAGAGAAAGCTTTGAGTTGTAAATATCCATGGTGTTGGAGTAGGTAACTGGTTTGAACATCAATAAAACAAGTTGATTCCCAGGATCCTAGTCTATGTTAATGGTGATGTTTTCCCTCTATGTCTTTTGTTTCTTCTTATGTTTTCATTTTTTCCATTTTCTCTGATAAAGAACAGAAAAATTAGATTAGGATTTATTGTCAAAGTTACCCTATTTTTGTCTGCAAGCTTTATCTTTATGTTTTCTTCTGCAAGTTTTGATTGAAGGATTCTTAATTGTCCTCCAGTTTTATCTAGATTGTTTTTTTTAATAATGATTCAATAGAGTGTAACCAGGGAAGTGTTGGTAAGCCCATATCCTTCTAAGTAAAACTTGAGATATTGTTCTTGAAAGATCTTTTCAAAGTATGCTAAGTAGATTTTGAACCAGGGAAGTCTATAGTATTCCCTATCCTCTGGCTAGTCTTTAAAAGTTGCCTTCAAAAATCCCTAAAGATTTTTTCAAAAGAAAATTAGATTATTCTTGTTTGATCGTATGATACCCTTATTGTTTTCTTGCTTATTTTCTTTATCTGAAAGTATTCTTAGTATTATTGGATTGTTGTCTGAAAAGTTTGATTTAATAAAATTCTATCCAAAGAAGTTTATGGTTTGCCCTATCCTTTGGCTTACTTCAAAACAGTTACTTTGAAAGAATTTTCTTGTTTAAGTAGAGCTAGAATATTCTTAACTGACTATAGCTCTACTACCTTCACAACACCTTAATGTTTCATATCACAAATTAATCTAAAAGATCTATTTAATCTAGATAACTTGCCCTATGACAACCCTTGAATATTTGTTGAACAATTAAATCCTTTTATGACTCCATAGCGCAATGGATTAATGCTGTCTTTTAGTCTATCCTTCTAGCTGAAACATTCCCTCAATATTCTCCAACCTTTAATCCTTCAAGTACCTTTGCAATCAACCAAAACCAAACAAAGTTCTCAGAGCTTCATAGCTAGCCTAATATCTGAAATAAAGTATAAATATATATCTTTGAAAACACTTATATAGAGAGATCCCTCTCTGAATCTAGGAAGGCTAGATCCTAGGATTCCAAAGTGGTTCTGATGTGGCCCCTGTAGTGTTCGTTCTTTCCAATATTGCAAATCACAGGGAGCCAACATAGTGGCAACCATACTGGGGAGATTGAGTAATAAACATTTCAGATTCTCTCAAAACTCAGAAAACCTCATTAATTTAAAATGAATCAAGTGTCAGCCAATATTGGTTCCCGATCATTGATGGTGGACAACAACCAGTCCTATAAGACAAGTAAAAATACTCCACTTGGTGACTCCACTAATTCTCATTATCTCCACTGGGAAACTTACCCTATCATCAAAACATTCAATAATATCCAGTCAATAATTCTTGTGGATTAAGTATCTCTTTTACGGTTTGGTTTGTCTTCGAAGACTATTATACCTCTAAGAAACCACTCTGACATGTTGGGTCCAAAATCATGGCTTCTGGAAGAATGCATACTAGGTCCCATCCTGGCCCAAATCCTCCTATAATTGTTGATAATCTTGAAAGAATTCTTAGGAAATCTCCTACATCTAAGAACCCAACTATTGTCAAACCCATCTTAAGAGCAAGTTCAGTTCCTGAAAACCTTATAAACTTGCAAAATACCCAAGTTTACTTACCTCATATAAGAAGCTTATCTAGAACCAAGTCACAAAGCGGTATATAAATGATAAAACTTGAGCTTTTAGACTCGCAACAATGTAGCAGTAGGGAAGCCTCTCCTTCCACTCCTCTCGATCTCCATTTTCTCCATAACTTTGGTTTCTCTCATCCTAGATCTTCTCATCATCATTTAGCTGGTCCAAGTACTTTAGCTACACCCACTGTTCAAATCACTCCACTTCATCACCTTCCTCCATTTGTTAATCCTTCATTATTTCCACAAGTTCATATCATGGAAACATGGTATGCTCCCTTAGTTCTTCCTTTACCTCTAATTGTTCTGCCACCAGATTATTAGTCCAAGGTTCCATTATATGATGCTAGTGGTTCTACTATAGCTCAAAAACATGTGGACAAAATGAATGACTACTTTGACAGACAAGAAATAGATGATGAAACCATTAAACTTAGGATGTTTTCTCAAAGCTTAGGGGGAGAAGCGAGAAAATGGTTTAGAGGCTTAACCCCTAATAGTATCAATGACCTCCCTACTTTTCATCTATTATTCTTAAACAAATGGGAAGTCACGAGAAACCACCTTCAAATCCTATCAGAATACAATGACCTTAAAAGAAATGTTGGAGAGAGTCTCCAAGATTATTACACTAGATTCAATAGTGTTTATAATGCACTCCCTGCACAAATGAAACCACCACAAGGCTTAGCCTTAATAAAGTTTCTTGAAGGATTTGACCCAGACATGTGTTATCAATTAAGGGAGAGAGAACCCCTCACATTAGAAGACATGTAGAAAGGGACAGTAAGTGTAAAAGCTAACCTTAATGCCAGAAGGGCTAGATTGAAAGAAGAAAAGAATATTACCTACAAAGATGAAGCAGGACCCTCCACATAAGATTCCAAAATTGATAGTTTGGTTAGAACCATGGAAAGGATGATGGAAATAATAAACATGAATGAGAGAGCTTATCCTAAAGAAAACCAAACAACTTCTCAAAACAGAAACCAAGCCCAAAATCAAAACCAGAATTTTAGGAGAAACCCCCCTCAAATAAGACAAAGAGGTGATGATCAAGACCTCCCTTTCAAGAAAAATATGATGATGAGGAGAAGGAGATAGTATAGGAATCAGAGAAAAATCACATGAACATGTTGCAAACAAATGATGAGGATACTGTTTTCCTCACCAGGAAAGAACAAGCCATATATACACCTTATGAAGAAGAGAGCTTAGAGTCTGCAGAATACCAACAAGGATTTGAAAATGCCATAATAGAAGTACATAAAAAATATGAATTGAGGAGTAAAAATAATCAAGAATTTCCCAATAAAAATACCTCTGAAATCTCTGCTAAAAATAGCCCTGTAAACACTTCCAAAAACCCAACAGAAAACCATAAAACAATGGCTGAAAATTATGATAAAAACAAAGGAAAAAGAACTCAAAATTATAGCAAACTTAGTGGTGACCCTAGTAGCACTAGCACCTCAGCTAATTATCCTAATAAAACCCTTTTAACTTCTATTCATAATAAAAACCAGCAAGCTGATTTCGCTGAGAAAAAAGTGACTAAAAAGGCTGAATTAAACATTCCCAAAAATCAGACTCCTTTTAGCATAGAGAGTGAAATTTCCAAAATTAAAATCTCCATTCTTATCACTGAATTAGTCACACAAGATGTATATAAATCCAAACTGTTAAGAGCTTTGAGTATAGGAGATAACAATGATTATGTTAACTTAAATGATGAAAAACCTGAGCTTCTGTTTGGACCAGAAGTGGAAGGAAAATTTCAAGAAGGAGGTGTTCCTCCATTTTATGTTAGTCTAAACATCCATGATAACATTTTTCACAGTGCCATGCTTGATTCAAGAGCATCACACAACCTCATGCCCAAAGTAATAATGGAAAGATTAGGCCTTGAGGTAACTAGGCCCTATAAATATTTATACTCATTTGACTCCAGTAGGGTCAAATGCCAAGGCCTAATAAAAGATCTTTGTGTCGACTTAGCACAAATCCCAGCCAAAATCTTATTGATGGACATAGTAGTGGATGATATACGTCACAAATATGGCATGCTCCTTTCAAGATCTTGGGCTACTAAGCTTCAAGGCACTATGCAAATGGATATGACTTATGCCACCATCCTTGTCTTCAGTCAACCTAGAAGACTATATAGGGAAACAAACATGAAATACATCATGAGTAGTCTATAAAGACCAAATAACTCCCCTCTTTATTCTATTCATACAGACCTTGACTCATTCATTCTTTACAATGATGAAAATTTTAATGAGCAAGAGGAGGTAAATAAAAAGTAACAATGGGAAAAGAAGAAGAGAAGGAGGAAAGGCCAAAACAGTTTTCTAATTCAGAAAATTACCGCAAACATGAGGAAGATCTTAGGGATCAAATTAATCACCAACATATTTCTTTCCATGAGAAACATATAGAAAATTCTCAGTGCAATGAAAACCATGAGAAACAAGACAAAACTAAACATAGTGCAGACCCTAAATAAAAACACAGTGGAAACTATGACAAACAGAACAAAGAGGACATAAATGAATTTAATGACATATCTGAACATGAACCCATTTGGATTATGATTTTTGATGGGTCTTGTAGTAAAATTGGTGTAGGGGTAGGCATATGGGTACATAACATAGAAAACAATCATGTTGAAGGCCATTCATACAAATTAAATTTTCAATGCACCAGCAACATAGCAGAGTATGAAGCACTCCTCTTAGAACTACATTTAATGAAAAAATTGGGAACCAAGAGGATAATTATCCATGGATATTCAGAGCTGATAATTAGGAAAGTAAATAGATAATACATTGCCAAGCATCCAAGAATAAGAGGCTATAGAGATGATGCCATGGACCTCTTAAAAACCTTCATAGAATATGAGCTCACCTTTGTCCCCAAAAACCAAAAATTCTTGCCAATGGTTTAGCCTTTGCTGCTTGTACATGTCTGAAACCTTATAAAAGAAAAAAATATACAATCCAAGTCAAATATATACCAGCAATCTGAGATAATGAAAGATACTGGCAAGTTTTTCAAGGAGATAAAGAAATATTAGATTTTTTAGTCCATAAATGAGTTTGAAGTGCCAAATTCAGACTCAGAGTATGAAGAAGACTATCCTACTAAGGAACAAACTTGCCAAGGAGAACCTCCTAATACTGTTGATATAAATCTGTTAACCAAAGGATGCAAACATAAAATAGAAAGGTGCACTATTTTAGAAAAAGAAGATCTAGAAGTGTTGTAGTCTAACAGTGAAAACTTTCCAAAAGGACAAGTGCCTCTATAAGAATTATTTTACTTTAATGATGTTTCCAAAAAGCCAAAAATAGAGCCCACTAAAGCTGATTTCGAAGAATGTAACATATGTAGTAAATAAAGGCCCAGAATGATCAAATTATCCAAAACACTGCCAACTCACATAAAAATGAAATATCTTGTGTTGTTTAGAGAGTTTTCTAATGTGTTTTCTTGGAGTTATGAAGATTTAAATCATATGATATAGAGACAATCTAGCATAACATACCCCTCAAAGAGAAACATAAACCCTTTAGACAAAAATTGCGTAAAATAAACCCTGTGCAATTACCTCTAGTTGAGAAATAAATCAAGAAAATGTATGATGCTGGGATTATAGTCCCTATGAGATACTCAGAATGGGTATTCAATTTTGTATCTGTAAGGAAGAAAACAGGAGAAATAAGGCTTTGTATAGACTTCAGAAAGTTAAACATGGCCTCATTAAAGGACAACTATGCCTTGCCCAAAATGGATCACATATTACAAAGGGTAGTAGGTTCAAAAAAATTTCTTTGCTAGATGGCTTCTCAGGATACAACCAAGTATTATTACACCCTGATGATTAACTTAAAATAGATTTTATCACACCTTGGGACACTTTCATGTATGTGAAAATGCCTTTCGGTTTAATGAATATTGGTGCCACATTCCAGAGTGCCATGGATATTTCCTTTTCAGAAGAAATAGGTTACTTCATTGTGATTTACTTAGATGACATCACATTCTATTCCAAAACAGATGAAGAACACATAATACATCTAGTATTTGAGAAATCCATAAAATATGGTTTATCTTTAAACCCAAAGAAAAAATTGTTTGCTCTCCAAGAAGGTAAACTTCTAGGCCATATCATATCCTAAGAGGGGATAAATATAGACCCAAAAAGGATTGAAGGTATATTGCAAATAAATCATCCTAGAAACATCAAAGAACTGCAATATTTCATTGGAAAGATTAATTTTCTTGAGAAGGTTCATACCCAACCTAAATGAACTCCTTAGAAACACAAAAAATATGCTCAAAAGGGAAACATGAGTTAAATCGACCTAATAAGCAAAGAAATCCTTTGAACTGGTAAAACAAGCACTTACTCAAACACATGTTCTTATTAGTCTTGATTTTACTAAAGATTTCTTCATATTCTCCTTTGCATTGGAACATATAGTAGTTGTTCTCCTATTACAGAAAAACATAAAGGGACAAGAGCAACCCATTGCATTTTTCAGCAAGGCATTAAGAGATGCACCTCTGAAATATAACATAATGGAAAAATAGGCTTTTGCCTTAATCAAATCCTTAAAATATCTCTGAGTTTACATTTTACACTCACACATTATTGCATTTGTGCCTCATTCCGTGGTGAAAGAGATTTTGACACAAGATCCTGATGGAAAAAGAGGAAAGTGGATTGTTGTAATATTAGAATATAATTTATAAATTAATCCCACTAAGCTCATCAAACGTCAAGGACTAGCAAAACTTATGGCTGAAACCAAGTTACAAGCACTTGATATAAACATGTTTAATGCATTAGATGAACAGGAGGAGTTGGCAACTCCACCCATTGAAGATTATTTTCTAAATTCATCTTGGTATGTTGATATTTTGTATCTGATTTTTAATATTAATATTCCTCCTATTTTGTCTAAAACAAAGGCAAGGTTTCTGAAGTTAAAAGTTCTTAATTACTGCATTTTAGATCATTGTTTATATTGGAAAAATGCTAGTGTATTATTGCTTAAATATTTGCCTGAGAATGATGCAGATAAGATCAAGCATGAGCTTCATGAAGGAGAATGTGGAGGCCACCTCTATTGGAAAACTATTGTTAACAAAATCCTTAGAGTTGGTTACTACTTACCCACCCTCTTTCATGATATCCATAAAATGGTGATTTCCTTCCATAAGTGTCAAATATTTGAAGGCAAAAGAAAACGACTACCCTTACCTTTGCATCCTATTATTGTTGAAGCTCCTTTTCAACAATGGGGTCTAGACTTCATTGGGGAAATCCATCTGTCTTCATCTGCCTAAAACAAGTGGATCCTCACAACAACAGATTACTTCACCAAATGGATAGAGGCCATCCCTTCTAGGAATGCCACAGAATCAGTCATCATTTCATTCCTTAAAAATCATATCTTGTCTAGATTTGGCTGTTCTAGGAATATTATCATTGACAATGCTGCTCCCTTTGGGTCTAGAAATATGGTTGATTTTTGCCACAAATATCATATCACATCGGTTCATTCCACAACTTATTACACTCAAGGTAATGGGTTGGCAAAATCCTCAAATAATTTTTTTGTGAACATCATCAAGAAGTTGCTAGAAGAAAACAATAAATCATGGGACGACAAGCTAGTACATGCACTTTGGGTAGACAGATTGACCACTAAAAATTCAATTGGAATGCCCCCTTATTAGCTAGTTCATGGAGCAGATGCAATATTTCCAACCAGTTTAGGAGTGTTAGTCATGAAGTTGATCCAAGAAATACAGTCTGAAGAAGATGATATGATAAGAAGAATTAATTAGACTGTCCACCTGTGGCAAAACATAGAGGAGGTCTACAATAGAGCACAACAAGTACAAGAAAACATCAAGAAGTTGTTTGATAAAATAAAAAAGGAAAGTGATTTCAAAATTGGTGACAAAGTGTTGAAATGGGACTTTAGGAGAGAAGATAATGGAAAACATGGAAAATTTGAAAATTTATGGAAAGGCCCTTATCTCATTCAGTCTGCTATAGGTAACAACGCATTTTTCCTTCAAGAGATGGATGCAACAGAACTTTTGGAGGTCCTATCAAGGGCAAGATGCTCAAGCATTATTTTTTTTGATGTTTAGTTCAAAGCTTTGACCATTGTAAATAACATTGCTTAAAGGAAAGAATTGAACAAAATGAAACACAAAAAAAAAAACAAAAGACAAAAGAGGGCAGATAAAAGAGTAAGTATAGCCCCATACCAAAAAAAGAGAAAAAATCTAAAAGTGTTGAAGTCCAAGTGCCACTACTTTGAAAAAATAAATATTATTCAATCATACAGCCTAATCTTGATTGAGTAAATTTAAATTTATGCTGATAGTTTAGTGAAATGAAGATCTGACAAACAATGTAAACTTGGCTTATCTGTAGAATATATTAGGAGAAGATAGAAATGGTTCTAAGAAGATCAAAACCTAAACCAATGGAAGAAAGAAGAATGTCTAACAATTTCAGATCTTAAGCCTTCACAATTTTGTTTTAAATTTCTGCAAATAAACTCTATGTGTAGCTTGTACAAAATACCATATCCCCATAACAAATCAGACTGTCTAATCCTGATTTTATTATGTTTCAATTTCCTATTTTAGAGCAGAGAATGGAAATTTTTCAAAAATTCTAATCTTGACAGATAGCCAGAATAGGTAGAGAAGCATTGAGTTCATTAGTTTAACCTGAACTCATGGATGATATAAGGGTAGAAGTAGATAAATTTATTGCTTTCAAATAAAAGAAATTTTGATGTTACAAGGGTTAGCAAGTCTAAATGCACCCATTGAAGAAATTTTTTTAGGAAATTATGTTGTGTAGGTAGAAGTTTGGGTTCAATACTAATCCTATTATGATTCAGATGTTGAAAGACGTTCAAAGCAGAAAAAATCATCAAGTCAAAAGAGGGTTTTCAAGGTGCAAAACAAGGCACTGGTCTACTGTTAGGTCCCTATATTACTAGTATAGTCCCTTATTGTTGTTAGTGTAACCCCCTTATTGTTATTATTGTACCCTTGTAACCCCCATATTGTTATTATTGTGCCTTGAAATAATTATTGTTAGGTCAACTAGGATAACATTATGGCCCCACTAGGATTACATTGTGGCCCGATGGACTCCTATATATAGAAATGAGGTTTTGTAATTTGAATCATCCAAGAATTTTTCATTCATGTAATGTATTGGAGGTTTCCCCCTCAAAGTGGCTTATTTATAAGGAGTTGATATCTCTTTTCTTCTCTTTTTGGAGCTGGTTTCACAACATTTAGTATCAGAGCTTTGATATTCTAGGGTTTCGCTACTCCAAATAGGTCATCATGGAATTTTCACTATAAATTTTTTTCTACAAAGGTTCAGAATCTAAAAATTTTAGAGTGCGAATCCAAAATACTAAGGAGCATTGCCACAAAATTTTAGAGCTTGGTTTGCAATATTTTCAGAGATATGATCTATGTAAGATAGGTCATTTTGCAGGCTCCTGAATTTAACCTAAACAGGTCATCGTGGTATTTTCGTAATAACTTGTTTTCTACGAAGGTTCAGAAGCTGAAATTTTTAGAGTGCAAGTTTGTGATCCTGAGGAACATCGTCGCAAAATTTTAGATATTGGTTCGAATATTTTCGGAGATATGATCTGTGGAAGTTAGGGCCTTTTGAGGCTTCTGAATTTCATCTAAAATAGGTGATCGTGGGAAAATCTTCATTGCTCTTTCTCTGAGCATAAGATTGGAATGCTGTAAAAATTGGTTGCAAGTACACAGACTGTAGTTTTCATTCTATCAATTTTAGAGCCAAAGGAGGAAACAGTGACATGTGGCAAGTCGTACAATTTCACTCTACTGAAACAGTCCAAAATTGGGTCATTGTGGGAGATTGGACATAACTTTGCCTTGAAGAATCCAAATCAGATCAAACCTATGGCATTTCAAAGAAGCTTAAAAGGGCTACTATAGGGCTTAATTTCTGATATTGAGGGTCTGAAATTATAGAGATAATTCAATTTCGATATCGAGCTCCTCAAAAACAAGTAAAAGGTGTGTATTTTTTTTCCGAATTGCATATGTCTTGTTTGAAGAATCAAGTTGAACTGATTCCAAGGGCATATTGTAGAATAGATATTAGTATTTGATTCTAAAATTTCCCCTAAAAATAATTCAACACCCACTAAGCCTTTATAAATCTCTACCATGACTCATGAAGACGAAGAATGGCAACATGACATATCAAAATTACAAGAGAAAGTGCAACAAATTTCGCTCTCACAAAGAGCAACAAAAAATGACATGGAAGTTTTGATGAAAGGCATGGAATCTAAGATGGATGGTTTGAAGAATGGCGTGGAATCTATGATAGATGGCATGGAAGCTAGCATGGAATCTAATATGGATGGCATGGAATCTAAGATAGATGGCATGGAAGCTAAGATCAATGAGAAAATGGAAAACATGAAGAATGATCTAAAAGAAGACATGGAAGGTTTGAAAAAGTTGATACAAGAAATGTTTCCTAATGGTGAAAAGATAGTAGAGGAAACTCATGATGAGAACAAAATAAATGTTAATCATGATTTCATAAAATCTAATGTTGGAGGGAAGAACCACCATATTCCAAAAATGGATATGAGGAAGTTTGATGGAAAAGATCCTGTAACATGGATACTATAGATGGAGCAATATTTTGATCTCCATAATGTGCAAAACACACAAAAGGTACACATTTCAACTTTACATTTAGAAAAAAATACATTTGTATGGTATCGATGGCTTTGCTCCTGTAAAAAAATTGTCAATTGGTCAATTTTTATGGAGGAAATGATAGCACATTAAGAGGATACAAATATCAACACCTTCTTTAGCCAATTGATAAATCTCAAATGAAAGGGTTTAATGGGGGAGCACATTGAGGATTCCAAAAATTGAATATAAGGGTAACTGATATTCTAGAGGAACACATGATTGATCTCTTCATAGGTACTTTAAAGGATAACATCCAACATGAATTTCACATTTTGGAACCTAATTCATTGGAGAAGGCATTCAGGTTGGCAAGAAAAATTGAATGTAAAATTATGGCGACAAGGAAGCTTACCACTCACTTCTATAAAGAGGGAAGTGTTGTTACTCCTAGATTTCCACAACCTACAAGGTTGGCACCACAACAATTGGAAGAAAAAATAGCAAAAGGGCTTTGCTACAGTTGTGATAGCAAATACACTAAAGGTCATAAGTGTGCTGAGAGGAAATTATTTTACATAGATTGTGAAGAGGAAGAAGAAAATGAACAAGAAAAGGATATACACTAGGAACCAACCCAAGAAGAGGAAGAAATGAGTCAGACCATATTGTGTAATTCATTGACAGGAATTACCACTCCTAAAACTCTCAATATAGAAGGACATATCAAGAATAAAATGGTAATAGTGTTGATTGATTTAGGTAGTACCCATAATTTTATTCATTGTAAGGTAGCCAAGGAATTGAATTGTTTCCTATACCTATCACCAGAATGTCAAGTGATGGTTGAAAAATGGAGGAACTATAAATTTCTTTGGAAAATTCCATAATATCAAGCTAACCATGGGGGAACATGTATTTAATAGTACAATTCTTACCATTCCTATGGGAGGTGCTGATGTTGTACTAGGATTGCAATGGTTACAATCTTTGGGGACGGTAGCTTTTAATTTTCAATAAATTGTCTTGAATTTTTTTTAGAAGGAAAGGAAGTCGAATTACGAGGTATTGCAGAGAAGTGGGGAAAGATAATAAGCTCTAATGTCATGAAAAATATTCTAAAGAAAGAAAAATGAGGAATAATTTCACAATTATGCTCACTAGAAGTTCCAACATCAAAATCATCTATTTCTGCAGATCTCGAAAAATTAATGGACAATCATTCCAAGGTTTTTGAAACTCCAAAAGGATTCCCACCTATTCATGATCATGATCATGCTATTCATTTGATTCCATGTATTTTTCCTACAAACATCAGGCCTTATAGATATCCTATTGTCCAAAAGAGCGAAATTGAATGTATGATTGCATAAATGTTAGAGGTGGGTATAATTCAACCCAATCAAAGTTCTTTCTTTGCTCCTATAGTATTGGTACACAAGAAGGATGGATCATGGCACATGTGTCTAGATTATAGGTAGCTCAATAAGCTCAGCATTAAAGAGAAATTTCCCATTCCTATGATTGAAGAATTATTGGATGAATTACATGGAGCAATTTATTTTACCAAATTGGATCTTCGTTCAGGGTATCATCAAATTAGAATTAAGACTGAAGATATTCCGAAAACAACATTTCAAACTCATGAGGGTTGTTGTAACTTAAGAGACAATCCCTTAGCTGTGATAAGGAATCAGTGCTTAAGACATCTATCTAATTATGTCACGAATGTATATATTTGTCTCTACCTTATCAACAGTCAAATATTAAAGATCAAACCCTTAAATATCAAATATATGAACATTCTACAATGCTATATTTAGCCAATGTTGAACGGAAGGATCAGAAGAAAAAGAAGGGAGAACTTCAAACTAATATGATGTTTTATACATAAAATATTATTTCAAAATCTAGAAGAAGTATATGAAGAAATAGTTAAAACAGAGGAGCAAAAATTAAGGTTTTTTAACTCTGAAATACATAAGTATAAAGAGGTCGGCTTCTCATAACTCTGTTTTATTCATATATGGAAAAAACATAACGTAAACTAAGAATACATTTCAACATTAACAAAATGATAGAAACTTGCATACTCATTCATTAACTTTGAAGGTCCAGAACTCGGACCCTTCCTTCCTCTTGAAAATTACATTAAATACGGTAAAAAACAGTTTATAACTGCTATAACCAATTCTAACTACCAAAAATACTTCATGAATTTGAAGGTTGTCTATTACATGCCTTGAAAATGTCTTTTTAAAATTACATTGTCTTCAGAAAATAAGATAAGTAAATATCCTAATCTATAGGAATTGCTAATGACGTGGCTTCTTTTCCTTGATCAACCGATTTGTTTTTCTTAGCTATAACAAGAGTTTGAATGCTGGTATTCACTGAACTTATTTCACCTTTGTTTTTTACCTTTCATGGGCTAGTGCGAAAGTGATTTCTGTCTTTACTCTTGCTCACAGCCTTCAAGAGCACCTTTTCCTTTTGCTGAAGAAAACCCTTTTAAAAAACCAAAATAATATGCCTCATTCATGGAGAAAAACCTTTTTTCCTTTGAAAAGAATGGAAAGAGAAATGGTGGGCCACAAGAATCACAATCGCAAGCGAAAGTGGAGTGGAAATGTTTCGGGCTGTGGAAATCATAATATGTGATGAGCGATGAAGTGAGGGGTGAGTGTGATGCGATGCGCAATGGTGTGATGATCGCATCGGTGGAAAATGGGAACAATGAATTAAGCGCCGAAGGGTGGTGCTATAGCACGATGTGATGGAGGATTATCACATTGGCAGAAGATGAACGACGAAGTTAAGCACTACGGAAATTTCGATAATGCGATGGGAAATGTTGCAATGCGATCACATCAGCAACGAGCAGTCTCTCAATTCTTGATTCCAATTATGCCTTCGGTGATGTTCCCTTTGAAAAGGATTTCAGCGATGCGATATGGATCTACGGAGCCTATTACAATAAAACTCAGTGTTCATAATTTCTTGAAATCCGATATCTGTTTAAATGTGGTTTTAATGCAATACTTAGTGTATTTTTGGGTGTTTCTATCTATGAAACCATAATGATACAATACGGAACATATGTGTTTCCTCCAGCAATTTTGTTACATCCTCAAACGCCTGCCTCATTTTAACTATGAAAGGTCCCACACTCATGGGTAATTTATACATATGACCTTTATTCATAGAAACAAAGTGCACATGATCAACATTTAGGCTTTGTCTGATAAATTCTAAGCCAAAGAGCCTCATTGGTACAAATGTTGGGAGCCTGTAAGGTTCAACATTTTCTCCATACAACCTTATTTCAGAATATTCTTCAAATACAAGCCAATCCCCAAATTTATTACTAGTTCCTAAATGTAAATTCTCCACACTCTGGCTGAAACTGGTTCATATTAGGCTTCAAATGGAACATAAATTGATTGAATTCTTCTCCTGCACAACTATTTTCCATTCGGAATATGACGTCACTATGGGAAGTCTCGAGGTACGGGTGAGAACTTTGGCTGGTGCCCCACAGTCGATATCCACCGTTGATCTCTATTGCCTCTGCAGTAAACCCAGAAAATTGCGAAGGCACCCATTTCGTTAACTATCGTGCTGGTAGTGCCCGCAGGTTGGGTCATCCAGTTCATACTTTTAATATCAACACTCTCTGCCAATTGAATTGATCGACCTTTAATATTTTGATACAAAACCCATTTGTACAAAGTTTAAAATAGTTAAACTTTAATACATCAAACTAATTTTTTTTTATTTTTATGCCAAAGTATAAAACTATAATACTTTAACATATTTGATTTTCTTTGAATTTTAGATTTTTTTGTATTTTGAATATAAAATTAAAAGGATATGCAGATGATCCACAACATCGGGCTCCACCTGGGGATAGTGTTTTTGGCCACAAAACACTAAGAACCTACAGATCAGTGCCTTGACTTTGGGCATGGAGTAAAAAATTGCTTGATGAAAAATATACAATGATAATAAATTGGATATGTACAATGATGAAATGATTGCTTCTAGTTTTGGAAATAGTGTTTCAAATACTGCCCATTCACAGGCAGTTCAACTGCTTCTCTGTCAAGACTTTCCAACATGAAAGTGTTATTTGTTCTGGCCTCAATGATTTTATACGGACCATAGCATAAAGGATCAAATTTTCCATGCTTCCCTTTATCCTCTCTTCTTGTATCCCATTTTAGTACCAGATCTCCATTTTGAAACATGATTTCTTTCGCTTTTCTATCGAAAATGGACTTCATTTTCTCCAGATAAGTGACCAAATTGTCTCTAACCTTATTTCTGTTTTCACTCAATTCCATCACTCTATTCATTCTTCTAATCAAGGCATTAGGTTCCTTACCATATACTAATTCATAAGGTGACTTACCAGTGGATATCCTAGTAGTCATCCTTACTACCCATAAAGCAAATACTAGCTTTGAATCCCAATTCTTCTGGTTCTCATTTATTGTCTTCTTCAAGATTTTCACCAACATTTTATTAGAGGATTCTGCTAATCCATTTCCTTGGGGGTGATATGTTGTAGAATGAGACAATATCACATTATAAGTTTGAAAAAAGTTTATAAACCTTACTTAGTTGAAAACTTGAGCGTTATCTGTCACAATCTTCACTGGACATCCAAATCCGCTAAAAATATTTTCCTCCAAAAATTTCATTACAACCAAATCATTTTCTTTTCTCGAAGGGACTGTCTCTACCCATTTTGTAAAATAATCTGTTGTAGTAAAAATCCATTTAAATTGCCCACTTGATGGTGGATTGATTTCCCCAATGAAATATAATCCCCATTGTCTGAAAGGTTCTTCAACAAAAACAAGGAGAAGAAGTAAAGGAGCTAACATTTTCTTTTCTGCAAAGAACTGACATTTTTGACAACTTCTAATAGTCTTGTATACGTCCGCAAATAAAAAGGGCCAATAAAAGCTTGATTTAAGAATCTTATGAGCAATTAATTTCCAACTGGAATGACCTCCACATAAGCACTCATGATACTCTTTAATCACTTCTATGGTTTCCTCTTCTGTTAGACATAACAAAAACACAGCAACAGGATCTTTCCAATGCAACTTAGCTTCAATTATAACATAAGGCTAGGATTTAATTGAAGGTGGACAAGAAAGGAAACAAAAATAAATAATAATATCTTTGTACTAGTTTGAACAGAGGAATTTATAATTAATTGTTGCTCTTGTCTGAATGTGATTTGATTCTTGAGTGAATTCTTCTACAGGTGCAAGTAAACTGATTCCCAAAGCTTGGAAATTAGATTCTGTTAACAATTTAGCCAGTCCTAGTCGTTTGAATAGATTTTTTGGTTTGATAGCCAAATCATATTCTTGGATTTTAGCAATCCATTTCCCTCATTTCCCTTCAACGTCACTATGTACTAATACATCCTTTACAACAGAATTAGGCACATATGCTACAATTTTAGAATGAATTATATAAGTTCTGAAAGCCTTTAATGACTTAACTAGAGCATATACTTGTTTCTCCAAGATATTATACTTCAATTATGCATGTCGAAGCACTTTGCTAAAAAACGCTACAGGCTACTCACTTCCTTCTTCATTTTTTTGTAGCATCATAGCAACAATTGTACAGGAAGATGAAAATGAGAAAACTTGAAATGTATTCAAGTAATCTAGACTAATTAAAATAGGAGCTTCTTGGAGAGCTTCTTTAATTCTTCCAAAATATTCGCTTGCATCTTTGTCCCACTTTACTTTAGCATCCTTTTTCAACATATCTATTATTTTCCTGACAATCTCACGATAATTTGGAACAAATATCCTCAGAAAATTGTTTTTTCCAAGAAATATTTGAATATCCTTCTTACTTCAAGGCAGTGGAATTGTCTATATCGCTTCAACCCTTGCTGGATCAATCTTCACTCCTTTCTTTGAAAGTATATGGCCCAGAAATTTTCCTTCTTCTAGAACAAACAAGGATTTTTTAGGATTCAATGATAATCCATATTTCCTGCATTTTAAAAAGGCTTTCTCGAAATGTTGTAGGTGTTCATCATCAGAACTTGAAAATTGTAACATCATGAAGATAAATAACTACAAATTTCTCTCCTACAAACGCAATATCCATTGCCCTTTGGAAAGTAGCTCCTACATTCATGAGGTTGAATAGCATCCTGGCATACATGAATGTTCCCCAGGGTAAAGTGAAAGAAGTTTTATTTTGATCCTCCTTCTCCATAGCAACCTGATTATACCCAGAAAAACTATCAACCATGGATAACCTGTATGCGCCAGTTACTTTCTGTAAGACAAAGTCCATCTTTGGCAAAGGATAATTATCCTTTATTGAAGCTCTATTCAAGTTTCTTAAATCTACACATAGTCTTATCTCTCCATTTTTCTTCCTGACCAGTACAAGATTGGAAACCCAATCTAAATATCTTAGAGGAACTATAATATTTGCTTGTAAAAGTTTCTTTACCTCTTTTTCAATTGGAGCCAGCAATAATGGGTTAGTTTGTCTTAGCTTCTCTCTATGAGGCTTAATCACATCTTTCAATGAAATTTTATGCTGAATAAAACTTTTATCATAAGTTTTCAGATATTCATATGACCATGCAAATACATCTGTAAACTACTTGAAAAGATCTACATACATTTCTTTGTATTCCTTTGGAACTCCTTTGAATAGTTTGACCATTTTAGGCTCATGTTGAGTTCCTAAATTACAGTCTTCCATTTCTCCATCTTCAACTACCTTTTTCTGGTTTACTATCACATCATTAGCATCAAACAGTATTTCAAGGTGTACTAAACCTCTGGGAAAAATATTATCTTTCAACTGAATTATCTTCTGGTCTACAATTGTCTGCTTCATATTTTGAGAGATTTCACCTTGATCACTTTCATCCACTTCTAAATCAATTTGACTGTCTTCAAAATTTCCAATCATCATCAAGAACTAATTGTTCTACTCATCATCCTCAAAGACCTGCCAATGCTTTACATTATTAGGAATTGAAGGCCGATGTCTCAACTTAATTTCATATCTCAACCTTGGATTGATTGGTGGTTTGAATGTAATGGTGGCAACAGCTAATGAATCTGCCATTCCATTGTCCTCTCTTGGAATAAACTGTAAATTAAAGGCCTCAAAATAATTTTGAATTAGATCCCATACCTCATTTATATAGGACCTCAATCTGGGATGCTTAGTCTGACACCAATTTTTAATTTGTCTTATGATTAATTCAGAATCACCAAAAACATAGATAGACTCAATTCCCATCTATTTAGCTGTTTGAAAACTTAAATTCAATTCTTGATATTTAGCTACATTATTAGTGGATTCAAATTCCAATTTGAAAGAAAAAGTTACAAGGTTACCTTTAGGAGATACAAATATGAATCCAGCTCTGGTGCCCTTCTTTGAAAATGCACCATCGAAATAACACTTCCAAAGCTTATTTGACTGCAACTCATTATGTACAATGGCTGAAGGGGGCTGATTTTGTGAATCTTCAGCAAATTATGCATCTTCATGCAGCATGAAACAAAAGAGATCCTCCTTCTCTTGACAATAAATGGGGGAATTACCTGCATCTTTCTTGGTAGTAGTTTTCAAAAATCTGGTTTCTCTATATAACCTCCTTTCCTCCCCATTAAAAAAAGGAATGATGGCATATGTGAAATCTAATTTCAAAACTCCTCCAAGTTTCCCCCCCCAAGATCTAGACAACAACATACTAAATCTGGCTGGAATATCTGCTACTACCACATCCATCATCATACTCTTAGCTGGAATTTGGGCTAAGGAAACAACCATATCTTTGATAAGACCCACACACTTTACCCTTTTTGAATCAAAGGAATAAAGGTCTCTATACGTCTTGGTAATTTTCAAATTTAACTCTTTCATCACAAATAGTGGCATTAGATTATGTGATGCACCAGAATCTAGCATACAATTATGTAAAATGAAATCATGTAGCAGAACTAATATATAAAAAGGTGGAATAGAAGAATCTACCTCTTCAACATGAGGTCCAAAAGTAACCACTGGTTTCTCCTCTTGCAGGTTCACTATATCACCCACCTCGTCAGACTGAGATAAATTAATAAGCTCTGCAATTTCCTTCTTATAACCATGGGTTTTGACAAACTCGAGAAGTGGTACTTGAATCTTAAAATTTTCAAACTCTTTTGACAAACTGAAAGTTTGATTTTTTTTTTTCAACTTTTCAGGTTCTTCTTGGTTTCTGTTTGAATTTTCAGTTTGATCAGAAACAATAACAATCTACTCCAACATATTAGGGTCATTTTGTTTTATTTGGGAAGCATCAACTTGTTGTTTTTCTTTTTCTTTATCTTGATTCATGGGTTGTTTCCCCTTGCCTGATTTTTTAATTTGGTTCTTCTGTAGTGGAGTCACCATTGGAGTAGGTACTAATTCTGATTCTTTCTCTTCATCATATTTAGTTCTCAATCTCTTCTTTGACCTCAAATCATATTTTTTATGTAATTTTGATTGCATAAAATCATTAAACTATTTATATTAGTCATCCATTTATTCTTGATCAAGTGAGATATTAGTTTCTTTACTTTCCTCTTCATATTCTTTCTCAATTTATTCTTCTGATTCACCATCCTCCATATACACAACAGAAATTTTATCTTCATCTTCCTTTTCATTATCATCACCAGAACGTGATGGTGCTACCTCTATATATAAAGGTGCTTGCACTTGATCTTGATCCTTTCTTTCTCTTTGCAAAATCTGCTGGGGCTGTTTTCTGAACCAGGGATTAAAAACCCCTCTGTTTTGTTTTGCAGGTTTATTGTTGTCTATTTCCATCTTTAATAATTTGTTAGAAAAAAAATTATGACCTTATTCATATCATTGATCCTATAATCTTGATATGAGGCTTCTTCTTTGGCTTTTTCTTTATTTCAAACTTTCCCAGCAGCAGACATATTTGCCTCAATATCTAAGGCATCAGTTTGAATCTGTTTAAGGGTGGGGGATATTCTTTCTCTCAATGTAAAACTAAAATCTGGCTCAAATGCTCGAGCAAAAACAACCCTTGCTCCAATAGGAGGAGGTTTCATTTCCAGGGACAAACTATTATACAAATTATTAAACCTTTTGACAAAACCATTGATATTTTCATTTTATTTCTTCTTTATTGCATTGAATTATGTTAAAAAATAACCAGAGTCCCTTTTTTCTCCCCATATCTAGATGAAATGTCTTTATAATTCATCCCAATCATTTATTGAACCATTAGTAATCCTTTGAACCATTTTCTTGCCTCTCCACTTAGAGACTGCACAAAAAGTCGCATCACAACATCTAGATGTTCTACATTAAAATTTTTAGCAAATGTGTAGAACAAGGGCAAGTGTTGTTTTCCAGTTATTTCATCTTCACCAGTAAATCTAGGGAGCAACTTGAGATACTCCTGAGGCACTACATTCATTTGTTGGGGTAGATTTAATGGTGCATATATATTCATCAAGAAAGTAGGGGTTGCCATGTTTATGCCTTGATCAACTACTCCTTGAAAACTTCTAATCTTCGGAAAACTACTCCTTTAACGCAGTGAAAACTTCTAATCTTCGCTCCCCGACAATGACACCAATTAATGTTGTACCTTAAGAGACAATCCCTTAGCTGTGATAAGGAATCAGTGCTTAAGACATCTATCTGATTATGTCAAGAATGTATATATTTGTCTCTACCTTATTAGCACTTAAATATTAAAGATCAAATCCTTAAATATCAAATATATGAACATTCTGCAATGTTATCTTTAGCCAATGTTGAACAGAAGAATTAGAAGAAACAGAAGGGAGAACTTCAAACTGATATGCTGTTTTATACAGAAAATATCATTTCAAATTCCAGAAGAAGTATATGAAGAAATAGTTAAAATAGAGGAGCACAAATTAAGGTTTTTTAACTCTGAAATACATAAGTATAATGAGGCCGACTGCTCATAACTCTGTTTCATTCATAGATGGAAAAACAAAACGTAAACTGAGAATATATTTCAACATTAAGAAAATGATAGAAACTTGCATACTCATTCAATAACTTGTCAATATCTGAGTCCAAAAATTAAGCTTTGAAGGTCCAGAACTCAGACCCTTCCTTCCACTTTAAAATTACATTAAATATGATAAAAAACAGTTAAGAACTTCTGCAACCAATTCTAACTAGCAAAACTACTTCATGACTTCGAAGGCTATCTATTACATGCCTTGAAAATGTCTTTGTACAATTACATTGTCTTCAGAAAATAACATAAGTATCCTAATCTATAGGAATTTCTAATGATGTGGGTTCTTTTCCTTCATCAATTTATTTGTATTTCTTAGTTATAATAGGGTTTTGAATGCTTGTATTCACTGAACTTATTTCACCTTTGTTTGCTACCTTTCATGGGCTAGTGTCGAAGTGATTTCTATCTTTACTCTTGCTCATGGCCTTCAAGAGCACCTTTTCCTTTTGCGGAAGAAAACCCTTTTAACAAACCAAACGAATATGCCTCATTCACTGAGAAAAACCCCTTTTCCTTTGAAAAGAACAAAAAGAGAAATGGTGGGCCACGTGAATCGCAATCGCAAGAGGAAGAGGAGCGGGAATGATTTGGGTAGAGGAAATCGCAATATGCGATGAGCGATGGAGCGAGGGGTGAGTGTGATGTGATGTGTGATGGTGAGATGATCACATTGGCAGCAAACAGGAATAAGGAATTAAGTGCCAGAGGGTGGTGCGATCGCGCGATGTGATGGAGGATTATCTCATCGGCGGAAGATGGATGACAGAGTTAAGCGCTAAAGAAATTTCGATAATGCGATGGGCGATGTTGTGATGCAATCGCATCGGCGATGAGCAGTCTCTCAATTCCTGATTATGATTCTGCCTTCGGTGATGTTACCTTTGAAAAGGATTTTGGCGAAGCGATATGGATCTGTGGACTCGATGACAATAAAACTCAGGTTCATAATCACTTGAAATCCGATCTCTATTTAAACGTGGTTTTAAACCAATACTTAGTGTAGTTTTGGGTGTTTATGTCTATGAAACTAGAATGATACAATATGGTACATATGTGTTTCCTCCAACAATTTTGTTACTTCCTCAAATGCCTGCCTCATATTAACTATGAAAGGTTCGACACTCATGGGTAATTTATACATATGACATTTCTCAATAGGAACAAAGTGCACATTATCAACATTCAGGCTCCGTATGATAAATTCTAAGGTGTAGAGCCTCATTGTTACAAACTTTGGGACCCTGTAAGGTTCAAAATTTTCTCCATACAACCTTATTTCATAATATTCTTGAAATACAAACCAATCCCCAAATTTACACCTAGTTCCTAAATGTAAATTATCCACACTCTAGCTAAAACTGCTTCATATTAGGCTTCAAATGGAACATAAACTGATTGAATTCTTCTCCTGCACAACTATTTTCCATTAGGCATATGACGTCACTGCGGGGGGTCTCGGGGTACGACTGAGAACTCCGGCTAGTGCCCCTGCAGTCGATATCAACCGTTCATCTCTATTGCTTCCGCAATCAACCCAGTCAACTGCGGAGGCACCCATTTTGTTAACTATTATGCTCGTAGTGCCCGCGGGTTGGGTCATCTCGTTCAAAATTTGAATATCATCACTCTTCGCCAATTGAATTGATCGGAATTTAATATTTTGATACAAAACCCACTTGTATAAAGTTTAAAACAGTTAAACTTTAATACATCAAACTAAAAAAAAATTATTTTTATGCCAAAGTATAAAACTATAATACTTTAACATATTTGCTTCTCTTTCAATTTCATATTTTTTTGGATTTTTAATATAAAATTAAAAGGATATGCAGATGATCCACAACAAGGGTCATTATTAATTTTTGGTCATGCCTTTTGGCCTTACCAATGCATCTTCTACATTTCAATGGTTGATGAATTCCATTTTCAAACCCTTCCTTAGAAAATTTGTGCTAGTATTTTTTGATGATGTACTAATCTACAGAAGGTTTTGGAAGGATCATGTTCAACATTTTGATAGGGTGCTCAAACTATTGCAGGAGAAACAATTATATGCAAAAACATCCAAATCATTTTTTGGAGTACAAGAGGTGGAATATCTGGGTCATATTGTATCTCACGAGGGTGTTAAGGTAGACGCTAACAAAATTAAAGCCATTAAGGAATGGAAATTCCCCACAACCATAAAGCAGTTGGGAGGATTTCTCAGGTTAATAGGGTATTATCGAAAGTTTGTTAAGGATTATGGGAGAATAGCAGCACCTCTAACAAGATTATTGACGAAAGAAGCATTTTCATGGACTCCTGAAGCAACTAAGGCCTTTGAACATCTTAAAGAGGCAATGTGCCTAGCACCAGTCTTAGCTACGCCAAAATTCACAAAAACCTTAATTGTGGAATGTGATGCCTCAGGAAATGGAATTGGTGTTGTTTTAATGCAAGAAGGAAGACCCATTTCATTTGAAAGTCTTCCAATCAAAGGAAAGTATTTACAGAAACCTATTTATGAGAAGGAAATGCTAGCAATATTGCATGCACTAAAGAAATGGAGAACTTACCTAATGGGAAGACACTTCAAGGTAAAAACTAATCATGATAGTCTTAAACACTTTTTGGAACAAAGACTATCTTCTAAGAGCAAAGGTGCTGGGTCACAAAGAGCAAGTACAAGGGATTGTTAACATATGTGTGTTGGAAGCAATTTACATGTATGCACTCTCAAGAAAGGATGAAGAGGTGGAAGCATTGCTTTGTGCCATTTCTATTATCCAACCAGATTGGATAACCGAAGCAAGGGATGAATGGAAGAAGGACGAAGAAGTGTGGACACTCATTCAAAAGTTGCAGCAAGATCCTAGTACATTTGATACATTTAGTTGGAAAAATGATTCCTTATGGTACAAAGATCACTTATATCTTTGTAAGAATTCCCAACTAAAACAAAATATTATTTTTGAATTGCACACTTCTCCTTTAGAGACACCAAGATTTTTTTTAAAATTGCCTTTCTCTCCATTGTGGCAGTTAAAACATTTTTTTGGGACAGGCTTAACTATGATATTTTGCTAGAAGCTAGCTCCAAAAAAGAAGAAAAGAGAACAATGCTAGAAATAAGCCACTTTGGGGAAACCTCCAATAAATTGCATGAATAAAAATTCTAGATGATACAAATACAAAACCTCCTTTCTATATATAGGAGTCCATGGGGTCACAATGTAATCCCTAGCAAGACCTAAACACATTTATGTATGAATAATACCAGAAGTTACAAGGGTACAATAATAACAATAAGGGGATTACAATAAAATAGGACTATACTAGTAATAGGGACCTACCATGCCCTCTCCTCAAAAAAGTTGTCTCACAGATTGAGCAGCTCTGTACGTATAAAATTCTCATCCTCCCATGTAGAATCTTTCCTCATGTTCTTCAATTTTACAGATACTCAAATTGATCAATTAAGTAGTTGTCGAGTTCTTGTTTCTGTGACCGCTTCAGGTTCCAATTTGATTTTTCCTTCCTCATCAATTTCTGGCAATATTGTTTGAACTGGAAGATTTTCACCTATAACCTTATTTAAGCATGAAACATGGAAAACTGGATGCACTCGTGAAGAATCAGGAAGCTCCAATTTGTATGCCATAGTGCCAATCTCTTGCAACACCTTGTAAGGACCATAGTACTTTGGCGATAATTTATTATCCTTCTTAGCTTGCTTGAGGGACATTTGTTTGTATGGTTGTAGCCGTAAAAATACCCAGTCTCCTACATCAAAACTTCTTTCACTACAATGTTGATCTGCCTATTGTTTCATTCAATTTTGTGCCAAATTCAGGTTATCCTTTAAGATTTGGAGAGCTTCTTGTTGATGCTCGATGTGATCTTCCACTGCTTGAACCTTAGAATTTTCTCTTAAAGATGATGTGATGGATGGTGGATGATATCCATAAAGTGCCATAAATGGGGTCATTTTTTTTGTAGTATGGAAGGAAGTGTTATACCACCATTCAGCGAGAGGTAACCACTTGACCCATTGTGTTTGTTTATCAGATACAAAACAACGAAGATATCCTTCCAAACATTTATTTACTATCTCAGTTTGACCATCGGATTGAGGACGATAAGATGAGCTATGAGCTAATTGAGTACCCAAACAAGAAAATAACTCCGTCCAAAAATTTCTAGTAAAAATGGGATCTCTGTCGCTCACAATAACCCTTGGGTTTCCATGTAGCTTTTGAATTGTGTCCATAAATGTAGTAGCAACTGTACTTGCCTTAAATGGATGAGATAATGCACAAAAGTGTGCATACTTGGTAAGTCTATCAACTACCACCATGATGACACTCTTTCCTTCGGACTTAGGTAAACCTGTGATAAAGTCCATTGAAATCTCCTCCCAACGTTGACTTGGAATGGATAAAGGTTGTAGAAGTCCCGGGGTCTTAATTGTTTCCACTTTATTCTGCTGGCAAACCAAACATTCCGCCACAAACTTTTGAATATCAGATTTAAGGCCATCCCGAAAAAATTCTTTCTTCACCCTGTGGTAAGTTTTTAAAAATCCTGAGTGTCCTCCTAAAGGAGAAGTGTGCAATTCCAGAAGAATCTTTTGTTTTAGTTGGGAATTCTTACAAAGATATAAGGGATCTTTGTACCATAAGGAATCATTTTTCCAACTAAATGTATCAGATGTACTAGGATCTTGCTGCAACTTTTGAATGAGTGTCCATACATCTTTGTCCTTCTTCCATTCATATCTTTCTTCAGTTATCCAATCTGGTTGGATAATAGAAATGGCACAAAGCAATGCTTCCACCTCTTCATTCTTTCTTGAGAGTGCATCTGCAACAACATTAAGCTTTCCTTTTTTGTAGATTATTTCAAAGTCATAACCCAACAACTTTGTGACCCATTTTTGCTGCTCTTCTGATGATAGTCTTTGTTCCAAAAAGTGTTTAAGACTATCATGATCAGTTTTTACCTTGAAGTGTCTTCCCATTAGGTAAGTTCGCCATTTCTTTAGTGCATGCAGTATTGCTAACATTTCCTTCTCATAAATAGGTTTCTGTAAATACTTTCTTTTGATTGGATGACTTTCAAAAGCAATGGGTCTTCCTTCCTGCATTAAAACTGCACCAATTCCATTTCCTGAGGCATCACATTCCACAATAAAGGTTTTTGTGAAGTCTGGCGTAGCTAAGACAGGTGCTAGGCACATTGCCTCTTTAAGATGTTCAAAGGCATTAGTTGCTTCAGGAGTCCATGAAAATGCATCTTTCTTCAATAATGTTGTTAGAGGTGCTGCTATTCTCCCATAATTCTTAACAAACTTGCGATAATACCCTGTTAACCTGAGAAATCCTCACAACTTCTTTATGGTTGTGGGACTTTCCATTCCTTAATGGCTTTAATTTTGTTAGGGTCTACTTTAACACCCTCGTGAGATACAATATGACCCAGATATTCCACCTCTTGTACTCCAAAGAAACATTTGGATGTTTTTGCATATAATTGTTTCTCCTGCAATAGTTTGAGCACCTTGTCAACATGTTGAACATGATCCTTACAAGACCTGCTGTAGATTAGTATATCATCAAAAATACTAGCACAAATTTTCTAAGGAAGGGTTTGAAAATGGAATTCATCAACCCTTGAAATGTAGAAGGTGCATTGGTAAGGCCAAAAGGCATGACCAAAAATTCATAATGACCCTCATGAGTTCGAATTGTTGTTTTTGGAATATCTTCAGTCTTCATTCTAATTTGATGATATCCTGAACGAAGATCCAACTTGGTAAAATAAATTGCTCCATGTAATTCATCCAATAATTGATCAATCACAGGAATGGGAAATTTATCTTTAATGGTGAGCTTATTGAGCTCCCTATAATCCAGACACATTCGCCATGATCCATCCTTCTTGTGTACCAATACTACAGGAGCAGAGAAAGATCTTTGACTAGGTTGAATTATACCCGCCTCTAACATTTCTGCAATCATGCGTTCAATTTCGCTCTTTTGGAAGTAAGGATATCTATAAGGCCGGATGTTTTGAGGAACACTTCCTGGAATCAAATGAATAGCATGATCATGATCACGAATAGGTGGGAGTCCTTTGGGAGTTTCAAACACCTTGGAATGATTGTCCAAGACTTGTTGGAGATCTGCAGAAATAGATGATTTTGATGTTGGAACTTCTAGTGGGCATAATTGTGCAATTACGCCTCGCTGTTCTTTCTTTAGAAGCTTTGTCATGACATTAGAGCTTATTATCCTTCCTGGCTTCCCCGCAATACCCCGTAATTCGACTTCCTTTCCTTCTGAAAAAAATTTCTTGAAAATTTCTTGAAAATTAAAAGCTACCGTCCCCAAAGATTGTAACCATTGTACTCCTAGTACAACATCAGCACCTCCCATAGGAATGGCAAGCATTGGACTAGTCAATACATATTCCCCTATGGTTAGCTTGATATTATGGCATTTTCCAGAGCAATTTATAGTTCCTCCATTTGCAACCATCACTTGACATTCTGGTGCTGGGTATAGGAAACAATTCAATTCCTTGGCTACCTTACAATGAATAAAATTATGTGTACTACCTGAATCAATCAACACTATTACCTTTTTCTTCTTGATATGTACTTCTATCTTCAGAGTTTGAGGAGTGGTAATTCCTACCAATGCATTACACGATATGGTCGGACTCATTTCTTCCTCTTCTTGGGTTGGTTCCTGGTGTATATCCTCTTCTTGATCATTTTCTTCTTCCTCTTCACAATCTATGTAAAATAATTTCTTCTCAGCACACTTATGACCTTTAGTGTATTTGCTATCACAACTGTAGCAAAGCCCTTTTGCTCTTTTTTCTTCCAATTGTTGTGGTGTCAACCTTGTACGTTGTGGAAATCTAGGTGTAGAAACACTTCCTTCTTTATAGAAGTGAGTGGTAGGCTTCCTTGTCGCCATAATTTTACATTCAATTTTTCTTGCCAACTTGAATGCCTTCTCCAATGAATCAGGTTCCAAAACACAAACTTCATGTTGGATGTTATTCTTTAAAGTACCTATGAAGAGATCAATCCTATGTTCCTATGGAATATTAGTTACCCTTATATTCAATTTTTGGAAGTCCTCAATGTGATCCCCCAATAAACCCTTTTGTTTGAGATTTATCAATTGGCTAAAGAAGGTGTTGCTCTTTGTATCATCATAATTTGCTATCATTTCTTCCATAAAAATTGACCAAGGGACAATTTTTTTACGAGAGAAAAGCCATCGATACCATACAAATGTATTTTTCTCTAAATCTAAAGTTGCAATGTGTACCTTTTGTGTGTTTTGAACATTATGGAGATCAAAATATTGCTGCATTTGTAGTATCCATGTTACAGGATCCTTTCCATCAAACTTCCTCATATCCATTTTTGGAATATGGTGGTTCTTCCCGGCAACATTAGAGATTCTAAAGTCATGATTAACATTTAATTTGTTCTCATCATGAGTTTCCTCTACTATCTTTTCACCATTAGGAAACATTTCTTGTATCAACTTTGTGAAACCTTCCATGTCTACTTTTAGATCATTGTTCATGTTTTCCATGCTGTCTTTCATTTTTTCATCGATCTTAGCTTCCATGTCATCCATCTTAGATTCCATGCTAGCTTCCATGCCATCTATCTTAGATTCCACACCTTTCTTTAAACTATCCATATTATTCTTCAAACCATCCATCTTCGCTTCCACGCCTTTTTTCAAAACTTCTATTTCATTTTTTGTTGCTATTTGCAAGAGAAAAATTTGGTGCACTTGCTCTTGTAATTTTGATAGATCATGTTGCAATTCTTCATCTTCATGAGGCATAGTATAGCCTTATGAAGGCTTAATGGGTGTTGAATTATTTTTACGGGTCATTTTTTAGAACCCAATACTAATATCTATTCTACAATATGCCCTTGGAATCAATTCAAATTGATTCTTCAAACAAGACTTATGCAATTTGGAAAAAAAAATACACACCTTTTTCTTGCTTTTGAGGAGCTCGATATTGAAATTGGATTATCTCTGTGATTCCGGCTCTTCAATATCTAAAATTTGGCACTAAGGTAGCCTTCTGAATTATCTTTTGAATGCCATAAGTTTGACTTGATTTTGATTCTCCAAGGCAAATTTATGTCCAATCTCCCACAATGATCTAATCATGGACTAGTTCAGTAGAGCGAAATTGTACAACTTGCCACGTGTCACTGTTTCATATTTTAGCTCTGAAATTGATAGCAAAGAAACTGCAGTCTGTGTAATTGTGACCACTTTTTACGGCACTCCAATTCAATGTTCAGAGAGAGAGTTATGAATATTTTCCCACGATCACCTCTTTGAGATGAAATTCAGGAGCCTGAAAAAGCACTACCTTCCACAAATCATATGTCCGAAAATATTTTGAACCAAGCTCTAAAAGTTTGTGACAAATTTCCTCAGGATTTCAGATTCATGCCCTAAAAATTTCAAATTTTGAACCTTCGTAGAAAAAACGTTATACCGCAAATGCCACGATGACCTGTTTAGATTAAATTGAAGAGCATGCAAAAATACCTAACTTCCATAGAGCCTTCCAAAGGCCTAACCAAGATCTAAAATTTTGCGACAATGCTCCTCAAGATTTCGGCTTCACACCCTAAAAATTTAAGCTTCTGAAACATCATAGAAAAAAAGTTATATCGAAAATTTCACGATGACCTGTTTGGAATAGCGAAACCCTAGAATCCAAAGCTCTGATACCAAATGTTGTGAAGCCAGCTCCAAACATAGAAGAAAAGAGATATCAACGCCTTAGAAATAAGCCACTTCTAAGGGGGAAACTCCAATACATTACATGAATGAAAAATTCCTGGGTGATACAAATTACAAAACCTCCTTTCTATATATAGGAGTCCATGGGACCACAATGTAATCCTAGTGGGGCCACAATGTAATCATAGCTAACCTAACAATAATAATTTAAGGGCACAATAATAACAATATGGGGGTTACAAGGGTACAATACTAACAGTAAGGGGGTTACACTAACAAAAATAAGGGACTATACTAGTAATATAGGGACCTAACATATTCAAAATTTTGTGGCGGATCGTTTGGTTTGCCAACAGAATAAAGTTGAGACAATTAAAACCCCGGGTCTTCTACAACCTTTATCCATTCCAAGTCAATGTTGGGAGGAGATTTCAATGGATTTTATCATAGGTTTACCTAAGTCCGAAGGAAATAGTGTCATCATGGTGGTAGTTGATAGACTTACCAAGTATGCACACTTTTTGTGCATTATCTCATCCATTTAAAGCAAGTATAGTTGCTACTACATTTATGGACACAATTCAAAAGTTACATGGAAACCCAAGGGTTATTGTGAGTGACAGAGATCCCATTTTTACTGGAAATTGTTGGACGAAGTTATTTTCTTGTTTGGGTACTCAATTAGCTCATAGCTCATCTTATCATCCTCAATCTGATGGTTAAACTGAGATAGTAAATAAATTTTTCGAAGGATATCTTTGTTGTTTTGTATCTGATAAACAAACACAATGGGTTAAGTGGTTACCTCTAGCTAAATGGTGGTATAACACTTTCTTCCATACTGCAACAAAAATGACCTCATATATGGCACTTTATGGATATCATCCACCATCCATCACATCATCTTTAAGAGAAAATTTGAAGGTTCAAGTAGTGGAAGATGACATCGAGCATCAACAAGAATTTCTCCAACTCTTAAAGGACACCATGAATTTGGCACAAAAACGAATGAAACAACAGGCAGATCAAAATCGCAGCGAGAGAAGTTTTGATGTAGGAGACTAGGTATTTCTAGGGCTGCAACCATACAAAAAAATGTCCCTCAAGCAAGCTAAGATGGATAGTAAATTATCACCAAAGTATTATGGTCCTTACAAGGTGTTGCAAAAGATTGGTACTATGGCATACAAATTGGAGCTTCCTGCTTCTTCACGAGTGCATCCAATTTTCCATGTTTCATGTTTTAAGAAGGTTATAGGTGAAAATATTCCAGTTCAAACAATATTTCCAAAACTTGAGAGGAAGGAAAAATCATATTGGAACCTGAAGAGGTCACGGAAACAAGAACTCAACAGCTACGAAATCGATCAATTTCAGAGTATCTCATCAAGTGGAAGAAATTACCCGGTAAAGATTCTACATGGGAGGATGAGAATTGTATACAGAAGCACCCAGAGCTACTCAAGTGTTGAGGAGAACACTTTTTGAAGGAGAGGGTCATGTTAGGTCCCTATATTACTAGCATAGTCCCTTATTGTTGTTAGTGTAACCCCCTTATTTCTATTATTGTACCCTTGTAACCCCCATATTGTTATTATTGTGCCCTTAAATTATTATTGTTAGGTCGGGTAGGATTACATTGTGGCCCCATGGACTCCTATATATAGAAAGGAGTTTTTCTAATTTGAATCATCCAAGAATTGTTCATTCATGTAATGTATTGGAGGTTTCCCCCTCGAAGTGGCTTATTTCTAAGGCGTTGATATCTCTTTTCTTCTCTTTTTGGAGCTAGTTTCACAACATCTAATTTCCAAAGATTTATTCTCTAAGGTTCTTGAAACCTCCAAGGAGCTACCTTCCCCAAGTGGAGCCATTGTTAGCCATCTATAAAAAAAATTATATCCAATGATGGCTAAATAGTTCCTTAGATTTCTGAAAACAATCTTTTATGAAAATTTTGTGAGTTTTTGAAATCTCACTGAGTTCATTATCTTTAAGCTATCCATTCACCAAGATATTCATTCAAATCCATTTCAAGATCATCCTGTTGTCTCAAAAAGGTTCATTTCAGGTTGTTTTCCTCATTTCACCACCCCTCCATACTCCTTCCTCATTCACTTCCCCCTCCCTTCATTTCACCCCCACACTTATACTCTCATCCATTTCCCATTTTCCTCCATAAAAACCCTTTTCACTTCATCATTCTCCCTAAAAAGGGCTTTAAAAACCATGGAAAATTATTTTACCTAGTTTTAATTAAAATTTTTGCCCTATCAGATCACTTAAAAACACTATAAAATCTTTGCTTTTAGGCCTAATCTGCCCCTTTTTGAGAAATCATGCCTTAAGCCCTTTTTTGGCTTAAAGCCCCTAGCCCTTTATCTTCATATGACCCGAGGTCTAACCACCCACTATCCCCAGAATCTCCCCTCATCCTAAGCTCCTGGTTCCTTTCCCCCCACAGGACCATGCCTCCGCCCTTTTCCTTAAGCTCCTTCTTCATTTTCTCGACACCTTGCCCCACTTATTACTCCAAGAAATCTCCACCATTGGTCTACTCAATCCAACGACCATCGCATCCCCACCTTCCACTCAGAATACCACCACCCAATCCCCATATTCCACCTGTACCCCACTACCATCCCTTCGAAATTTCACCCCACCATCGAGCTCCACCAGCACCATTGATCTGACTCCCTCAGATCCGACAGCTATTAATCCATATCACACACGATTTTCCATTGGGTTTTAACGTCCCATTTCCACATGAAATGGGTGGTATTGGCACAAAATCATGGCACCCGTTCTATGGTATCGCGTCCATATGCCTCTAAACTTCTTACCACCTATGAGCCCCACAAAAACCACTGGTTTTCCACAAAAACACCTTGCTTCTTTTTCGCGCCCGTATTCAAAATTTCGTTGTTCCTTCCCAGTTCCACCCATGGAACCCCTCCCCTACTCATTTCCTTTTCTCTGTACGTCGCTCTTAAGCCCCCATGAAACCCCTGAAAGCATTTAATCCAAGAACGCATGTTTTATTTAATGTTTTTCGTTTTTGTTGCATGTTTAATGGCGGAAAAAGTATTACAGGCCATCCCACAACCAAATCAAATTGGAAAGGTCTTTGGATGACGATCCTCGAGGCCAGATAAGTAGGAGAACGAGTTTAAGGGTTTGTTTTCAAAGTTTGGATAAATGATTCATGATCATCAGTTTGATCAGCGAACCCTCCAATACACAGAAAAAACCCTGCATACAAAAGACAAAGAAGATCAGTGAAAAATGAATAATAGAGAGATAAAGGCCTAATCAAAGAAATTAAAGTAAAATAGAGGATTACTATAAAGATTAAGGATAAAGGACACATTCAAAAATAGATGATTAAAATATTAAAACAGTGAATAAAGTGAAAAAGACAACAAAGGTGATTATAAAGGCCAAAGCAAAATCAAGCCTCAAAATAGAGTTTAAAGAAACATATCAGGACAAATGAACCCAAGGCATGCTTCGAGTGTTAAATCCATGAAGTAGTTACTTCATCAAAGACTAAATATGCCACCTACAAGCACATATTTTCCGCAAGAACATACAAAGTTATTACAGTCAGAAAATATTTTCAAAGAAGCAGATCAATAGTTATTTCAAAAGTTATTAAGAAGCCTAAAAGTCAAATATTGCAACTAAGTAGCTTAGAAATTAAACAACATTCATTATAAAGAGTAACTCTTTAAAGACATTTTTGCCCTTGGGCCTTGCATGGTCTCAAGGGTCAAAAATCATTAACTCATTAATAAATGAACATATTAACCCTAATTTTCATTTCACCTCCTCATTTTCCTATAAATATAGTATGAGGACTTCATTAGAAAGGGTTATGGGTTGATTATAGAAGGTTGTTATTGTTAGTCATTTAGAGTGTTTCTAAGCTAGTTGAGGAATACTAGGCTAGATAGAGAAAGGTTTGAGCTGTAAAGATCCATGGTGCTGGAGTAGGTAACTGGTTTGAACATCAATAAAACAAGTTGATTTATAGGATCCTGGTCTATGTTAATGGTGATGTTTTTCCTCTTTGTTTTTTGTTTCTTCTTATGTTTTTATTCTGTCCATTTTCTCTGATAGAGAACAGAAAATTTAGATTAGGATTTACTATCAAAGGTACCCTATTTCTATTTGCAAGATTTATCTTTATGTTTTCTTTTGCAAGGTTTGATTGAAGGATTCTTAATTGCCCTCCAGTTTTATCTAGATTGTTGTTTTTAAGAATGATTCAATAGAGTATAACCAGGGAAGTGTTGGTAAGCCCATATCCTTCTGAGTAAAACTTGAGATATTTTTTTGAAAGAAATTTTCAAAGTATGCTAAGTAGAGTTTTAACCAGGGAAGTCTATGGTATGCCCTGTCCTCTAGCTAGTCTTTAAAATTTGATTTGAAAAATCCCTAAAGAGTGTTTCAAAAGAAAATTAGAGTATTTCTGTTTGAATTAGGCTACCCTTATTGTTGTCTTGATTGTTTTCTTTATATAAAAGTATTCTTAGGATTATTGGATTGTTGTCTTAAAAGTTTGCTTTAATAAATGTCTGTCCAAAGAAGTCTATGGTTTTCCCTGTCCTTTGGTTTACTTCAAAACAGTTACTTTGAAAGGCTTTTCTTGTTATAAGTAGAGCTAGAATATTCTTAACTGACTATAGCTTTACTGCCTTCACAACATCTTAATGTTTCATATCACAACTTAATCTAAAAGATCCATTTAATCTAGATAACTTGCCCTATGAAAACCCTTGAATATTTGTTGAACAATCATATCCTTTTATGACTCCATAGCCCAATGGATTAATTTTGTCTTATATTCTATCCTTCCAGCTGAAACATTCCCTCAATCTTCTCCAACCATTAATTCTGCAAGTACCGTTGCAATCAACCAAAACCAAAAAAAAATTCAGAGCTTCATAACTAGCCTAATATATTAAATAAAGCATAAATATATATCTTTGAAAACACTTATATAGAGATTTCTCTCTCTGAATCTAGGAAGGCTAGATCCTAGGATTCCAAAGTGGTTCTGATGTAGCCCTTGCAGTGTTTGTTCTTGCCAATTTTGCAAATCACAGGGAGCCAACAGGGTGATTCAGTCATATTATACCTTGGAAAGGTGCTAACCTAAACACATACATATATACACCCACCAAATATCCATGCATGTGACTAATGTGGATCTCAGTGTTATTTTCAATTCCCATAATGCACTCAAACTCCATAATTTACCTTATTTCCAAATATTTATGTTTCTTGTATATAAAAATATGCATGTAGCAAGAAAAATATCAACACATAACTGACCATAGATCAAATACATATATGATCACCATGCTCATAACCATAAAAAGGATAGAACATAAAAAATTACCATTCCAAATATGCTTTAGCTATATTATCAAGGAACTATTGTCAATCCCAAATTTTGGAGGAAAATAAAAGCTAGAAATTGGTCAACCCTCAACAATAAACCTTTTGGTACATGGCACCTAAAAAATTAAGTACAAAAATACTAAAAAATACTCCAAACATGTAAGGTACACTAATGTCTTCTATAAAACAAGTATCCAATCATTTAATTTTGATAATGCTTCATACCATACAATCAACTCCAACAATTTATTGCACTTCTGTAGTAGGATGTAGCTCAATTATGTAGTGCGTGATTCAAAGGATAATGCTTCCCAATTTTTGCAGAATAAATGTAACCTATCACTTGAATTTCATTATAAATGCACACTGATCTCCTTTCTATGAATATCACTACATTGAGCTATTTCCCTTTTTAACAGAAAACACATCCATTGGTGTACTATGTTGCAACAATTAAGATCCATATTAATAACTACTTAGAATTAGAGTAGATTGGTTTTTTAGATTATGGGGGAATTTTTTTGTCATTTAAGTGTTGAGTATTTCATGATGGTTTTCTTTCCCTATGGTTGATAGTGTTGGAAGCCACCAGTAGTGGGTTTCTCATTGATATGAAGTGCCAAATAGACCTAACACCATTTGGAGTAGGAGAACCATACAAATAATAGTCATGACCACCATAACATAAATTTTTTCCTTGGCTACAATAAATGACATAAGAGAGTACGCACATAACCTTTGAAACACGCAAGTAAGTTGACATTCTGAAGCATACATTTTCAAAATATATAAGGAAATTCCATGGAAGAGAAACATAAAATGATCCTCTTGACAAAAAACATAGTACTATCCTAAAAGATACACACAAGAGCAAGAAAAGAATACTTATTTAACCTGCAAAATAGTTCACAAGATAACAATGATCATGAAAGAAAATAACAACCCACATTCAACAAGATATATACCAAATCCAACGAAATAGTTCAATTTTTTTAGTATGTATGAACATAAACATATTCCGAAAACATTAAAATAATATTCTTAAAACATACATGATACATGCATGAAATTGGTCCATTTTTTAGAGCTTCAAATATTAATTTAAACTTCCAAGATATACAATTTCAATAATCCAACACTAGCTCCAATAGTTGAACATTAACTCACCACTTGCTCCTCCAAAGAATGACATTTTCTCCCATGCAAAGCTATAGAATCCAAGATTAAAATTCCTTTTCTTGAGGCATGATGGTTTATTTATAACAAATGAGGTAACCTTTCACCTCCCGTTTTACTCTTGACTTCCCTCATGAACCTTCATCTCCCATATGACTATCAAATTTTTATGTAACCTTTGAGTTGCTACATGACTCTAGGAATTCATAGTGACTCTTCGTGTTCCATATGTGACCCTTAGTCTTCCATAGATTTTATATTTTCTCAATTTTTAGAAATACAAAATTATGTTCTACAAATCATGGAAAAATGTATGGAGAACATAAGACTTTTGTGATGACACTTCGAGAAGCCATAATTTGGTTACTATGACATTGTTACGTCTGTATATTACTATTGTATTCCCTCATTATTGTTATTTTAGCCCCCTTATCGTTATTATTGTAGCCTTGTAACCCCCATATTTTTATTATCGTGCCGTTACATTATTATTGTTAGATCGGCTAGGATTAAATTGTGACCCCATGGACTATTATATATAGAAGGAGGTTTTTTCATTTGTATCATCAAATAAATTTTCATAAATGTAATGTAAAGGAGTTTCCCCCTCAAGGTGGCTTATTTATAATGCATTGATCTCTCTTTTTTTATATTTTTGGAGCTGGTTTCATAACATTTGGTATCAGAGCTTTGGATTCTATGATTTCGCTGCCCCAAATAGGCCATCGTGGAATTTTTGCTATAACCTGTTTTCTACAAAGTTTTAGAAGCTGAAATTTTTACCACGAGAAGATGAAATCCTGAGGAACTTCGTGTCAAACTTTCAGATCTTGGTTCATAACATTTTCAGAGATATGATCTGTGGAATTTAAGGTTTTTTTAGGCTCCCAAATTTCATCTAAAAGAGGTGACCTTGGTAAAATCATCATAACTCTCTGTCTCTGAGCATCAGATTGTAATTCTATTAAAAGTATCCAAAATCACTTGGATTTTGGTTTCCTCTGTATCAATTTCAAAGATGAAGGAGGAAACAGTGACATGTGGCATGTCGTACACCATCGCTCAACTGAACCAATCCATAATTAGGTCATTGTGGGATATTGGCCATAATGTTTCCTTGAAGCATCCAAATCAGGTCAGACCTATGGCATTCGAAATAGAATTCAAAGGGATAATATACAACCTAATTTCAGATATTGAAGGTCTTAAATCACATACATAATTCAGTTTCAATATCGAACTCCTCAATAGCAAGGAAAAGGTGTGTATTTTGTTTTTTCAAATTTCATAAGTCTTGTTTGAAAAATCATTTTTCAGTGATTCGAAGGGCATATTGAAGCATATGTATCAGTATTGGGTTATAAATTCCCCCTAAAAATAATTAAACACCCATTAAGCCCTCACAATACTCTAATATGACTCATGAATATGAACAAGTGCAACATGATATATCAAAATTACAAGAGCAAGTGCACCAAATTTCACTCTCGCAAAGAGAAAAAAAATGAAAAGGAAGTTTTGAAGAAACACATGGAAGCTAAGATGGATGGTTTGAAGAAGGGAATGGAAGATAATATGGATGGTTTGAAGAAAGGTGTGGAAGCTAATATGGATGGTTTGAAGAAAGGCACGGAAGCTAAGATGGATGGTTTGAAGAATGGTATGGAAGAAAAGATGGAAGGTTTGAAGGAAGACATCGAAGGTTTGAAGGAAGGTTTGACAAAGTTGATACAAGAACTGATTCATAATGGTGAAAATATAGTAGAGGAAACTCATGATGAGAGAAAAATAAATGTTAATCATGATTTCATAAACTCGAATGTTCGATGGAATACCCACCATATTCCAAATATCTATATGAGGAAGTTTGATGGTAAGGATCTCGTAACATAGATACAACATATGGGGCAATAATTTGATCTCAATAATGTGAAAAACACAAAAAAAGGTACACATTTAAACTTTATATTTAGAATAAAATACATTTTTATGGTGTCGATGGCTTTGCTCCCATCAAAAAATTGTCACTTGGTCAATTTTTATGGAGGAAATGAGAGCACATTATGAGGATACAAAGAGGAACACCTTCTTTTTCCAATTGATAAATCTCAAACAAAAGGGTTCAGTGTTGAAGCACATTGAGGAATTCCAAAACTTGAATATGAGGGTAACTGATATTCCATAGGAACACATGATTGATTTCTTCATAGGTACTTTAAAGGATTACATCCAACATGAGTTTTGTCTTTGGGAACTTGATTCATTGGAGAAGGAATTCAGATTGGCAAGAAAACTTAAATGTAAAATTATGGCAACAAGGAAGCCAACCACTCACATCTATAAATATGGAAGTGTTGCTACTCCTAGACTTCCACAACCTACAAGGTTGACACCACAACAATTGGAAGAAAAAATAGCAAAAGGGCTTTGCTACGGTTTTGATAGCAAATACACTAAAGGTCATAAGTGTGGTGAGAATAAACTATTTTACATAGATTTTGAATAAGAGGGAAAAAATTAATATGAAACCTCAAAAGAAGAGGATATACACCAGGAACCAACTCTAGAGAAAGAATAAATGAGTCCAACCATATCGTGTAATGCATTGGTAGGAATTACCACTCCGAAAACTCTTAATATAGAAGGACATATCAAGAAGAAAAAGGTAATAGTATTGATTGATTCGAGTAGTACCCATAATTTAATTCATTGTAAGGTAGCCAAGGGATTGAATTTCTTCCTATATCCAACACCAGAAGTGACCGTTGCAAATGGAGGAACCATAAATTTCTCTAGAAAATGCCATAATATCAAGCTAACCATGGGGGAATATGTACTGAATATTCCAATTTTTTGCATTCTAATGGGAGGTGGTGATGTTGTACTAGGAGTACAATGGCTACAATATTTGGGGATGGTAGCTTTTAATTTTTAATAAATTTCCTTGAATTTTTTTTCTTCAGAAGGATAGGAAGTCAAATTATGGTGCATCACATAGAAACGATGAAAGATAATAATCTCTAATGTCATGAAAAAATCTTCTGAATAAGGAACAATGAAGTGCAATTTCACAATTATGCTCACTAGAATTTCCAAAATCAAAATCATCTATTTCTCCATATCTACAAAATGTGTTGGACAATCATTCCAAAGTGTTTGAAACTCCAAAGGACTCCCACTTATTCGGGATCATGATCATGCTATTGATTTGATTCCAAGAAGTGCTCCTCTAAACATCAGGCCTTATAGATATCCTGTCCAAAAGAGCCAAATTGAGTGTATGATTGCAGAAATGTTAGAGGATGGTATAATTCAACCTAGTCAAAGTTCTTTCTCTGCTCCAGTAGTATTGGTGCACAAGAAGGATGGATCATGGCACACGATTCGAGATTATAGGGAGCTCAATAAGCTCACTATTAAAGATAAATTTCCCATTCTTGTGATTGATGAATTATTGGATGAATTACTTGGAGAAATTTGTTTTACCAAGTTGTATCTTCATTCAGGATATCATCAGATTAGAATGAGGAATGAAGATATTCTGAAAACAACAATTTGAACTCATGAGGGTCATTATGAATTTTTGGTCATTCCTTTTGGCCTTACCAATGTACCTTCCACATTTCAAGGGTTGATGAATTCCATTTTCAAACCCTTCTGTAGAAAATTTTTGTTATTATTTTTTTATGATCTACTAATCTACAACAGGTCTTGGAAGGATCATGTTCAACATGTGGATAGGGTGCTCAAACTATTGGAGGAGAAACAATTATATGAAAAAACAACCAAATGTTACTTTCTAGTACAAGAGGTGGAATATTTGGCTCATATTGTATCTCATGAGGGTATTAAGGTAGACCCTAAAAAAATTAAATCCATTAAGGAATGGAATGTACCCACAACTATAAAGTATTTGCGAGGATTTCTCGGGTTAACAAGGTATTGTTGCAATTTTGTTAAGAATTATGGGAGAATAGCAACACCACAAACAACATTATTGAAGAAAGATTCATTTTCATGGACTCCTAGTGAAGCTAAGGCCTTTGAACATCTTAAAGAGGCAATGTGCCTAACACCGGTCTTAGCTATCCCAGACTTCACAAAAACCTTGATTGTGGAATGTGATGCCTCGGAAATGGAATTGGTGTTGTTTTAATGCAAGAATGAAGACCCATTTCTTTTGAAAGTCATCCAATCAAAGGAAAGTATTTATAGAAAGCTATTTACGAGAAAGAAATGTTGGCAATATCACATGCACTAAAGAAATTATGACCTTACCTAATGGGAAGACACTTCAAGGTAAAAAATGATCATGGCAGTCTTAAACACTTTCTGGAACAAATAATATCTTCAGAAGAGCAACAGAAATGGGTCTCAAAGATGTTGGGTTATGACTCTGAAAACATCTACAAAAAATGGAAGCTAAATTTTGATGCAAATGCACTCTCAAGAAAGGATGAAGAGGTGGAAACATTGCTTTGTGCCATTTCTATCATCCAACTAGATTTGATAACCGAAGCAAGGTATGAATGGAGGAAGGACAAAGAAGTGTGGACACCCATTCAAAAGTTAAAACTAGTTCCTAGTACATCTGATACATTTAGTTGGAAAAATGATTCTTTATGGTACAAGTATCTCTTATATATTTGTAAGAATTCCCAACTAAAAAAAAATATTCTTTTGGAATTGAACACTTCTCCTCTAGGAGGACACTCAAGATTTTTAAAAACTTACCACAGGGAAAATAAATAATTTTTTTGGCATGGCCTTAAATCTGATATTCAAAAGTTTGTGGCGGAATTTTTGGTTTTCCAGCAAAATAAATTTGAGGCAATTAAGACCCTGGGTCTTCTACATCCTTTATCCATTCCATGTCAATGTTGGGAGGATATTTCAATGGATTTTATCACACTTTTACCTAATTCTAAAGGAAATAATGTCCTCATGGTGGTAGTTGATAGACTTACCAATTATGCGCACTTTTTTATATTACCTCATCCATTTAAAGCAAGTACAATTGCTACTACATTTATGGAAACAATTTAAAAGCTACATGGAAACCCAAAGATTACTGTAAGCGACAGAGATCCAATATTTACTCAAAATGTTTCGACGGAATTATTTTCTTGTTTCACTACTAAAATAGCTCATATCTCATCTTATCATCCTTAATATGATGGTCAAACCGAGATAGTGAAGAAATGTTTGGAAGCATATCTTCGTTGTTTTTCATATGATAAAAAAACACAACGGGTCAAGTGGTTACCTTTGGCTGAATGATGATATAACACTTCCTTCCATATTGTAGCAAAAATAACCCCATTTATGGCACTTATGGATATAATCCACCGTCCATCGCATCATCTTTAAGAGAAAATTATAAGGTTCAAGTACTGGAAGATCACATCGAGCATCAACAAAAAGTTCTCCAAATCTTAAAGCATAACCTAAATTTGGCACAAAATCGAATGAAACAACAAGAAGATCAACATCACAGTGAGAGAATTTTTAATGTAGGAGACTGGTTATTTTTACGGCTACAACCATATGAACAAATGTCCCTCAATCAATATAATAAGGATAATAAATAAATACTATGGTCCTTACAAGGTGTTGAAAAATATTGGTACTATGGCATACAAATTGGATCTTCTTGCTTCTTCATGAGTGCATCCATTTTTCTATGTTTCATGCTTAAATAAGGTTATAGGTGACAAAATTCGAGTTCAAACAATATTGCAAGAACTTGATGAGAAAGGAAAAATAATATAAGAACCTGAAGCAGTCATGGAACGAAGAACTCAAGAGATACAAAGTCGATCAATTTCAAAGTATCTCATCAAGTGGAAGAACTTACCCACTAATGATTCTACATGGGAGGATGAGAATTTTAAACAAAAGCATCCCGAGCTAATCAAGCGTTGGAAAAAACTTTTTTGAAGGAGAGTGGCATGTAAGCTACCTATACTACTAGTGTAGTCCCTTATTGTTGTTAGTGTAGCCTCCTTATTGTTATTGTTTTACCCCTATAACCCCCCATATTGTTATTATTGCGCCCTTAAATTATTATTATTAGGTCGACTAGGATTATATTGTGACCCTGTGGACTCCTATATATATAAGGATGTTTTTTCATTTTTATTATCCATGAATTGTTAATTTATGTAATGTAAAGGATGTTTCCCCCTCAAAGCCGATTATTTCTAAGGCGTTGATCTCTCTTGTAATCTATTTTTGGAGCTCCTGTCATAACAAACATCATACTTCATTGTAATGTATTAGCACCAAATTATCCTCAAATTTTCTATGTCTTCAATCCTTCATGATAGATATAACTTATACTTCATCTTCACCCTCCAAATGGTATGGATATATATTGGAACCTTTGGAGTCAACCTAAGTTTCCATATCTTTGTCATGGTCCAAGATTCCTTTACTCTTGCATGGTAGCATATTTGTGTTCCATCTCCACAAGTTTCATTATTGTAACCTCTTCTTAATGACATCCTTGAGCATCATCTTTACATCATAGGATGATAGCATCTACAAATGAAAGTCACCCATAACAAGACAACATTAGACAGAAAATCACCTATTCTATATTGTGAAAAAGCTAATTGTGATGAGACATGACCCAAGTGTTGAAGGATATGCCTTCTTGGGAATAGTGCAAAGAGTCATGAGATAAGGAATGAAGGTCTATGCACTGTGATTTCACAATGAGAAGTGGAAAGGGATATTTAAGGCATGAATTGCACATTGGATAAGTTGAGGAGGTAAGAATAGTAAGCTTAGGCAAAGTGATTGTGAAATATATAGTGCTTGAGGGAGAGGATCCATGTATTTTGGAGTTGAGCACTGCAAGGGTTGAAGCATGGACCTATCCATAAATACTTCACATTGTACAATAAGGGAAATTTTTTCCAATGAATTGCACAAAGAGAAAGTGTAGGAGATAATAGAGGAAATTTTGGGAACTGTAACTACATAGTGTGCAGTAGCTAAGAATTTTTATCTTGATATTAAGCAATTTAGCATTCAAATGGTTCAAATATGATCCTATTTTCCTCTGATACTGCATAATGCACAATATAGGGAAAGATGGATCAAGGATTATGAAATGGGCATGTGTAAGCAACAAGGTTATAGGTGTTTGCTCTGAGGTTGCACAATGTACAGTTGGAGGAGAATATCCTCAATATGGGCACAATGCACAGGTCCAAGGAATAAGGGTCTCATAAATGAGTCTTAGTATTGTGCAGTGTACTCCTCACTTGATTAGAAGGTTGATTATGCTCATCACTTATGCAATATGTGATGACATAGGAGGACTCCAAAATTGAATAACTATGAGATCAATGAGAAAAGAGATTAATAACACATAATAGGTCTCAAACATGATCACACACACACACACACATACACTGAATCACATGAAAATAAGACACAGATTGTTAGCCACCTATAAAAATTTGTCATATCAAATGGTGGCTAAAATATTTTTTAGCCTTTAAGAAAAAATTCATGGCCAAATTATTAGTTCTTAAAGTCTTATGATGATATTTTATCCTCTGAGTTAATCGTCACTGTTGTTTCCCTCATTATCCAAGAGAACCTGCTATTTGCCAAGAGAAACACTGCTTAAAAGGCCCATTTTCCATCATTTTCACTCCTCCTTTCACTCATAAAACAATTCCATTCTTCATCCTTTTTCCTCCATAAAATCTCTCAATAAACCTTCATCTATCCCTCTAATTCATTCCAAATACCCTTTAAAACCATTTGTTCACCTTTCATTTGGTTTAAAAACTCTTATCTCCTCTATCGGAACCCTGTTTTAGTCTTGAAAAACCCTTTTATCTGATATAAAGCACCATTTTTATATTATATAGGACTTAAGCCCCCAAGGGCTTATTTTCTTTAAGCCTCTACCTCATAAAACCTTAAGCCCTGCAACCGAGTGCTAAAGGGCTTAAAACCCTTTCCCGAACCCTTTTTTGCTTTGTATTTTCATAAAACCCAACTTTCCTTTGTATTTTAATAAAACCTGACAATTCAAATTTTCAACGAATATCGACCGTCGATCTAAACCGATCAATGGCCATCGGCTCATCGCATCACAAATCCGCATGGGTCCTTCTTTTTTTTGTGTCTTTCAAAATTTCTGATGCGATCCCTCAAAGCAAACCTCAGTCGTCAATCATCCTTCTGATCTGACGGTCCCTACATCATCACATCGCAAATTTCCCTTTATTCTTTCCATTTTCTTCCTCTGACGCTGATCTCCCTGATTGAATCTTAGCCGTCAAATCCACAAGAACCAACAGCTAAGATCTCGTCGCACTCCATCCATATCCTTTCTCCATTACCCCTCCGACTGAGTACTAACCATCGATCTTACTCCCAGATCCGACAAACAATGCTCAGTCGCATCGCGCAAATCTCAAAAGGCCATCTTCTTGTCTCCTCTAATTTGTGATCACTGATTCAAATCTAACCATCCATTCAGAAAAATATAACGGCTAGTGCTTAATCGCATCGTGCTCACCCCTAACGCAATTCTCCACCATCCCGATGCTGGGATTAGATCTCCATCGTTGATTATCTCAAATCCAATGACCCACAAACACTTCTGCTTTCAAACCTCACTCTTCTCGTTCTCCCCCTTTGACAGATCTTCACTGTCCATTCCTATAGATCCGACGGTCAAGATCTATCCTGCGCAACTTCCTCCACCTCAATCTTTCCGCACCGTCAGATCTCGGCCCTTTGATCCAACGGCTGAGATTGCATTTCACAAAACTTTTACGATAGAATGTTAACACCAGAAAAAATTCCAAAACTGGTGGTATTGAAAAGGAAATGCGTCGACAAGTGTATCGTATCACATTTTTCTTGGGCAAACTGCTCACCCCCCAAAAATTTTGCGAAAACCACTAATGGTTTTTCGCCAAACCACCTACCCTCCACAGTGTTATTTCGCTTTTAATATTTTCCATTCATTTTTTAGATCCAACGACTCATAATACTCTGCGAAACCAAGTCATTTTCCCTTCCCTTTTGCTCCCTAATGCTTCATCAGAAGATCTTAACTGTCCATCATTCAAATCCGATGGTCCTGATTAAATTTCCTCCATTCTGTTATACCATTTCCCAACTTAATCTTAACTTCATTCACCCAACCGACTACCGATTTACCACATCAAGTGATCTCGACCGTTGGTTGTTTTCATCCAACGGCCATGATTTAATCTTGCACCCAAGATCTCCAAGCAACCTTTAACCCATTTTTCATAGATTTTCTTAAATTTTGTTTTTTTTTTGTAGGTTATTAAGGTTTTTTTTGCAGTTTTAAAATGAAACAAAAGAAAGGGATGACGATCCCCAGGCCATTTATTCATGAAGAAGGTGAATCGACACGATTCAAATTATGATTCCAATTGTGCCTCATGAGAATTTGTGAAGCCAAAAAACCTCTACATGCCTGCAAAACATAGCAAAACACAGTGAATATCAAACAGCCAAAGAGTATCAGTGTCAAAGGATAAAACCAGAGAAAAAGTGAAGATTAATGATTTTAAATAGAGTTTAAAGGGATTAGGGCACAATTCGAGAATCAAATGCCTAATCCACAGTCAGCACAGGATAAAGACATGAAGATGAAGATTAAGGCTAATTATGCCTAAAACACAGAGCAAAGACAAATTAAAGGTGTTTTAGGATAAAAAAAAGAAATCTATCAGTCCGAAAAGCCTCCACTGCCACATTAGAGGCTAATTGAATCCTTTCCAACTAGCAAAGTGCCACCTGCATCTTTCAATGAATCAAAAGAAGGCAGTTTTATTGCCTAAGTCAGTGATATTTTGCCTAAAGACAGCCAGAGTTATTGCTAACTCTCCTAAGAGTTTTAAAGTCAACAAAATCTGCCCATCATGCTTAATACTTAATGAAAATAAATTGATTCAGAGGAAATATGAGAAAGCTTCTCCATTGAGCCCCTCAAAGGCCGAGAAGAATTAAACTGTATTAATTGAGCCTAGAGATCTTTTCTCTCATCCCACCTCCTCATTTCTTCTATAAATACTTCTGTACAAGATGAGATAAAGGTTGGTCTCTGGATATCTGTTGCATGTAAATATTTTACTGAAGCTGCTGTAGCACTATTTTTAATTGAAGATACCTAAGCTGAGAAGAGAAGTTTGAAGCTGTAGAGACCCACTGGACTTGAAGATTGTAACTAGTTTGAACATCAAATACAAGATGATTTATGGGATTCTGGTCTATGTCAATGGTGATGTGTTTCTTATTGTAAATTGTTATTTTCTTTTTGTTTCCATTCTCTCCACTTTCTCTGATAAAGAACAACAAATATAGAGCTAGGGTTTACTGTTATAAGTACCCTACTCTCACTAATAAGATTTATCTTTATGTTTTCCTCCAATTGTATATTTAATAATGATTTAATACAGTCCAAGCAATTAAGGAATGTTGGTGTTCCCACGTCTTACTGTCTAAAATTTAAACGTTGTTCTTGAATGTTATTTTCATTACTTGCTAAGTAGTGTTGGACTTGGAAAGTATATGGTTTGCCCTGTCTTCTAGTTCTTCCTCCAAAGGTTTTTTGAAAGTTTCCCTAAGAGTATCTTGAAAGCAGGATAGGTTCAAATTCCTTACCTGATCTTAGACTACTTTTTATGTTTATCTTGAACGTTTTCTTTTTGAATATGCTGAAAGAAGGATGGATTCAAAGTCCTTACTTGATCTTAAGCCATTCTAAGTGATTTAAATGTTTTCTATTGAAAGTACCTCAAAAGCAGGATAGTTTCAAAGTACTTACCTGATCTTAGATTTCTTTTATGTCTTTTATTAAGTGCATGGAAAAAGTAGGATAGTTTCAAAGTACTTACTTAATCTTAGGCTGCCCTTTGTTCCTTCATTTGTTTGATTTCCCTTTATTATTGTTTCATTCCATAAAATCAACATAAAGAAATCCTTTGACATAGATGACTTGCCCCATGGACCACTCTTGAACCTTGTTGTTTCAATTAAGTCCTCTTATGTCTCCATAGGCCAATGGATTGAAGCTGCTCCTTGCCTATTTTATTAGTTGAATCATTCCTTCACTTTCATACACCTTCACCCTTCATTTAGACTTCCTTCACCTTCGTTATATCTTTGCCCAACCAAAACAAACCAAAACCTTGTTCTTCATAACTAGCCTAATATCACCTTTCAAGCCTTAACGATCACATATTTAAACACACTTATAAGAGATATCCCTCTCTGGATTCAGGAGGGCTAGATCCTAGAATCCCAAAGTGGTTCAAATTTTGTCTCTGTAGCTTTAGTCTTGCTAACCTACTAAAATCATAGGGACATAACATTTCTGGTGACTCAGCTGGGAGATTCTGAGTAAAATCCTTAAAAAAAAATGCTCAGTACTCTGTGCGGTATAAGTAGCTTCCTTTAGGCACTACCAAGCATGTTGGTAATCATGATAGGACTTATTTGAATAAGTGAAAAACTAAGTAATCCTTAGGATTCTCATAGACCTTATCAAGCCTTGAAGGAATCAGCTAGCTAAGCCATAAGAGTAAAATTTCTCTATCTCATCACCATAGCTAAGTGTTGAAACAGATTTAGGACACTCTCCTAACCCATAGGACTGAAAAAAATCAGAAAACCCAAAAATATGTCAGATTCGTATTCAAATCAATAAATGGTGGTGGACCATAAAACATTTTACCTTTTACAAGCTAAAAATTTCCACCTGGTGACTCCACAATCATAAACAGACCTAAAGACTCCATTGGTAAACCCATTACTATCATAACATCATCCAAACTTAGTTAAGAAGACTTTGAGGATTAAATTTTTCTTTCCAAAGATCAGTTAGCCTCCTAAATATTGTCATATTGGTTAGAATTTTCTTGTTGTTAGGTCTAAAAGCATAGCATAGTGGCTTCTAGAAGAATCCATACTCGAGCCTATCCTGACCCAAATCCTCCTAAGATAGTGATAATCCTGAAAGAAACCTTAGGAAATCCCCTAAGGCCAATACTTCAACTATTTTTAGGTCACTCCATAGAGCTAATTCAGTCCCTGAAAACCTTGCAGCTCTACAAGATTCACAAGTTGACTTAAGAAACCCATTCAGAACTAGGTCACTTGAGGATATAGATCAGATAGATTTTGAGCCTCCACCTTCATCCCATGATAGAAGTGAACATCCTGGTAGCAGAGAAACTACTCCACCTGATTTGCATTTCCTTCATAATTTCGGTTTCTCTCACCCTAGATCTACTCAACAATCTCTTGTTGGTCCATCCACTTATGTTACCTACACATCCACTGTTCAAACTACACCATTCCATCAACCCCCTCCACTTGTAAAACTCCCACTTTTTCCACAACCTCCCATCATGGCAACATGGTATGCTCTCTTAGTCCTTCCTTTACCTTTAGTCAATATTCCATAGGACTATCAGTCCAAGATACCATTGTATGATGGCAGTGGTGCTACTACTACTTCACAACATGTGGACAAGATGAATGACTATTTTGACAGAAATGAGATAGATGATGAAACTATCAAACTTAGATTATTTTCTCAAAGTTTAGGAAGAGAAGCAAGAAAATGGTTCAAAGGCTTAACCCCTAATAGTATCAATGACCTTCAAGCCCTCCATCAATTATTCCTAAACAAGTGGGAATTTAAGAAAAACCCTCTCCAAATACTTGCAAATTATAATAACCTGAAAAGAAAAACTGGGGAAAGTGTTCAAAGTTATTGCACTAGATTCAATAGTGTGTATAATGCCTTACCCCCAGAAGTGAAACCTCCACAAGGCTCAGCCTTGAACAAGTTTCCTGAAGGATTTGATCTTGAAATGGCCTATCAGCTAAGAGAAAGAGACCCTTTAACTCTAGAATATATGAAAAAAGGAGCCTTAGCTGTGGAAGTAAATTTGATGGAGAAAAGAGCAAGGATGAGGAATGAGAAGAAAGTATCATTTAGGGAGGAATCTACACCCTCCACCTCTAGCTCTAAAATGGAAAGGATGATGGAGGAAATTATGAAGGAAATGAGCATAATTAAGAGAGCACAAGCTAGTCAAAACCAATCAACTCCCCAAAACAGAAATCAACCTCAAAATCAAAATCAGAATTTTAGGAGAAACCAACCTCAAAACAGACCAAGGGGGGATGACCAACAGATTACACCTCCTTTTCATAAAAACTATGTAAGTGACGTTGAAGAAACCATTGAACAAACAGAGGAAGATGACATAAACATGTTGGGAGTAGAAAATGATAATTTTGATGTTCATTACAATAGGAAACAAGGTCTATACACACCCTATGATGATAAAAGAGAAAAGGATGAATATTACTATCAAGAGCTGGAAAATGTCATCATAGAACCTCAAAAAGAATATGTCATTAGGAGTAAAAAGAATCAGGAATCTCCCAAGACTAAAACCTTTAAACATTCTGCAAAAAACAGCCCTATGAACAAAGCCAAAGCTACAAAACAGTGGCTATAAATTCTGATCAAAACAAAGAAAAAGGCACTCAAATTAATGAAAAACAAAGTTCAGATCTTAGCAGCGTTAGCACCTTAGCTAGTGCTCCTATAAAAACAATTTTGAACAATGTAAATAGAGGAAATCAACAAGCTGATTTTGCTGATAGAATGGTGATCAACAAGGCTGAAACAAACATTGTAAAAAATCAGATGCCTTTTAGACTGGAACAGGAAATTGCCAAGATCAAAATCCCTGTTCCCCTCACTCAATTAGTCACCCAAGATGTATATAGATCACAAATTTTGAATTATTTCAACATAGAAAAAAATAATGACACTGTCAACCTCAATGATGACCAACCAAAGCTTTTATTTGGTCCTAAGATTGAGGGTAGATACCAAGAAGTGCTAGTTCATACTTTTTATGTTAGTTTGAAAATTCTTGACAAAATTTTACACAATGCCATGCATGATTCTGGGGCCTCTCATAATTTAATGCCCAAAGTAGTAATGGAGAGCTTAGGCCTTGAAATCACTAGACCATACAAAGATGTATACTCCTTCGACTCCAGTAGAGTGAAATATTTAGGTTTGATCAAATACCTCTGTGTTAACTTAGCACAAATACCAGCCAAATGTTTAGAGATGGATATTGTAGTGGCTGATGTACCCCCCAAGTATGGTATGTTGTTATCAAGATCATGGGGAGCTAAGTTACAAGGAACAATGCAAATGGATATGATATATACTACTATCCCTATTTTTAATCAAACTAGAAGACTTTATAGGGAATCTCATATGAAATACATGGTTAGTAGCCAAGAGAGACCATAAAACTCTCCTCTTTATTCTGTACATACAAGCCTTGAATCATTTATTCTTTTCAATCATGAAACATTTAATGAGCAGGAAACCTTAACTGACTTAGTGGCCACTTCTCACTGTAATATAGTGGCAGACACAGAAAAAGAGGAAGACAAGATAAAAGTATCAAAACAGTTTTCCAAAATAGAAAATCACAACAAACTAATCATAGGCCTAGAGCTACAAAATAGTCATCCATTGGTTGTCAACTTTGAGAGTCTAAAGAAGAATCCTCAACATGATGAAGAATATGAGGAACTAAAACAATTTCAACATGGTGCTGATTTTCAAGAGCAATCCAAAAGCACCAAAGATAAAGAGGATACTAGTCAAACTAGTAATTATGAAAACAGTCCTCTTTGGAGTATGAATTTTGATGGATCTTGTACAAAGAGCGATGTCGGAGCAGGCATATGGATACATAACACTGAGAACAATCATACTAAAGGGCATTCCTGTAGGTTAAACTTTCAATGTACCAATAACATTGCTGATTACGAAGCCCTCCTTTTAGGCCTACACTTATTGAAGAAATTAGGGGCCAAAAGGATAAGAGTTCAGGGAGATTCAGAGTTTATTATTAAGCAAGTGAATGGGGAATATAGTGCCAAACACCCTAGACTTAGACCCTATAGAAATTATGTCATGGATTTATTGAAAACATTTGACGAATTCCAACTTATTTTTGTCCTAAGAAACCAAAATATCTCTGCCAATGGTTTAGCCTTTGCTACTAGAACTTGTATAACAGCTTATGAAAACAAACAATGTACTTCCCAAATCAAATTTAGACCAGTTGTCCCAGAAAATGAAAAATATTGGCTAGTGTTTGATGGAGATAAACAAATAGAAGACTTCCTACAGTCCAGAAATGAACTTAAGCCACTAAGTTCAGATTCATATTATGAATCAGACTGTCCTATGGAAGAAAATATTCTTGATAAAGAAGTACAGTCTCCAGAGATTGTTGAGATAAATATGTTAGCTAATAAACTTGAACAGACCACAGAAGTTAGTGCATATTTAGAAAAAGAAGATTTAGAAACACTGCAATCCAATACTCAAAGATTGCCAAAAGGACTGGTCCCATTAGAAGAGTTGTTTGATTTCAATGATGTTGCCAAAAAACCAAAACTGGAACCTGTTGAAACTGAAATTGAAGAATGTAACATAGGCAGTGAACAAAAACAAAAAATGATCAAACTGAAATATATTGAGCTCTTTAAGGAATTTTCTGATGTATTTGCATGGATTTATGAGGATTTAAAATCCTACGACACAGAGATAATTCAACACAAAATACCCCTTAAAGAAAATCAAAAGTCTTTTAAGCAAAAATTGCGCAGAATCAACCCTGTTCAATTACCTTTGGTTGAGAATGAAATTAAGAAAATGCATGAAACTGGAATTATTGTCTGTATTAGAAAACATGATAAATAACGCTTTGTATTGACTTTAGGAACTTAAACAAAGCTTCATTAAAGGAAAACTACCCTTTACCCAAGATGGATCACATTTTACAAAAGTTAGTTGGTTCTAAAAGAATTTCTTTGCTAGATGGCTTCTCAGGATACAATCAGATATTAGTACATCATGATGATCAACTCAAGACAACCTTTACTACACCTTGGGGCACTTTCATGTATGTGAAAATTCCCTTTGGTTTAATGAATGTTGGTGCTACATTTCAGAGAGCCATGGATATTGCATTTTCAGAAGAATTAGGCTACTTCATCATTATTTACCTTGATGATATCACTGTTTTTTCCAAAACAGATGAAAAACACCTAGAACACTTGAGAAAAGTCTTTGAGAAATGCAGAAAATATGGGTTATCTTTAAATCCAAAGAAAACAATGTTTGGTATCCAAGAAGGTAAACTACTTGGGCAAATCATATCAGAAGAATGGATAAAGATATACCTAAAGAGAATTGATGGTATATTGCAAATCAACCATCCAAGAAACATCAAGGAACTTCAATCTTTCATTGGGAAGATTAATTTCTTGAGAAGGTTCATACCCAACTTAGCTGAACTCCTTAGAAACATAACAAACATGTTAAAGAAAGAAGGAGGAGTTAAATGGACCTTAGAAGCAAAGAAATCATTTGAACTGGTAAAACAAGCATTAACCAAAACGCCAGTTCTCATTAGTCCCGACGTTACAAAAGATTTTTTCATTTTTTCATTTGCATCAGAACACACAGTGGCTGCTTTCCTATTACAGAAAAACTCTAGATGAAAAGAGTGGCCAATTGCATTCTTTAGTAAGGCATTGAGAGATGCACCTATGAGGTACAATATCATGGAAAAACAGGCCTTTGCCTTAGTCAAAGCCTTAAAAGACTTTAGAGTTTACATTTTACACTCCCACATAATTGCCTTTGTGCCAAATTTAGTTGTGAAATATATTCTAACCCAGGATCCAGATGGAAAAAGAGGAAAGTGGATTGCTGTGATACTTGAATATGATTTAGATATCAAGCCCACTAAGCTCATACAATTCCAAGGACTAGCAAGATTAATGGCTGAGTCTAATTTTGAAGCTTTTGATATAAACATGATAAATGCATTAGATGAACAGGAGGAGTTGTTAATTCCCATTATTGAAGATCATTTTCTGTTTTCATCTTGGTATGCTGATATTTTATATGTTTTTCTCAATTTGAATACACCTCCCGGTTTTTCTAAAACAAAGGCAAGTTTTTTAAAGTTGAAAGATGTTAACTACTACATTTTGGATAAATTTCTATATTGGAAAAATGCAAGTGGATTATTTCTTAAATGTTTGCCTAAGAATGATGCAGATAAGATCAAGCATGAATTACATGAAGGATAATGTCGAGGACACCTCTATTGGAAGATAAGTGCCAATAAAATCCGTTACACCATTTTTTGGTCATCTAACCTATTATCATTAGATGGACCCAAGTACACCATGTAAGACTAGTTTTACCCTAAGTAAAAACTGCTTTCACTATGTTAAAACAGGAAACCCCAAAAGGAAATATTAAACAAACCCATATTTGTTTGATTTTCCTCATGGAATAATTAATTAAACCATAATTTAATTATTATTCCCAGTCATGTTTAACCCAAAATCAAAGAAATTAATTAGATAAACCTTATTTATCTTATTATTTTCTAGGAATAATTATTTAAACCTTATTTAGATAATATTCCTTGTTAAATATGACCAAATCACTCACAAATAATTAAATAAATCATTATTTATTTAATTATCTTTCAACCACTTCCTTAAATAATTAAATAAATCATTATTTATTTGATTATCTTCTAACCACTTCCTTAAAAAGATAAATAAATCATTTATTTATTTATTTTTGACAAATCAAGGGATTTGACCCAAGTCAAATGCCTTTTCCTCCAACAAATATAATAAAATATTCCATAAAAAGTGGATCTAGATTTGGTTAACCCATGCACCAAGATCTAGAATGACCCAATATTTTGTTATAAATAGGAGGGTTTTTCCTACCATTCTTCACCTTTTGTTGCCTATTAGATCACTCTGGATCTATACACTTGGTCACACATCTCCATTATTTGCTCCCATTGAGCTCTACTCTTTGCATTGGGTTTTCTACACCAACTAGAGAGAGAAATCTTAGATCTTAAGTGCTGAGGATTTCCAAGAACCCATCCCACTGAGGGGAATTGGATACTCCTTCTAGTTTTCCTCACAGGTGCCCCATTAATACAAAAATTCTTTCAAAAAATTTTCTTGTCTTGTCTATTGGTATATGGAGAAAACCCTTGTTTTTACTGCTTAATGTCTTTCCATGCATAGATCTGGTATTTTGCAGCTCTTTTCTTGTATAACTAACCGTAGATCTGAAGATATTGGCAGCCACTTTTGTTGTTAGGGCTATTAGTTATGCGTAGCTAAAGTGGTCCTTTTTCGTACACTTCGACAAAGGATTCATACTAACAAATGGCGACTCCACACGGGTTTTAAATTACGACCGCTATCGTTTTTCATATTCCTGCATATCCAGCTACTTCAGACCCTAGGGTTTCTTTTCAACTGTTTATTTTTCCTATTTTTATGTTTTTTTTCTCACATAAAACCCTAAAACATTAAAATTTCTAACTTCTATGTGTTTCTAGCCCTATTGCGTAGGTAAGCGACACCAACAGCAACTGAGACGGCAACTTTTCTGAAAATCTGCCGCCGAGACAACCGGAACGGGGAGTCGCACTTTTTGGCCCAAAAACTACGACCTGGACCTCCAGGTCGCACTTTTCTGCCCCTTTTCTGTGACCTGCACTGAAAAAAGGTCAGAAACTGTGACCTGCCAGTTTTTCAGTGATTTTTCTGCAATTTTTCTGGGTTCTGTTGCAGCTTCTGTCAGGGTTTTCCAGCCTCTGTCTCAGCCCGCTTTGACCAAGTTCTGATCTGTTTTTACTCATCTAAGTGGGAACCTAGCCCCCTAGGGCTTTAGTACCCTCCACATTTTGTGGAAGAGTTTTAAGCTATTTCAGTCGTCTGTTTTTCAGAGCTTCAACCTCCTTTTTTCCAGATCTGTTACCTCCCTTTCAGATCCATTGAAATCAACCTTTCTTCCTTTCAAATCACCTCTTGTCGTTTTGTTTGGACCTACTTTCTGGGCCTCCCCCTTGCCCCCTCCGTTTTTTGCTGATTTCCTTCCTTTTTCCAGCCACCTTGCCTCTGTCTCTTGGCTGTGATCTGCACCTCTTTTCAGCAGCTTTATCCTCTAGATCCCTGTCCCTTTCGACCCTAGATCTATTGACCTCTTTTTATGTGTGTTTTGAGTATATTTTTGCCCTCTTTTAGAGTAGTTTTGAGAGACCCGCCTTTTTGGGTTAGATTGATGCATAGTTAGCTGTTAAATGTTCTGTCCTTTCAGCAATCTATATTGTTCTACGCAGATTTCTTTTCAGTTACGCAACACACTTTTTCTTGCTCTCAAAATGAAAAGGGTTTAAAAATTAAAATTAATGCACACCACACACTGACCCTAAGTGAAGAAGCGCCTGGTTAACACCGCCTCGTAAAGACTCTAAAATCAATTGTCACTGCACCTTATCTGCCCTTGACATCGCTTGATTCTGTCCCTTTCTGCCCTTGTCGGTTTCCTTCTTCCTGTCATCATTGTGCCCCCAAGGCGCCTTTCCCGGAGACTTCTTGGCCTTCATCCTCAGTTTCTGATTGATCGACCTACTCCGCCCCACCGTCGTCGAGCTAGTCCACCTTTGAGTCCGCACTCCGACTCCTCTCTTGATTCATCGGGTCCTCCTTCTCCTCCTGGTTCTCCCCCTGTCACCTTCACTATGTCTGGTCCAGGGCCTAACGCTAGCGGTTCTCCCGGCCCTAATGCCGGCCCTACTACTAGCGGAACCGCCACAGGAACTACCCCGGCCACCCCTGTGCTGCCGTACATTGTAGGCCTCAGCCTCCCCGATTTCCATCAGTTGATCAATGACCCCATTCACCACAATGCTAATTGGCCTGCTATGCCAACCAAGCTCCCCTCCGACATCCCTAAGTTTGAGGGCCTTGATGGCGAAGATCCAACCAATCATGTCCAATCTTTCCACATGTGGTGTTCCTCCAATTCCATTACCGATGACTCCATCCGTCTTCGTTTGTTCCAACGCACGCTCATCGGCGAAGCTTCTAAATGGTATGTCGAACAAGCCACCTCTACCCATACCACCTTTGAGACTCTTGCCCAAGCCTTTTGGTCGTACTTCCAGCTCCCTCTCCGATACGATATTGGCACGGAGCTCTTGACTTCCTTCAAGCAATCCTCTTCAACACGCCTTTCCGCCCATGTTCAGGAATGGCGAAGAAGACGGAGCTTATGTCGAGCCCCTCCCTTCGAAGATCGGGTTTACATGGACCGGTTCCTTCGCACCCTTCCCGCTCCCATCGGCAAAGATGTCGCCTCTCATTTTCCTCAAACTGAAGAAGCCGCCCTCCAAATAGCCTTGAAATATGACCCGATCTACGCTCAATCTGGTTATGTTTATACCGTTCTTCCTGACCTCCCCAGGCCCGGTGGCGCTAACGCCCCGGGGGCATCTCATTCCACCGACGGTATCGTTGGAGCCCTTTCCCATCCATATGCTCAACCTCCTATGGGCTATGGTCCCCCTCAGGGAGGGGCCAGCTCCTCCAGCACTCTCCCCCCTCCCGGTAGCATGTATCCAGGATACGGCATGCCTCCTCCTTTTTCCCAACCTCCTGCTTACCTCAATGTTGCCCAACCTACCCATTACCCTTATCTGCAGCCTGGTGCACCAGCTCCTCCAGCATATGCACTTCCTCCTCCCTTGCCTCCTCAACCCCAGCACCAGCACCTACAGCCCCCTCCAGGGCAAGTATTTGCATAGCAGGGCGCGACCAATCCTCCTTCTTCTCAAAGAAGGCGGAGAGGCAATCCAAACCAATCTGCCCCTGGTACCCATGGACCCAATCCTGGTATGGACCCTAACACTGCCAACCAGCAACAAGGCACTCAGCCCAAGCCGGACAGGCCGCTTCGCACAAGTAAGCCTTGTTCGTGTTGCGGTGTTTATGGTCACTACACCCACGATTGTCCCCTATTACCCCATATGCGGCAGATGTGGGAGTCTCAAGCCACATTGCGCGGACAGCACGCTTCCCCTCATGCTCCTCCTAATGTGGCCACTACCCAGCCAACTGTGTTTACTGATCCTTTCCCTCAGCAAGGATTCGTGGCTACCCAACCGCCCGACAGCCAAGTAGCCACCCCCCCTTCCCTTTCTGGTTCCTTTGATTACCAGATCCTTATGATGCACTCCGATCCTAACCCATTCGTCGATCTTCACCTTCAAACTCGGTCTCGTCAGTACCCCAAGCCTCCTGCTCAGTCTGCCCCCGAGCCTCCCTCTTCAGGTTCTACAGAGCCTCTTTTGACATCCAGTGGTCCCTTACATATCCCTCAACCCAAAGTTGAGGTCTATTTCAAGATTCCTAAGGGACCATTACGTCGAAATGTTGCTTCTGGTCGAGCTGCTCATTCGTATAGCATAGTAGATGATCTGGCGCAGTCTCCTGCAGCCATTTCCACACTGGAACTCCTCTAGTCGTGCCCTTCCCAAAAGAAGGCTCTATTATCTGTCGTGGGCGCTGTAGATCCTGCTGATGACCAAATGATTGTTTTCGACGCCACTCAATCAGACCATCCTCCCCTTCCTCCTTCCGTCGCCTTCCAAATCCCAGTCAAAATCCGGAACGCCAACGTGTCCCGGTGTATAATTGATGAGGGGGCATCCACATGCGTGATGTCCGCTTCGGTTTGGAAGCAACTCGGCTCTCCTGAGCTGGCCCCTTCCACGATCACCCTTCGAGTGTGGGACGGTCATGCCTCCCAGCCCATTGGCCTGTTTCGTAATTGTCCTATCACCCTCGCCGGTAAGACTGTTTGCATTGACGTCGAAGTCATCGACGCCCCGCTAGATTACAACATTCTATTGGGGTGAAGCTACACCTATGCTATGTCTGCTGTCCCATCCGCGGTCTTTCGCAAGATGTCTTTCCCCCATAACGGAAAGATAGTCACCATTGACCAGTTGACATATCATGAGCCAAAATCTCAGACCTCTCCTGAGACGACTATCTCTTCTGTAGCCAACAAGCAAACCGTTGATTCTTTGACCAGTGTCTCCCCCAGCGTTTACAAAGATTCCTCCCTGCTTGGAACTTTCCCTAACCTTCCCCCCCTCCTGTCACCGATCCCAACTCATCGAATGTTTGCCTGATGCAATCGTCTCAGGCTGCCCGTAAGCGGCCTGCCTCGGCTAGTCAGCAACCTCCTCCTCGCCCTCTGCAACCCGCTCCTAGCCATTCATCTCAGCCAGCCGGACCTCCTCCTTCTGGCCCTACCCCTACAGCTGGTATCCCTGAACCCCTTTATCCTCCCGGATCGGTTCCTCCTGGCCTTAACCATCTCGAAGCCGTCCCTCCTGGTCATTACCCTGCTGGGCAGATCCCTTTCCTAGCTCCCCCTCTCGGAGTATATTCTGTCCCCGTCATGGCCACCCTCTCTCTCCCTAACTTGACCTTGGGCATACCGGTCTGGTACCTTGATCCCCCAGCCGCCACCCCTCCCGGTCACCCCAAGCCCTATATGGCTTTGACACCAGTTCAACCGGTCCCCCTAGCTTCCTCCGTTGCCTCCGTGCCCCCAGCACCTCCACAGGACCCTTCTCCTGTCGTGACGGCACCTGGGAAGAAAGGCAAAGCCCGCAAGGGGGCACCCAAAGACAAGACTACCACGACTGACCCGGCCCCTTCGCTGCCCGCGAAGCCTTGCGCTTTATGTGATGTCACCGGTCATGCCACCCATGCTTGTCCCGAATTGCCCCGTATTCAGCCCATGGTTAAAGTCGCGTTCCCCGAGTCTACGGTCCCTGAAGTCCCCATTCCTTCTCCGTCCGTAACCAAGAACCCCAAGACTCTCCGCACCAACAAGCCTTGTGCTTTGTGCGGCGTCATGGCCATTACTCCCACCATTGTCCTCACCGGACGCACTACCGCGCCTCTTTAGAGGTAATCCGAGAGTATGAGGTTGAACAAAATCAATCCGCCTCTCCTATCCTCGCGCAGTATGCTTCAGGTCAGCCTGAGGATCCCCTCGCTCCCATCGACATTCCCCCCCCTGATGTTCAGATGACGGAGTCTACTGTAACCATTCTTTACCTATCCTCCTCTGCGAGACACTCGGAGCCTAGCCCATCTGCATCCTCCCCTGTTGTGTCCCTTGACCACCCTTTTCCTACCCATACACGAGATCACTCCACCCGTGTCTCTGTTGACCTCCGCAGCCCGAGTCCTCACCATGCTTCCGATAGCCCTCATATATCACCCTGTATGAGTCATGGTCATCCTGCCCCTTGCACTCCCTCCTGCGGTTGCCACCCGATGACTTCTGTACACTCACGTTGCCATCATTACCTTTCCTCCCCTCATTTGTTGTCTTGTCACACCATTCTGCAGGACCCCCCGTCCACACCCTTTATCGGTTACGCCGATGGTGCAAGTCGCTACTCCAGGAATCTAGCCTCGGCAGGTTGGGCCATCTTCACCCCCTTGCATGCCCTTGTTCTTTCTAACGGGGTCTGCATTGGTTCTGCCACCAACAATCAGGCCGAATATGATGCAGTGCGTGGTCTCTTAGCCGATGCCCTCTTTCATCGTATCCTCCATCTGCACGTTCGTTTGGATTCCCTACTTCTTGTAATGCAACTAAATGGTGTTTATCGTGTGCATAACCCTGTGCTGTTTAGACGCTATTTACGAGTGAAAATATTGATACGTGCATTTGAAACCATAACTTTCAACCATGTACCTCGAGAACAGAATCACTATGTAGATAGTATTGCAAACCATGTTCTAGATTGGCATTTATCACACACATTTCATACAAGAAAATAACATTAATAACCATCAAAAAACGATTCATATCCATAATATGTGTCGCAAAACATGTGTTTAGAGTCCATCTACTCTGATACATACGACATGCCCATAGCATGTTACAAACAAAAACCCAAAACTGGGGGCACCACCTGCCCCTACATACATCATAGGGGGCACCACATGCCCCACCCCTAATCACTATCTGGAGGCTCCCGGGCCAATGGCTCTGCCCCTGCAGCATGTAGATCGCGCATAGCCTGACCGGCCATCACCATGCGCCGCATGACACCTCGCCACTCCGAGGGTAGACCAACACATGGCTCTATGAACTGGTCGTCTAAGTCCTGCCACCCGCGCTCTGATACTCCGGTCAACAACCTTTCGCATCTACGGCGGATGTCCTCCAGCAGAGCGGCTGCATCCTCATTCTGTGCCGCTCTCGACCCACTTGGACCGTAGCTCCAGACGCTGCCGGTCGTCCCATATATCCGGCCGGTTTTACCGGTGCTATATCTGCATACCAAAAGTACATGAATCAGTACCATCAATTACTATTCAAAAACTTTAACATGCCCACACAAGAATAGCAATTTGTCACTTACCATCGGTCCCCCAGACTCGACCAGGCGGAAGTGGCAGATCCGGATCTCCACAGTAGCTCATCCCACTATAGGGATAGTCGTCTATGTACAATGGCATCTGATCCCAATGGGCAAAAAACTCCGGTCGAAACACCCGCCCGACCGCCCCTCCTCCTCCTCTGCACAGTAGCCGTCCCCAACGGCGCATCCTGGGCTCTCTCGGGCCCCCATCTGGAAGCTGTACATGAGGCCTCAAGGTCGGGATCTTCTCAAAGAAGAAGGCACACAACAAAGTCCCATATGAGCAGTCATGGTTCACCTGCCGCCTGCATAGTGACAATTGTCGCTTTAGCAACACCAACATCATTTGGGCCCACCCATAGTAGGTCCCACCCAACACACTTTCCACTATCATCATCTGCCCCCCAGTGATGTGATGGAACGCCTGGATGCCCAGGATTCACAGCACAGCTGCGGCCACTGCACGGGTTTCTAGCCTCTCTAGATCCCCGATCGGTATTCGAGTCCCCTTGACTTGGAGACCCGGTCGACAATGACGTTCCACGAACTCCATGATATGCCGCCCCCGCGGCAACACTGGCTGTGTGTTTCCCACCATCCCCAGTGGCGGGAGACCAGTCAGGAAGTACACGTCCTGGACCATCAGCTCGATCCTGTGCCCCTGCACTACAAAGATCTCATGATCTGGATCCCAGTAACTGATAATACGGGCCAGTAACAGTTCCCCTGCTCTCATCAACGGGTTCTCCAAAAACTTGAGAACCCCAAATCTGGCCAATACACGGCGGACGCCTTGATCCGCCTAGATCTCTGTCCGTAGTGTCCCCAGATCTCTCTCTCTCCATTTGACCCGTAACTCTGCCATACCTGTGCAAACACATCATTTTTGTCAGCGTACAGATCGGGAAAACCATAACCAAACACCAAAACCCACCTTCCAGCCATAAAATAGCACCAAAACCCCCTCATCTCCCAGGTCACAGTTTTCTGTTCTTCTCTGGACCAGGTCGCACTTTTTTCCCTGATACCTGCATCCTAGGTCGCACTTTTTTCCCCAAAAAGTATGACCCGGCCGTAGAGATGAAGGAGGGGTTGTTTCTGGGATTCTGGGCCCTAAACTAAAAATGTAATCCATCAAAATGCAAGAGAACAGTTAGACCTCTTACTTACAACTGACAGATCGCGATTCCAACGGTCGGTTTGTCTGCTACGTTTGCCGCAAGATTTAGGGCCTTCTCTCCTCTCTACATTCACCACAGCAACAATAGCAAATGAGTGATTTTGGAGGGAAAACTGCCTTATTAAAAGAGAACCCCTGGTTCTTCTTTCGACCGCCGTGACCACACCGTAGCCCCGTTTGACGAACCGTCTACACCGTTGGAAAGCTCTCACCGAGCTCTCAAATTGGTATCTGTTAGTTTTTTGAGATCTGACACTCCACCAGGACACATTTTGTCCAAGAAGGGTCACTTCACCCCTCCTCAAAATCGAATTTCCTCACTTACGACACTTGTACTTGGGGCACCATCTTGCCACCTTACTTGTCTTCGTTCGTGTTGATTTTCGTCATGAGTTCCCATCATGTACTCATGTTTCCATGGTCCCCCATTGGGGCCTTTACTGTGTGGCAGCACCATCGAGTCGCCCTTGTTTAGAGCATCCAAGTTGAGTCATCATTCCCTCCATGGAGTCTATACCGAGTCCCTTTGTACCCCACTATAGCCCTCCATTCGTCATTGATTGGTCTCTCTCTTGTGTCGCACATTATGACCTTCGGTTCCACTGTCCCCCATCCCTGATGATGTTGTGTCAGTCGCTGCCATGTCATTCATGCCCTTTATGCTCTAGCAAGGGAAGTCGTCCATTAGCTACTCAGTCCTTTCCACTTCACTATCATCATTAGTGTCAGTCTGTCCGTCGCTCTACTCTTGTCTCTCGTGCCTTAGTTGAGGGTCTCTCATTGCCTCAACTATGGCGGACCTCCTTCTGTCGACATCAGCTCATTTATTCCAGAAGCCAGGTCTAGAGGGCGGTGTACCTTGGTTCCAGCTTCCACTCTTGTTCGGTGCCTCAGATCAGGCAAAGGGATATCTCCTTTCCCTTTGGCTTGATTTTTTCTCCAGCTCCTTCAGCATGATCGAGATTCGTATACTTGATGGTCCAGTGATCCAGCAGCAGCTCTTGATGATTCCCGGGTGTGTGTGAGATGTTTCAACCCTCATGAGGGGGTGGCCCTGCAGGTAGCCCCCCACATGCCCGGATGACCTCTTCTTTGTAGCCTTCGATGTAGCTCCAGATATTTGATGATGTTGGCCATAGCCACTTGCAGCGCCTCTTCGACTTGCATGTATCAGTCAGATTTTGTGAGCCCTTCCCCATTTACAGGGGGCATTTGGGTTGTATTTGTATCTCATGTACTCAGATATTATTGTACAAGTCCTGGCTGTTATCCCAGGCACAGCATGTATGTGGGATTCCTCATTATATTTTTTATCTGGCTCATGATTATGCCAGCTGTACTTTATGGTTCGGTCCCTTGTTTACTGGACACACTATTCTTTTGTACTTTGTCTCGGCGGGCATAGGTATGCCTCCCCCGCCGCCTTCAGCACAGGTACCCTCTCATAAAAAGAGACTTGTTGCACCTGCGAGTCTCGTCTCCTCGGGGTCTAGTCCTTCAGCACACTATCTACCTCACATTTCTCTCTCTGACACCCCTTCTGTTGTCTAGTGATTGTGTTCTTACAACGTACTTCGGTCATACGATTTGCTCCCGACACTCGCACGCTGGGGGGCAATCTGTTACACCATTTTTTGGTCATCTAACTTATTATCATTAGATGGACCCAAGTACACCATGTAAGACCAGTTTTACCCTAAGTAAAACCGCTTTCACTATGTTAAAACAGGAAACCCCAAAAGGAAATATTACACAAACCCATATTTGTTTGATTTTCCTCATGGAATAATTAATTAAACCATAATTTAATTATTATTCCCAATCATGTTTAACCCAAAATCAAAGAAATTAATTAGATAAACCTTTATTTATCTTATTATTTTCTAGGAATAATCATTTAAACCTTATTTAGATGATATTCCTCGTTAAATATGACCAAATCACCCACAAATAATTAAATAAATCACTATTTATTTAATTATCTTTCAACCACCTCCTTAAATAATTAAATAAATCATTATTTATTTGATTATCTTCTAACCGCTTCTTTAAAAAGATAAATAAATCATTTATTTATTTATTTTTGACAAATTAAGGGATTTGACCTAAGTCAAATACCTTTTCCCTCCAACAAATATAATAAAATATTCCATAAAAAGTGGATCTAGATCTGGTTAACCCATGCACCAAGATCTAGAATGACCCAATATTTTGTTATAAATAGGAGGGTTTTTCCTACCATTCTTCACCTTTTGTTTCCTATTAGATCACTCTGGATCTATACACTTGGTCACACATCTCCATCATTTTCTCCCATTGAGCTCTACTCTTTGCATTGGGTTTTCTACATCAACTAGAGAGAGAAATCTTAGATCTGAAGTGCTGAGGACTTCCAAGAACCCATCCCACCGAGGGGAATTGGATACTCCTTCTGGTTTTCCTCACAGGTGCCCCATTAATACAAAAATTCTTTCAAAAATTGTTCTTGTCTTGTCTATTGGTATATGGAGCAAACCCTTGTTTTTACTGCTTAATGTCTTTCCATACATAGATCTGGTATTTTGCAGCTCTTTTCTTGTATAACTAACCGCAGATCTGAAGATATTGGCAGCCACTTTTGTTGTTAGGGCTATTAGTTATGCGTAGCTAAAGTGGTCCTTTTTCGTACACTTCTACAAAGGATTCACAAATCCTTGGAGCTGGTTACTATTGGCCCACCCTCTTTCAAGATGTCCATAAAATGATTATTGCCTATCACAAATGCCAACTCTTTGAACGCAAAAGAAAATTTCTTCCCTTACCTCTGCAACCAATCACTGTTGAAGCTCCTTTTCAACAGTGGGGTTTAGACTTCGTTGGGGAAATCCATCCACCCTCATTTGCCCAACATATATGGATTCTCACTACAACAGACTACTTTACCAAATGGATAGAAGCCATCCCTTCTAGGAAATCCAATGACTCTGTTATCATAAAATTTCTTGAAAATCATATCCTATCTAGATTTGGCTATCCTAGAAATATTATCACTGATAATGCTGCTGCATTTGGGTCCAAAAATATGGTTGAATTCTGTCACAAATACCATATTGCATTGGGCCATTCTACTGCTTATTACCCTCACATTAATGGATTAGCAGAATCCTCAAACAAAATTTTGGTGAATATAATCAAGAAGTTACTAGAAGACAATAAGAAATATTGGCACACAAAGCTAGTACATGCATTATGGGCTAATAGATTAACACTCAATAAACCAATTGGAATGTCACCCTACCAGCTTGTCTATGGAGCAAATGAAATTTTTCCAACCAATCTAGGAGTGCCAGTCATGAAGCTGATCCAAGAAATATAGTCTGAGGATAATGATATGACAAGAAGAATCAATCAGACTATACATCTTCAAAAAACTAGAGAGGAAGTCTACAACAGAGCATTACAAAAGAAAGAAAGCATCAAGAAGTTTTTTGATAGAAGGACAAAAGCCAATGATTTGAACATTGGTGACAAATTTTTAAAGTGGGATTCCAGGAGAGAATATAAGGGAAAACATCGAAACTTTGATAACTTATGGATGGGCCCTAATCTTATTCATTCTACTGCTAGTAACAATGCTTATTTCTTGCAGTAAGTCAATGGAACTGAACTCTTTGGAGGTCCTGTCAATGGAAGGATGCTCAAACATTATTTTTCTTGACTATACTAGTTTGAGGCTTTTTTATTTTATTATTTTTTCCTCATTATAAATATCACATCCATCATTGCATTCAAAGTTAGAAAAGGAAAAATTGCAAAAACAATAAAAATAGAAAGGATGGCAGAATGAAAATAAGAAAGGTACAACCCCATACCAAAAAGAGAAACAAAGTCTGAAAGTGTGAAAGCTCAAATTCCACTCCTAAGAAACACACTTCTAGTTAGTCATACAATCTAATAATGACTAATTATTTTTCCAATTTACTGTTGATAGGTTAGTGAAATAGATTTGCCAAACAACTCAATCTTGGCTTATCAGTAAGGTAGATTAGGATTAAAAAAAGGAAGGTTCAAACAAGCTCAAATATTGAACCTATGATATTGATGAAGAATTGGTTCCAATAAGCTCAAAACTTGAACCATATGAGAAAGAAAAAGTAGCTCAAAAAAGCCTAAAAATAGAGCTGAAGAAATAATGAAGGATGTTTTAGTTTTCAAATCTTAAGCCTTCACCATTTTGATTTAATTTTCTGCAAATTGTAGTCTATGTGCAGCTTGTTTTTATACCATAGACCTACAGCAAGTTAGACTGCTTAATCCTAGCTTGGTTTTTTTTAAATTTCTATTTTAGAATTTAAAGAATAAAAGTCTGTCAGACAGTTTCATCCTGACAGATTGTAGTTAGGTAGAGAAGCTGATGAACTCAACTGTTTAATCTGAGTTCATGGAGAAAAAAGGATAGACTTAGAATAGTTTTATGTTTTCAATAAAAGAATAAAATTATTGATGTTTAAGGTCTGCAAGTCCAAATGCACCTTTTTGAAGAAAAAATGTTAGGAAGTAGGTTGTGTAGGTAGTTGTTTGGGGAAGAATTTTTCTACTAGTATCAAATGCTCTAATCATCTTACAAGCAACTGATCAAAGAAGAGGAAAAGGTTTTCAAGGTACAAAGCCACTAATCTACATCCAAATAATGTTTTTTTGAGGTTCTTAACACCTCCAAGGAGCTACCATCCCAAGTTGCAGCCGCTGTTAGCCACCAATAAAAAATGTTCATATCAAATGGTGGCTAAAATCTTTTTTAGCCTTTAAGAAACAATTCATGACCAAATTTTTAGTTATTAAAGTCTTATGATGATATTTTATCCTCTAATTTAATCTTCACTACTGTTTCTCTCATTATCCAGGAGAACATACTGTTTGCCAAGAGAAAGACTGCTTAAAAGGCCCATTTTCCATCATTTTCACTCCTCCTTTCATTCATAAAAAAATTCCATTGTTAATCCTTTTTCCACCATAAAATCCCTCCATAAACCTTCATATAACCCTATAATTCATTCCAAACACCCTTTAAAACCATTTTTTCACCTTTCATTTGGTTTAAAACCTCTTATCTCCTCTATCGGAACCCTGTTTTAGTCTTGAAAAACCCTGTTTTCTAGTATAAAACACCCTTTTTATATTATATAGGACTTAAGCCCCTGAGGGATTATTTTATTTAAACCTCTACCTCATAAGACCTTAAGCCCCACAACCAAGCACTAAAGGGCTTAAAATCCTTTCCCGAACCCCTTTTTCCTCTGTATTTTTATAAAACCTAACTTTCCTTTGTATTTTAATAAAACCCGACAGTTCAAATTTTCAACGAATATCGACTGTTGATCTAAATCGATGAATGGAAATCAGCTTATCGCATTGCAAATCTGCATGGGTCCTTCATTTTTTTATGTATTTCAAAATTTCTGATGCAATCCCTAAAAGAAAACCTCAGTCGTTGATCATCCTTCTGATCCGATGGTCCCTACATCATCGCATCGCAAATTTCCCTTTATTCTTTCCCTTTTACTCCTCTGATGCCGATCTCCCCAATTGAATCTTAGCCATTGAATCCACAAGAACTGATGGCTAAGATCTTGTCACACTCCACCCATAGCCTTTGTCCATTACCCCTCCTATTCAGTATTGATCGTCGATCTTACTCCCAAATCTGACGGACAACGCTTAGTCGCATCGCGCAAATCTCAAAATTCCATCCCCTTACATCCTTTGATTTGTGATCCCTGATTCAAATCTAACCGTCCATTCAGAAAAATCTAACGGCCAGTGCTTAATCGCGTCGCGCTCACCCCTCACTCAATTCTCCACTATCCCAATCCTGCGATTAGATCTCCGCCATTGATTCTTTCGAATCCAACGGCCCACAAACACTTCCGCTTTCAAACCTCGCTCTTCCCATTCTCCCCTTCGATAGATCTCTGCCATCCATTCCTATAGATCCAACGGTCAAGATCTATCCCGTGCAACTTCCTCGACAACAATCTTTCTGCACCATCAGATCTCGGCCCTCCGATCCAACGATTGAGATCGTGTTTCGCAAAAATTTTGCGACAGAATGTTAACACCAAAAAAAAGTCTAAAACCGGTGGTATTGAAAAGGACACGTGTCGACAAGTGTATCGTATCTCATTTTTTTTTGGGCAAACCGCCCACCCCCAAATTTTTTTACGAAAACCACTAATGGTTTTCCGCCAAACCACCTACCCTTCGCAGTGTTATTTCACTTTTAATCTTGGCCACTCATTGTTTTGATCCAATGGCTCAAATTACTCTGTGACCCCAAGTCATTCGCCCTTCCCCTTTGCCTACTACTGCTCCATCAGAAGATCTTAGCCGTCCATTGTTCAAATCCGAAGGACCTTATTAAATTTCCCCCATTCTATTATACCATTTCCTCCTCTACATTATAAATTCTTGATCAATCTCTGTCGTTCAACGTCACGATTGAATGGCCCAGACTTAATCATAACTTCATTAACCCAACCGCCTCCCGATTTACCCCATCAAGTGATCTTGACCGTTGGTTTTTTTCATCCAACGGCCACGATTTAATCTTGCGCCCGAGATCTCCAAGCAGCCTTTAACCCATTTTTCACGGATTTTTTTAATTTTTGTTCATTTTTTTGCAGGTTATTAAGGTTTTTTTCGCAGTTTTGAAATGAAACAAAATCCAGGATGATGATCCCCAGGCCATTTATTCATGAAGAAGGTGAATCCACATGATTCAAATTATGATTCCACCTATGCCTCATGAGCATTTCTGAAGTCACAAAATCTCTGCACGCCTGCAAAACATAGCAAAACATAGTGAATATCAAACAGCCGAAGAGTATCATTGTCAAAGGATAAAACTAGAGCAAAAGTGAATATTAATGATTTTTAAACAGATTTTAAAGGGATTAAGGCACCATTCGAGAATCAAATGCCTAATGCATAGTCAGCAGAGGATAAACACCTGAAGATGAAGATTAAGGCTAATTAGGCCTAAAACACAGAGCAAAGACAGATTAAAGGTGTTTTAGGATAAAACAAAGAAATCTATCGTCTGAAAAGCCTCCACTGCCACATCAGAGGCTAATTGAATCCTCTCCAGCTACCAAAGTGCCACCTGCATATTTCAATGAATCAGAAGAAGGCAGAGTTATTGCCTAAGTCAGTGATATTTTTCCTAAAGACAGTCAGAGTTATTGGTAACTTGCCTAAGAGTTTTAAAGTCAACAAAATCTGCCTAGCATGCTTAATACTTAATGAAAATCAATTGATTCAGCGGAAATATCAGAAAGCTTCTCCATTGAGTCCCTCAAAGGCCGAGAAGCATTAAACTGTATTAATTTAGCCTGGAGATCTTTTCTCTCATCCCACCTCCTCATTTCTTCTATAAATACTTTTGTAGAAGATGAGAGAAAGGTTGGTCTCTAGATATCTATTGCATGTAAATAGTTTACTGAAGCTGTTGTAGCACTGTTTGTAATTGAAGATACCTAAGCTGAGATGAGAAGTTTGAAGCTGTAGAGACCCACTGGACTTGAAGGCTATAACTGGTTTGAACATCAAATACAAGCTGATTTATGGGATCCTGGTCTATTTCAATGGTGATGTGTTTCTTATTGTAAATTTTTATTTTCTTTTTTCTTCCATTTTGTCCACTATCTCTGATAAAGAACAACAAATATAGAGCTAAGATTTACTGTTACAAGTACCCTACTCTCACTGATAAGCTTCATATTTATGTCTTCCTCCAATTGTGTATTTAAGAATGATTTAATACAGTCTAAGCAATTAAGGATTGTTGGTGTTCCCACGTCTTACTGTCTAAACTTTAAACGTTATTCTTGAATGTTATTTTCATTACTTGCTAAGTAGAGATGGACTAGGAAAGTTTATGGTTTGCCTTGTCTTCTAGTTCTTCCTCCAAAGGTCATTTGAAATTTTCCCTGAGAGTATATTGAACGTAGGATAGGTTCAAAATCCTTACCTGATCTTAGACTACTTTTTATGTTTATCTTGAACGTTTTCCTTTTGAATATGCTGAAAGCAGGATAGGTTCAAAGTCCTTACTTGATCTTAAGCTATTCTAAGTGATTTAAATGTTTTCTATTGAAACTACATCAAAAGCAGGATAGTTTCAAAGTACTTACCTAATCTTAGATTACTTTTACGTCTTTTATTAAGTGCATGCCAAAAGCAGGATAGTTTCAAAGTACTTACTTGATCTTAGGCTGCCCTTTGTTCCTTCATCTATTTGATTTCCCTTTCTTATTGTTTTATTCCATAAAATCAACTTAAAGAGATCCTTTGACATATATGACTTGCCACATGGACCACTCTTGAACCTTGTTGTTTCAATTAAATCCTCTTATGACTTCATAGCCCAATGGATTGAAGCTACTCCTTGCCTATTTTATTAGCTGAATCATATCTTCACTTTCATACAAATTCACCCTTCATTTATACTTCCTTCACCTTCATTATATCTTTTCCCAACCAAAACAAACAAAAACCTTGTTCTTCATAAGTAGCCTAATATCACCTTTCAAGCCTTAAAGATCACATCTTTAAACACACTTATAAGAGAGATCCCTCTCTGGATTTAGGAGGGCTAGATCCTAGAATCCCACAATGGTTCAAATTTTGTCTCTGCAGCTTTAGTCTTGCCAATCTGCTAAAATTACAGGGACATAACACAGAGTACACAAAAAAAAAGATAATAAAATGAAATGACACTAAAATAACACTTATCTCCAAGTGAAAGACTTAATATGTACCTTTATGACACAAGTGATGACTGTAACCAAGAGGTGAATTATGCCATAACAATGTGTCTAGCACATTTTCTAATGATAAATAACATCAACTAGTGCAAGATATTATTCTAGAGCTTCCTCTAGAAGGTGTGCCATGTTTCTCTTCGTATGTGTGAAAATGATCGAAAGCGACCAATGTAAGAGTGAAAGCGACACATTCAAACATAAGCGAAAGATGCAAGAATGAAAGTAAGGAAAAATAGACACTTGAATATATATATATATATATATATATATATATATATATATATATATATATATATATATATATATATATATATATATATATATATATATATACAATGAAACATGTAAGAGAAAAATAATTCAAAAGAGACATTTGCAAAAGAAAAAGGGACAGTTGAGAAGCCCACCCATAAAATGTGGCATTTAAACCACGAGTGAGAGAATGCTCCTTATACTTCAAAAGTGCATAGAGCTCAAAATAAAAATATGAATATGAGGATGAGCTCTAGAGTGAACGCTTTATATAGGGAGAGAATATATGGAATTAGGGTTAATATTGGTGAGTGTTCTTAGTGTACGTTAAGAAACTAGGATCCACGGGTGAATTGATTGACTTGAAGAAGTACAATCACACTATCAAAAAAGAGTGTACAGTCACTATCTCTATAGGATTCCATTACACTGTCACTAACCATGTAGTGTTTTTCTATAGAAATTGCATAAGTACGGGCATCATGGATTGTGAAAGAACTATCCACAAGGATTCCATAATCACCATCTCTCGATACTATGCATGTTAGAAAATTAAATATTATAGAGCAATGCAACATATAAAATATGCGGAAAACATAAGCACACAAAACACATAAAACTAGAGAGACACAAATATACGTGGTTCACCTAGTTTGGGCTACGTCCACCCTGAACAGCCAGTCCTTCCTTTCTATTATCCAGCAAATATGAAGAGACACAAGCTACGGTAGATCCGCTATAATATCCTCTGTTCTCTCACACATTCTTTCTATCTGTTTCTCGCTGTGAGAATACACACATAATCCATAGCCGCAATACAATACCCTCATAAAAGCGAGGGGTTGCCTTCTAGGGAAAAAGACCCTAAACTAAACATAACTTCCACCATCATATCATTCACCCAATGAATTGCCCAAATTGAATAGAAATTACTATACTTTTACAAAGAAATTTTACATCTGTTCTTAGCTTCAGGGGCGCTGCCACCGAAACCCCCTGCCAGGGGGGGGCTCCATAAAGTCGCAGCCCCCCCTGGACCTCCCAGGCAGTGTTTAATTATGGGCGGTGTTTCCTCCCCATTAAGGTACAGGGGTCCAATGTTGTGATACAAAATAAAGAAGATAATCAGGCTCCACACCCAACAGTTCAATCATTGTCATTAGGCACAACACAATCACTATCATTAAGCATTACGCAGTCACTACCTTTAGATACTACATATTTGCAATCCTTAGCAATTAAATAGTCACCCTCATTAGGCACTACGTGGTCACTATCATTATGAACTACACAATTATTGTCATAAATGACTTCACAATCACTATCTCCCAATTATAGATGTATTATCTTGCCTGCTTGTGCATAAATCATAACTAGGAATGTGAAGGTGATTAGAATAAAACTTAGGATTCCTAAAGAGATACTTCAACAATATGACTGAGCATGACATGAATGGCTTGAATTTAGGGATCACATGATCATAAGGAGGCTCAAAAATTTGAATTTAGAAATATTTTGGAGGGTGATGTGGCACCGACAACACTTGGAGACACACTAGAAGAACCCCCAATTTATTTGTTTAGGTATAACATTAAGAACAATGTATAGCCTTTTGGAATTATTGTCTCATACAATTGATCACCCCAACTTCTTTACTTAGCTTTGTTATAGATGTAAACTCTTCTATTCCCCTTGTCAGCTTAACACTATTCAAACTGTAGTAGTTTCGATTAGGGAGTAAGAGTATATAAACTACACGAGTTTAAGATTTTCATAGTTTTAGTTTCATCTCTAGTGTTGCTCTGCTGCAAATGGATTTATTTGGTACCCTGACGGAGTTACTTCATGGAGCCATAAGCATTTATTTTATATTAGAAAGCCTATTTAACACCCTGACGAAGCTTTTTCTTCACCTATCTGCATAGGAAACATTTTTTTTCTCTCTCCCTTTACTTATTTTATTACTTTATGCTCATTAGCATTTCATAGAAATTTATTTCACCATAGAGAAAGATATTTTTCGTTATTTTATAGAGACTCATATGCATATACCTTTGAAATTAATATGCTTATGTTTCTCCTCCTTTCCCTTCTCTTCTCGATTGAGATGACACGTTGAAACCAATCAATATAAATGGCCAATTCATGGAATTAGAATCCTTTGATATATACATGCAACATAATTCCACTTCATATTTTTTTTAGGATGAAATGTATTTTCCATATGTGCATCATTGACCTTAAAATATATTTAGGTCCAAACAAAGAAGTATACGAAATATAATCCAAGATTTTCCATTTTTCATAGTTTCCCTTTTGACCTTTTTCCATATTACCATAGAGCATGATAGGGAAAATTTCTTACATGTTCTTATTAAAAAAAAATGCAAGAAAATACATGAAATAAAATGTGAAACAACATAAATGAGAAAAGAATGAAGTCCATAGAAAAACTAGTAAAGAGCATGTTGAGAAAAAAACTGGAATGAGAAAGGGAATGTAGGAATGTGTTGAAATGAAAATGCAAACATAACAAACATGTAACTATGAAAAAGAATAGAACTAAAACTAAATCCTAGTCTATCTAAACTACAAGGTCAAGATCATGTGAAATCAAATTTCGAATGAAGCCATGAGAGTTTCTCCTAGCCTACTAATAGAAATGTATCAATTATTAGAACCATTACCAAACAATGCGTAAAGATAAAGTTGTTTAAATAAACAATTTACACAAGAAATTGAAGTTCTTGTCTATAAATATAACAATGTGTTATAAATAGTTCCTTATCGAGCATGTATAATTAACTTGATAAAGGGATCCTTCAAATGCATGTTGATCCATATGTTCTTTAAACTCAAGTTAAAATTGGAACTCATGATTTAAAAAAAAAACTTGAGGTATGACTCTTCCAACTGGCTAGCGATGGGATCCTGATATTGAAAAAACTAGTTTGAAAAGATTAAAATTATTGTATAGATAAGAAATTAACAAATTCATTAAACCTGTGAGGAAAATATTTTAAAAAAGAGATAATATGATATTGTTCAAGAACTTCATCAAGTTCATGAGGTATTAACATAACCATCATAAAAGCTAAAGTTCCTCAAATTCTTAACGATTACGCAAATGGTAAGATAGTGAATCATAAAAACATGTGGGTTTAATGCATTCAAAATATTTGAGCCAAAAACTATTAATGGATAGACAACTAGGAAAATAATTAATGATATCCAAATTGTTAGTACATCGATAAGATCTTTCAAGTAGCACATGAGGTGCTCTATCGTCTAAAGATAAAGAGGTGTTGACCTGCAAATTTTTATAAATTCTATGTACAAATGTGTGATATATGCATTTAAAACCTCATTTCAATACAAGGGATTTTTGGGAATAAGAAACTCTTTCTTTAGGATCAAGAATATTAACTTGAAAATGCTACAAATCCTTCAAGAGTGAGCTTAAAATTAGTAAAATTCTGAAAAAAGAATCAAGAAAGAGAATTCTAATATGACCTATTTCAGAGATCCTATCAAAATTGTGAGAACCTAAAATCACCATTAGCTAAAGTTGAAGTGCCTCTACTTTTTGACATGACTATAATCTTTCAAATATTGCATGACTTAATTTTGAAAGCATGGTCAAGTCAGCATTTGTGTGAAGACAAGTATCATCAATTTTTTCAACAGAATAATTAGAAAACAAATGGAATATCTTATAATCAATAAATTCATCGGTTATTTCATCATTATCAAACATATTACACAATAGATTCTCAATAACTGAATTACCTTCTTCTTCTTCACATAAAACCTTGTCATCTTGTTTCGTTTCGACATTTGGCTTGTTAGATGATGGATCCAAAGATAATAACACATTTTATCCATATGTTGTTTCACTACATGCATCAAGAGATAAATGAGGGTGAGAAGAAGAAATTTTGGTAAGAATTTATTCTATGATCATATCTAATAATAAATAAAAATCCTACATATGCAAGTGTGTTTGAGAAGTCAGGAAATTGATGGATGAGTTTGGGCAGTCATCACCATATATACGAGTGGAGTCATTTTTATCATGGCGATAGTTTCCTAATCCTTCAATTTGATCAAGGGATTCAATTTTAGTTGAGTGCTCACGAGGATCACAATATTCTTGATCTGTTAATAATGTGGAAGAATAATTTGAACATTGAAGTAGTTGAAACAGAGCAGTAAGATAAAATGTATCTTCATCCTTTTCCTCTTTTACTTGTAAAATTTATACATCTTGTATGTGATCGTCACCTAAACCAACCAATTGAGAATAGAGGTTATCCAAAGAAAGTGCTGATGGGGCAATTTTACCAAGAGAATCGTGTAATAACGAGCCATGTGGTGTAAATAATAGAGGTTGGAAGGTGTCCCTTAAAGAGGCAATGATTTCAATCATATCATATTCAAGATTAAGGTTCTGCAAAGTAATGTCTTCTTCGAAAACCAAGGGACCAAACTTTACATTAGGCTCTATGAATGTGTCAGAAAATTGAAAATACCTTTGCATGAGATCTTCATCATGGGAAGGAAATTAGGGTGGAATAAGTTGATAAAAGAAATAACATTAAATTTTCCCAACTTCAATATAAATACTTGACTTTACTCTATTCCGTAAATTAAAATGAGGAGGATAAGTTACAAAAGGGACGTTAGATACCTCCTCTGATATTTGAGGTGTCTCATGAATAAGATGAGTTTTGAAAACAATGTTTGGAATGAGGCTGGAAGATGATTTAGATTCAAATATTTCAATAGAGGAAAAAAAAAACACTGAAACTTTCACTCGTGAAATCCCAATCCACGTCTTCCTTAGGAAACTCATAAAAAAAATGAATAAATTGATCAAGAAAATATTGTAACAATTCATATTATTTCATTCTAAGTCAATTAAACCTTTTATAAACATATTTATATTTGTACCTATCAAAATATTTAATAAATTCCTTAAAATGTCGTTTAAATGAATGGAAGAAACATTTGACAAGGTATGACATCATTTCTTAGCGTGGCCTTCAAAAGTGAGGATGAATAATTCACAAACAACATCTTCACAATCCACATCATACAAATTAAAAAACTTGAGAAACATGAGTGTATACTAAGCTATATATGTTCTATCCTCACCTCTGAACTTCAAATGTGACAAATAATGAATTATTCAGGTGGGAATTATAATATTTTCCCTTGTATCAAAACCGCTTGGGACTATGATTTGGGAATGAACCATTTCAAGATTCAAAATAGACTCAACGGGTTGAAATTTTCATCTAACCCTCCATCTAGTGCCAAATATGTTAATAGTGTAACATTCCGTCAACAGTAAGGCGTCTCCCTGATATGAAGTACAAACGAGACCTCACATTTTTTGGCGTAGGAACACAATTTAGATAATAGAAACGACTACCATAAGTTATAGGTTTTCCTTGGCTGCAATAAACATCATAAGAGAGTATGCACATAAAATTTGAAACAAGAAATTAAGTTGACACTATGAAGCATATAATTGCAATGTATATAATGTACTTCCATGAAAGGGAGAGAAAGATTCAGCCTCCCGAAGAAAAGAAATAGTACTATCCGAAGAGAAACATATGAGAGAAATGAAAGGCTCATCACTTAACCTATGAAATAGTTCACATTATAATAAAAATAATTAAAGAAAATAATAACACACATGCAAAATGATAGATAACAAAGCCAAAAAAATAGTTCATTTTCATTTGTATGTATAAAACTATACATATACCGAAAACGTTAAAAGAATAGTCTTACAACATCAACTATAAATCCATGAAAGTGTGTTGACATTAAGAGATTCAAATATTAACAGAAATTTCCAAGATACACAATTACAATGATGTGATGCTAGATCCAATAGTGGAACATTAATTCAGAACTTTCTCCAAAGAACAATCTTCTCTCATATGCTAAGATAGAGAAGCCAAGGTGAAAAGGCCATTGATTGAATCATGAGGGTTTAATTATAAGAAATCATATGACCATTCACCTCCCTTGTGACTCTTGAATTCCTTCATGACCCTGAAGCTCCCATATGACTTTTGAACTTATATGTGTCCTTTAAGCCCCTACATGAATCTAGGACTTCCTAGTGACTCTTCATGTTCCATGTGTGACACTTAGGATTCCACACATTTTACATTTTATAATTTTTTTGGAAATACAAAATTACATTTTATAAATTGTGGAAAATAACATGGAAAACATAAGACTTTTGTGCTGATACTTTGAGAAGCCATAATGAAGCGACTATGACATGAGACATCATTGTAAGGTATTAGTGCCAAATTCTCCTCTTGTTTCTATATCTTCAATTCTTAATATATTTGGTTAGATATGTTTTTTTTTATTCCACTACTTTAAGTAATTCATTATAATATAATTCACTTCTGAAACCCCTCATACTTAATATATATTTGGTGTGTACTTCATATTCACCCTCTAAAGGGTCTGGATAAGTGTTGGAACCTCTTAGCCAACCTGAGTTACCATATCCCTATGGTGGTTCAATATTCCTTTACTCTTGCATGATAGCATATTTGTGTTCCATTGCCACAAGTGTCCTTGTTGTAACATGTTCGTGATTTATCTCTTGTAGAATCATATTTCCATGATAGGATGACAACACCTGCAAATGAAATTCACTCATGATAATACAACATCTACCCCAAAATCACCTATTCTGTCTTGTGAAAAATATATTTTTCATGGGACAAGGCAGAAGGTTTGAGGGAGATTCATTTTTGGGTATAGTGATAAAAGTTAAGAAGCAAGGATTGAAGGTATGGGAACTATGATTATACATTTTCCAATGGAAATGGATAGGTGAGACATGAATTTTGGATTAGGCAAGTCCATGAGGCAAGAAAAACAAGGCTAGGAATTGTGATTGTGCAATGCACAATGTTTGAGGGATAGGATCTATGTATTGAATTTTTTAGGATTGAAAGGCCTGAAAGATGTCCCTATTATCTTATGATACTATTCAATTCTTCAAAAGGGAAAGGCTATCCAAGGCATTGTGAAAAGATAAAATGTAGAGACAAGAGAGGCAAGTTTGGGCATTGTAACTACGTAGTGAATTTTGGCTAATAATGTAGCTATTGGGATTACGAAGTTGAATTGATAGGGTTCAGAGGTTATCCAAATGTCCATTGAGACTAAAAAATTCATAATAGAATGAAATATGGATCAAGGATTGTGAAGTGGGAAAGTGTAAGCCACAAGGTTGATTTTTTGTACTCTGAGGTTGCTCAATATGAAGTTGAGGAGCTTGTCCTCAAAATTGGATAAGTGCATAGGTCCAAGACGTAAGGGTCTCATAACTAAGGCATGGGAGTGTGTATTGTACTCATCACTCGACTATAAGGTTGATCTTTATTATGACTTATGCAATATGTGAAGACAAAGGAGGGCTTCAAAATTGACTAAGTATGAGATCAATGAGACAGTAGAGTAAGAGAATATAACAAGTCTCAAACATGATCATAGATACACACACACATATGTATACCTAAGAACATTATAATAAGACATACAGTAGCCAAAACCAACAATCATATATTGAAATGACAATTATCTCCAAGTGCGCCACTTAAGATATACGTTTATTACACAATTTTTGACTGCAACTAATAGGTGTGTGACTCCATAAGAATGTGTTGAACACATGTTGTAATGATAAATGGTATCAACTAGTGCAAGAGAGTGGATTTTAGCTACCTCTAGAAGGTGTGCCATCATGCTATTAAGATGTATGAAATCAAGGGAAAACGACACTTGTAAGAGTCAAAGTGACACATGCAAACACAAAGAAAAAAAACAACACATGCAAGAATGAAATTAGGGAAACGAAACACTTGCAAAAGATAGGGAAAACCAAAAAAACACATGTAAGAGAAAAATAAATAAAAAGTGACACTTGTAAAATAAAAAGTAGTTGTTTATAAGCTCACCTAGATGATAGGTAATTTGGAACCACGAGTGAGAGAATTATCCCCATACTCAAATAGTGCACAAATATTAGGAGTGAAAGATGAATACAAGGATTAAATCTAGACTAGACTCTTAATATAGGATGAGAAAACATGAAATTAGGGTTAAGATTACTGAGTGCTCTTAGTGCATGTGAGGAAACTGGGAGCCAAGAGTGAATTTATAGAGTTTAATAACTACACTCTAACTGTAAACAAATAGTGTAGCTATAAACAAATAGTGTGCAATCACTATCTGGAGAGGATGCCATTACACAATCGCTTTCCATCAGGATTGCAGAATCTCTATCTCTAGGAAATGAACAAGTACTAGAATCAAGGACTACACTAGAACTTTCCACAAGGATTGTTTAGTCACCATCTCCAAAGACTACACAAACGCTGTCACTAGCAACTACGTAGTCACTATCATCAGGCACTACATATTCACTACTATTAGGCACTACATAATGATTGTCATCAAGGACTACGCAATCACTATGTCTTAGTCAAACATGTGTTATATTTTCTAATTGGAAGAAGTGTGCTTTTGAAAACATTAAAATTAGGCCTCTAAGGGAAAATAGATAAACACTTAGTATTCCCAAAGGAATAATTGAACAACACTATTGAGCATGACATGAATGGCTTGAAATTAGGGATGACATGATCATAAGCAGGCTCTAAAATTTGAATGTAGGAAACATTTGTAGGGTGTTTTGGCAGCGACAACACTTACTTAAGGTATTCCTTAAGGGATCTCTTTAGGCTTAAACAATGAGAATATGATAAGAAAAGAGATGAGATGATCATTACAATACTCCTCTCTAAAGGAGTAGATCTCCAATATTCTTTATTTTTTCACCATATTGAATCCTTTGAGCTTCGTGTCTCCATTTCAGAAGCTTATGATATAGAAGAAGAACTTGGAATTGATTTGTGTAAACTTTAACCCATTTATTTTATTTTCTTTGTTATACATACTTATCCATCCAATTATGTCAATCCTAAAGAGGAAATAAAGATCGATATTAATCCTTTAGCATTTGAAGAGCTAGAAAAGATAGTTCCTGAAGTCCAAAAGCTAGTTATTCATCCCCAATTTCTTAAAAATCCTATGGTTCCAGATCAATCATCATTTTCTAAATTATTATCTCCAAAACAAGCAGCTTTACCACAATATCATACGGCTATATTTAGTCCTATTCTGACATCTTAGAATGCAAAATTCATACATACACTAGCAAATCAAATTCATGATGTTCGTGAAGGATATTTGAAACATTTGCCTATATTTAATGGAGAAAGAAGACCATTTGCAGAAGATCATTTGGTTTCAGTTCTTGACTTTGTAGAAAATATGAACATTGAACATGAACATGTCTATATGATACTCTTTATCCAATCATTAGAGGGAAATTTAAAGATATGGTTCAGGAAATTACAAGAAAAATATACAAATATATGGACCGAATTAATAAATATCCTAAAAAATAAATGGGGACCTTAAAAATATCCTAGTATTACTTAATAAAATTTTAATATTTGATGGGGAATCCTACAGAACGTGTTTTTGAATTTATCAAAAGGTTTAATAATATTTACAATAAGATGCCACCAGAATGTAAACCCCTAATCACTGCAGCTAAACCTAGATTTTCTAAATATTTTGATGATGATTTTTCTATAATGCTCAGAGAAATAAAACTTGAAACCTTAGAATATATGTATACCAATGAAATTGAGGTAGAATCTCCTAGGTCAACATCTGCTAAATTGAAAGCTAAGGAAGAAAAAACTGAAAGGAGAATGAAAGCTAAATAAGATAGTATTTCATCATCAAAGAATAAAGAAGAGGACCAGAAAATTGATGAAATAACTTCATTATTGAGAAATATGTCCACTCAAATCTCAAGAATGGAAAATCAGCCTAGACTACCTTAAAAAATTGTAATTATACCTCAAACCCAATTCAGAAGAACATTCTAACCACAAATTTTGCAGATACCAAATAATGACCAACACATCCAACCTCCATTAATGATTGATGATCAAGGCCCCGAAGAAGTAGTCACAGTTGTGACCAATGATATCAATTATTTTGAAGACAAATCATATGAAAATCACATTGACCCTATCAATAAAAATAATCATCTTTCTTAGAATAAATAACCCTCTAAAGTTTCTAAATATCAAGATTTTTTCTGAGTTACTTATTGTTGAATTGAATACGAGATATCACTTAAGACCGAGACAAGGTTCTGGTAAACCTTTGATGTCTGACAAGATAAAGCTATTGAAAATACATTTATTTAACGTCAAAATCAATCACAAGAGAAATATACTATAGAAAATATCTTTCAAATATTTTCAATGATGAGAGATAATTGGAAAGGTTAAAGATTCCAATTCCCTTATCTAAACTTTCAAGGAATCCAAGTTATAAACAACATGTTTCTAAATGGATTAAATCTTCAAGTGTAGATGTTGAGGGAGATGCGATTAGCCTACAATATGAGAAACCTTCAGTAGTTTTTGGGCCTATTTCAGACATGATAGATGAAAGTGTTCCACCTTTATATGTTACATGAAAATTTAATGTTTTTCTATTGTATAACTCTATCCTAGACTCTGGTGCTTTTCATAATATGATTCCTAAAGTTTTCATGGACCAATTTTAGTTGCAAATTACTAGGACCTATCATGATTTGTACACATTTGATTCAAATAAATTATCTTGTTTTGGATTAATCAAATATTCAGTTATGACTCTTGCTCAAATCCATATGAATATCATATTGTTGGATATAGTAGTCAGAAACATTCCTCCTAAGTTTTGTATGTTATTATCATTATATTGTTGTGTTAAGATTGGAGGAAGATTACAAATAGGTATGTCCTATGCCACAATCCTATTTTATGGAGGTGAATAGTTAAGGTTGTATAGAAAAGTAAGATTCATAAACATTGTCAATAATGCTACTCAAGTTGTAAACCATCCTATATATGTTATTGATCAAGATTTTTGGTCTTTTACTTTGGCTACAAATTACCCATGTAATTTAAGAACCAAAATTGAAGACACTATAAATATTCCTTAGATTTTAGATAGTGATGTTTGAAAATTTTATTTTTGGTGGAGTAGTTTAAAAGGATGGAGCTGGAGCAGGAATTGTACTAATTTTCCCTCAAAAATAGAACATCACTCAATACCTTATTTTATATTTTGAATTCACTAATAATGTGGTAGAAATGAGGCTTTAATGTTGGGATTGTTGTTTTTCCTTATGCTCTACCCCTGTCGCTCCCATGCAGGCTTGTGCATGCAACTGAGAGGCTATATTTATTGGGAAGAAGTCTTGTATGCGAGTCCATTTAAAATCATATAGTGTTTTTCTTATGGCTAAGGCTTAAAATGAGTTTTTCTCTGTATTCCTCATGCACTTTCGAAGGAATTCTACTTGGAAAATCCTATAAGGTTCTATACTAATTGAAAAAGGCATAAATGGGTTGAAAAAGTCCTCTAGTGGGTGTGAACACCTTAAGTGCACAAGTATTGATGATAGTGTCTTGATATCCTCAAATTTTTGTACCTTTCATGGCAACCCAAAGATGAATTTCACCCAAAATGTTTTATATACATCACTTTGGAATTGAATATTCTTTTGTTAAGGTAATAGAGTGAGAGAAAACAATGCAGAAGTAGTAGAATGATTCAAATCAAGTTTCAATAAGGATTTCTTCAGTGTGTGGCTTCTAATGGGATTATTTTAGTAGAGTTCTGAAGTAAAGCATCAACTTTCAAATAATATTCATGTTTGTTGTAGTAGAGTTTGTTTGGAGGATTGCAATAGACATTATCCTGTTTGATTGTGATAGTTTTGATGCATGGATGTGAGACACTATTTTTCTTATTTTTAGAGCATGTTTCTGGTGGTATTTTATTTGATTTATCGATGGTGTCTTGTTTTTCAGACTTAGATTTCATAACTGAATTATTTTTTAGCATAACATATTGGATCTAGTTTAAAAATTTAAGAAATAAGGTCAACATAGTGTAGAGGATCATTGACTACATGAGATTGGAGTATTGACATCGAAGTGTAAGAGAAAGGAACAATTTCTCCATATAATCGAGGTTGGATAGTCCAATCAAATTTTGGTTAGGATCATTGATCGTGGTGGCCTTCAATGGATGGTAGTCTGTAGATCCATGAGAGAACAAAGTATTGCAGGCTAATCAGTAGAATCGAGTCTTGTGGCTCATTGGTGTTGGACTATTGTATATGAGGTCGAGTCTCTACTATCTGGAGACTCTAAATCTCTATTATGTAAATAAAATTTTCTTTTACATAGTATTTTTTTTTCTAAAGTACTAAATATTTCGATTACCACGGAAATAGTTCGCCAATTTCTACATAATAAATTTGATGAATATGGTGAAATATTTTTACTAGAACATACACTCCAGTTTCTTGAATTGTGTCATTCTAATGAAGTACATTGTGAAGATGTTTCTTGTAGAATTTTTGACCTTACACTTCAAGTTATGATGTGAAATAATGGTTTAACACACCCGCTTAATGGCCAGAGGTAGTTTCTATGTCACCCAAGTACAAATATATGGTTATGAGAATGGGGTGAATTTTTAACTTTTTTTTCTTATAGATCCATATGTCACGTGATGTTGTAATTTATTTTTTGTTCGTGAGATCTACTTGTCCAAGGCTGATTTAGCAAGATTTGTGTACTATGTGGATAAATAACTAATGTTTTCACTCGAAAATTCTCTATACAAAATCTTTAGAAAAATAACATATTTCAAGCACGTAGAACTCAAATTAACCTATAGCTTTCAACAAAATATAGAACATATCCTGCATCATCTTTCTTGAAAAGGTCTAATATGAAATGATGAAAATAATATGGATTCAAAAGGAATCTTTACTCTTCAAGTTATTTTGGCATCCCTATTGGACTAGTTGACTTATATATTCAAATTTCATCACACCACTTTTCATATCTAAATATATGCATCTCATATTTAGCCACTATCACAACCAAATGTCAAAAGAAATTAAAAAAGTCACTCAATGTCACCTTGATTGTAGATGTATGATGTCCATGTGTAACATTCACTTTGTATTTTATGCTTTGAATTTAGCTATTGTTGTTTTTGGAATTTTGTAGCATGAGTAGTGTAATTTATATCATCTCTTTTTTTCTAGACGTAGTGCTCATGTTCAAGGGTTCGTGTATGGTTTGTTCTGAGCATGTCTACCAACTATTGAATTTTATAAGGAAAGTTTGCACTCACATTTTCCATCAAATACGTTTTCATGCATTTCTCAAACTCTCATATATTACATACATTTAAAAATTTGCATTTATAAAAAAGATATATGAGTCAAGCCCAGTTTGGATTAAAAAATAATAGACCTACGGTCCAATTGCTAGATTGGAACATGCTTTAATAACACTATAAAAGATGAAGCTATCTAGTATTATGATTTCAAATTTTACTTGTAAAAATAGCATCAAGGATTACTTACTGTTTCCAATTTGTGGAAATCCTAAAATTCTTGTAGTCCATGAATTATGTCTCCTTCAACAATTGTTTCAAAACTTATATGTGCATTTGAAGTTAGGAACAATTTGAATACATCCCTATAAAATAATTTTTCACAAATAAATTTGAGTCAAAACCCTCTCTTTTTATGTGTCATGAGTATCTTTTCCCTACTGCAAAGCTTCTAGGTGAGCACATTCTGGAAGAACACTTGTAATTTTCACCACATCTAACATTGTACTAGATAGTTATAATGCCTTACTAAAGTATCCATAGACTAGAATTTATATTAATGATACCTTGGGAAGGTGCTGAGCTAAACACATACATATATATATATCCACCAACTAGGCATGCATGTAACTAATGTGGATGTCATCATGATTTCCAATTCCCATAATTCACTCCAACTCAATAATTTACCTTATTTCCTAATACTGTTGTACCTTGTATATAAAAATATGCATGTAGCAAGAAAAATATGAACACATAACTAACTGTAGATATAATACATATATGATCACCATTATGATAACCATAAAAATGATATGTAGAGAAAATAAAAATTTAATATTCCATATATGCTTTAGGTATATTATGAAGGAACTATTTTCAATCCCAAAGTTGGGAGGAAAATCAAAGCTAGAAATTGGTCAACCATCAACAATAAAATTGTTGGTACATGGCACCAAACAAAATAAGTAAAAAAATACCTAAAAATAATCCAAACATGTAAGGTACACTTATGTATTCTATGAAACAAGTAGAAAATCATTTACTTTTGATAATTCTTCATACCGTACTATCAACTCCAACAATTTATCGAACTTTTGCAGTAAGACGTAGCCCAATTATGTAGTGTGTGATTCAAAGGATAATGGTTCCCAATTCTTGAAAAATAAATGTAACCTATCATTTAAATTTCACTATAAATGCAAACTAAGCTACTTTATATCTCTATTACTACATTGATCTATTTCCCTTGTTAAAAAAAAACACATCCATTAGTGTACTATGTTGTAATAATTAGGATTCATATTATTAACTACTTAGAATTAGAGTAGATTGGTTTTAGAGATTATGGGGGAATTGTTTTGTGATTTACGTGTTTAGTATTTCACGATGGTTTTATTTTCCTATGGTTGACAGTGTTGGAATCCACCAATAGTAGGGTTCTCATCGATATGAATTCCCAACTATACCAAACACCATTTGGAATAGGAGACCCATCCAGATAATAGGCCTGACTGCCATAACATAAAGGTTCTTGTTGGAGAGAGGTCCCCTAACTACATTTTTGGTCTATTTTTGTAATATTTTGTAATATTTAGTATAGAGCGGGGGCTCTAGGGTGGGTCAAAGCCCCCAATGAATTGTAAAGGGTCAAAGGGTAGGCCAGGAGTCCACAAAACACAGTTTGCGCTCCATAGAGTAGCGCAGGATAATATGTTATAAATAGATGGATAAATCAAGTATAGAAGGAGGCTAAGTTGGGGATTAAGCTTGGATACAAAATTGGGGATATTCTGTGTCAATTTTCTAGGTAAGGGCTCCTAGTGGTTGTGTGGGCGAAGAGCCTGAGTCCTGATGTGTGCAAACTCCACTGGCTATGTGCGCTAGCTAGAAGATAGAGTTTATAAGTTGGATCTGGATACGAATGAATGAGAAGACTATTGGTTATTGTTTTTTCGATTATACTTGCTTTGCTGATGTGCATGTGGGTGCCATATTGTGAATTCATAGAAATTGTTTAAGTTCTATTATCTGGTTATATGTTATATTTTGATTCATGATCTTTGGTATGTCGATATAATGTTAAATATTTTTGTGTTAGGACTTCCCCTGTACAAGTCAGTCTGATCTAAAAGGACCCACTCCAATTAACTTTGTCTCTCTCAAGGTGTAGAAACATGGTTCCAACACCCTCCTATACTACTTCGGGTAAGACCTTGACTTGTGTGAGCAAGCCATTTCCGAAAGGGCCAGTAGGATAGGGGTTTCTTGGAAAACCTTAAAACTGAACCTCGGTCAAAAACCTTCAAGCTAAAAAATGGTTTCTTTTTTGAGACCAGGAGCATTTTAAGAGAGAGATTGGGTGATGCCACGAGGTAATTGGAAGCCATTAAAGCCATAGGTTGAGGACTAGTTCAAAAAATAGATTCAGGAGTTTTCCCTAAAATATATTAGAAGTAAGAAGCTATCTACTGAAGAGTGAACAAAAAAGTACATTTTTACAGAGGTGCATGAAATATTCTTCGTATATTTCACACATGAATTGCAAGATTGGCTATCACGATTGGTATAGTTCGAGACCTACTGGAAATGTCACACGGTGGATCCCTAAATTAATCCAATAATTGGAAAATACTGATAAAAATATCACCAAGACTGCAGACCACTGGGTTGATAGTATTTTGGGAGGATTCATAACAGAATTTCCAGTTGATCAATTTGTGTCATATTCGGAAGTGGAGCAGAGTTTCTTTAAAGGATTTAGAGGTAAGTTTCTACAAACCCTGCCATTGTTGATTAAGATGCTATTAAGTGAAAAGGGTGTCATGTGTAGCCACACTGAGTGAATGACCTTCGATTAGAGTGGAAGCATGACACAAAGTGGTAAATACTACCAGGTTAATCAAGAAGGATATAGATCAGTATTCTATCCCTTAAGGTAATCTCTTGATCTTAACTAGGGTAGGGTTGCATAAGTTGGGACCAATCCCCTGGCCACACAATCATAAAACGCACACAAGGGTAAGAATTCTCCTACCCCACCTCTGCCAGTACCTGAGGAAAATATGGCTATGCAAATGAAACTGCCTACCTTTAAGGGAGTGGGGCATGAGGATATGGATCGATTCTAGTTTGTAGTAGAGTCTGTATGGACTGCGTAGAACATTAATAATGATGTTGTCAAAAGAGCGCAATTGCCCATAGCTTTTGAAGGAAGGGCCCTGGACCGGTTCATGGGGTACATTGGTCAACATGCGACCACATCAATACAAGATATTAAGGACGCCTTAGAGCAGCAGTTCTGAAAGACTAAATTTTACTCTCAATGTGTAGTCGAATTGAAGGACTTCAAGCAGGGACCTATAGAGTCTATTTGGGAAGATGACCAACGATTGAAGAATGTCATTAGTGATGGGGGATTTTTTTACGAGGCTGCACCGAGAGATGATACTTAGTTCACATCACTACAGATCTAGAGCTAGCTCAAGGAAATGCACTAAGAAATTCAGAACTTACAGAAGAATCAGGGTAAGGAAGCTATCTTGGATGTCTATTGCATACGTTGTAGGTTTTCAATCCCTACTAAGGATGAATGCCCTTTTTTATCAGATTATATCCAGGCTAGGGGGCCAAGCCCTCTACGTCTTAAGGAAATGGCTGGACCTAGTAGCGCCATGTTGTGGTGCACTAACTGTCTGGTAGTAGGAAGATATGATATATATCACTTCCCAAGAATAGGAGACTATGTTCCAGAACTACAACAATAGTGGTCCAAATTTTTCTCAGCTGTAGGCCACAACGAACAAAACTGACGAATACTTGACCTAATGGTAGATAGAGGAAACCTATACATGGTGCAGGTCGACCCCTCATCACCACTATCTCCCTCTGGGAGGGGAGGATCCCCCACAAGAGAAAGAGGAGGAGAAAGAGGTTGAAGTGCAGGCCGAGGATGAGGGAAAATGATCTGCTACAACTGTGGGGACGTGGGACATTATGCACGAGACTGCCAAAATCCTGCACTTCAGTCCTACAGATATTGTAGGCAATTTGACCACGTCATTGAGGATTGCCTGGTGCTAATATGAAAAATGCAGGAGAAACAATAGACGCCCACATAGATCGTACAACGACTTAAGGCATAACCATGAGATGATGGTCAAAGTATCAATGTGATCATGGGTAGTGACATTTCCACCAAAGTATTTGACGAACAAATTTTGGTTGAGTCCCTAATCTGAAAAAAGCTATGGAGAAAAAGAAAATCTTAGATCTGAAAATGGAGAAAGAAATCTTTGCAGAAGCTTGGAGGGAGATGGTCAAAGATGAAGCATCTGCCTCAAACATTCTGCTAGACCCACAAGAAGATTAATTAGTTAAACCATTCCTTTAGGCATGTATCAAGTTGCTGCGCAACCAGAAGGTAGTAGAGAATCTCCAATTATTAATATATAACTGTGTAGAAAAGGTTGCCTCGCAACCAAAAGTTAAAACCATGAAAAATATTTACAAGAGAAAAAAAAAATACTGGTTGGGAGATGCGCATGACTGTATATATTGGAGACTATGAAATGGACCAAGTCATCCTTGACTTAGGATCGGACGCAAATGTTTTGCCCAAGCAAACTTGGAAAAGAATGGGGGAAACTAAGCTAGAATTGTCTACTATTCAGTTACGGATGGCTAACCAATAGAAGATCATCCCACTGGGATGACTACCAAAGTTTGTGGTAGACATTGCAGGTGTTAAATTTTATGGTGATTTTGAGGTAATCCAGATAGTGGATTATTTAGACCCTTACCCTGCACTCTTAGGCCTAGATTTGGCTATTGACATGGGAGGTATCATTAATTTTTAAAGGGTAAGTGTGATCTTTGAAAACTAAGGGAGATGGGTGATAGTCCCCCTAGATCCAACAGAAGGTGAGAAATATATTGAACCAGTATGTGAGGAGGAGGATGTTGATCACATGTACAAATTGAATGGTCAGGACAACGATTGGATCAACCCCATGGCTGATGGCATGTTATGTTGGGGAAAAGACAGTGAATTCCTCTCAGACTTAGATGAAGAGATAAAAAATTGGCAAAACCAGTTGCATGATGTATCTACACTGCGATGTCTTAAGTTCAAAAGGAGCTTTTGATGTATCTCCTCGGAGGTAAGAGAACTACCCTTCTTTGTGTTCGGTATGTGTTATATTCTTTCCATGACTAGTCATGCGCAGGGGGTGATAGATTCCCTTGTATGTTGCATCGGGCATAGCGAGGGGGTCACGGGGGGGCAGTAGCCCCCCTTGTTTGGGCTCTGGGGCAGTGCCTCGGGAAAAAAAATTTGGACCTTATTTTTCAGTGGGCGGACTCGCCCATGGTTTTGTGCATGGATTTGCACATGGTTTTGGGGCATGATTGTTTTCAGCCCCTGGTATTTTGTAGATCCAGTGAAGGGAACTATGATTATGTTCTAATCCAGGGTTAATGGATTGGGGTTTATGTACGCTTCAGAATTTATATATATTTGTTGTAACACTAAAAGGAATATAATGAAAAATCAAGCTGGTCTTCCTGATTTGGGATAAAAGGGAAAATCTCTCTGTATATCTATTTTATGTTTTATGCTCTTGCTATTGTTTATTTTCTATTTTTAAGATTTTTTTGCAGATAATTTTTGTACAGGGTTAAAACCTACAATTGGTATCATAGTTGTTTCGGCTCAAGGGGACGCCTTTGCTGATGATGGTTTTTTTGCTTTGGCTCATGGTAAACCCTATTCAGTGGGAGATCTGTAGGATCGATTCTTGCGGTGAAATAAGATGGTGAGCGATGGGAAGATAGAGATCAAGAAATTTAATGGTCATAGTTTTGAGCTGAGAAAGCTCAAGATGGAGGATCTGCCGGTGGATAAAGATGAGTGAATCGTGGTAGATCTGGGTACTAAACCAACGACAATGTTAGATGAAGACTGCAAGAGCTGGATCAGAAGGCAAAGATCACAATAAGATTGTGTGTCTTAGATTTAGTATTGTTGAATGTATTTGGGAAAGCTATGACAAAGACCTTGTGGGACAAGCTAGGGAATTTGTACCAATCTATGTCTTTGGTGAATAAATTGTTCCTGCGGAAAAAGCTGTATAACCTGAGGATGAAGGATGGAAACTCAGTGATAGAGCATCTGAATGCCTTTAAATACTATGGTAAGCCAACTATCATCTGTTGATATTAAAATCGCATATGAAGATAAGTGCATCATTTTGTCGTGTTCTCTACCAGATTCATGGGATAGTCTGGTTATTTTAATAGGTAGCAATACAACTACCTTGAATTTTTATGACATTGTCTCAGCCTTGTTGTCGGAGGAAATGAGACGGAGAAATATGGAGGGTCAGAATGGAGATTTCTTATTTGTATGAGGAAGGTCCCAGAATAGAAACAAGAATAAGGTTTTGAGTGCGAGATATAAATCTAAAGGGAGATCTAAATATCCTGGAAAGTTTGTAAAGGTGTGTTGGAAATGCAGAAAGGAAGGGCATTACAAAAAGGACTACAAATCTAAAGCTCATGAGAAAGGAAATGGATTTGATGATGCTCCTTCTGTAGAGGCAAAAACCACCTTGGATGAAGGTGGGGATGTGAATTTGGCTTCTTCTTCAAATAGACATGTAGATCATGAGTCATGGTTGATTGACTCAGGTGCATCCTTTCACTTCACTCCCCATAGGGAGTGGTTCTGCGAGTATGAGAAATATGATGACAGTGATGTCTTTTTAGGTGATGATAGGAAGGCCAAAATCGTCAAACGTGGAAAAGTCAACATGAAGCTGCAAGGTGGAACGATTAGAACACTTCCTGGTGTTATACACATTCCTGCATTGGCCAAAAATCTGATTTCTGTAAGCAAGATGGATGATGCAGGTGCAAAAATAGTGTTCGAGAAAGATACCTATAAGATGGTTCGGGGAGCACTGGTATTAATGCGGGGAGTTCAGATTGGAACTCTGTACAAGCTTTAGGGTCACACTTTTATTGATGGGTGCAACATTTCTGTGGTTCCTGAAAGTGGATCAGAAAGCCTGGTGGTCTCTAGAGAAAAGACCATGCTATGGCATCAAAGGCTTGGAAATATTGGAGAGAAGGGCCTTTATATACTGCATGGAAATGGTATGGTAGAAGGTATGTGTAATAGCTCTATATATTTTGATTTCTATGAACATTGTGTATATGGGAAGAAGAATCTAGTGAGTTTTCCTTCTGGTGCTAAGAGGGAAAACAAGATATTAGAGCTTGTGCACAGTGATGTGTTTGGACCTGTGTCGGTTCCATCACTAGGTAAGTATGTGTACTATGTTTCATTCATAAATGAATTCACAAGGAATGCATGGATATATTTCTTGAGGAAGAAATATGAATTCTTTGATATATTTAAGGAATTTATGGATTTGGTGGAAAAACAGACAGAGAAGAATATAAAGGTGTTGAGGACAGATAATGGTTGGGAGTTCTACAAGAAGGAATTTGAAGAGTTGTGTAAGAAGTGTGGTATAGCACAACAGAAGACTACTCCATACACACCTCAGAAAAATGGAGTTGCATAAAGAATGAACAAAATGCTGATGGAAAAGGCAAGAAGCATGCTAAGTGGTACTGGGTTAGGACAATAATTATGGGAAGAGGCAGTGGAGACTGCATGTTACTTTGTTAACAGATCACCTTCATCAACATTGGAGGATAAGATTCCACATGAGGTATGGACTGGTAAGAAACCCTCTCTTTGACATCTAAGGGTATTTGGATGTGATGCTTATGTACGTGTTCCAAAGGAGAAAAGGACCAAGTTGGATAATAAATCTGAAAGGTGCATATTTATTGGGTATAAGGATGGTTTAAAGGGTTACAAGCTTTGAAACTCAGAAACAAGGAAGGTTTTGTACAACCAAGATGTGGTGTTTAGAGAGGTGAAAGATGTTGCTAAACATGAATTCCTACCAAAGGAACTTGAGAAGATAGAGTTTGAGCTAAAAGAGGATGAATTAGACTCTACAATAGAAGAAGACTTAGAAGAGGAGGAACCACAAACTTCGGCTGTGAGAAGATCAGTTCGGGAAAGAAGAAAACCAAAAAGGTATAGTCCATCTGCTTTCTGTTCAAATTTTTCTTTAACTATAACTGATGATGATCCCAAAACTGTCAGGGAGGAAGTAGATTTAGAGGATGTAAAACTTTGGAAGGAGGTCATGGTTAATGAAATGGAATCCTTGCATAAAAATGAGGCATGGGATCTGGTGGAGTGGTCGGCTGGAAGGAAGCCCATTTGGAGAAAATGGGTGTTTAAGAAGAAGATGAATGCAGAAGGAAAGGTGGATAAATACAAACCTAGGTTGGTAGCAAAAGGTTAGTCCCAAGTGCTAGGAATTGATTTTGGTGATATTTTTTATCCTGTTTCCAAAGTTACTTCTATTAGATTACTTTTATCTGTTGTTGTTGCATTTGATTTTGAGGTGGAACAGATGGATGTGAAGACAACATTTCTTCATGGGGATCTGGAAGAGGAGAACTACATGAAACAACTTGAAGGATTTATGGTGAAGGGGAAGAAACAACTGGTATGCAGGTTAAGGAAGTATTTGTATGGGTTAGAGCAGTCACCAAGGATGTGGTATCAAAAACTTGATATCTATATATGGGGATTTGGCTTCACCAGAAGGAAGGACGATCACTATGTCTATTTTGAATTAATTGGTGACCGTGTTATTTATTTGGTCTTGTATGTGGATGATATGTTGATGATTGGAAATGAAAAATAAATTATACAAGAGTTGAAAACCCAACTTTTCTCGAAATTCGACATGAAGGATCTTGGTGCTGAAACCTATATTTTGGGCATGGAAATTAAGAGAGATCAGGAAATGAGGAACCTGTAGTTAAACCAGATGAAGTATGTCTAGACTATATTGTAGAGGTTCAATATGCAGGATAGTAAACCAGTTAATGTTCTGATTCCTGTAGGTACAAAGTTGTCTATTGAACAGTGTCCCAAGACACAAGAAGAAGAGGAGGATATGTCCCTTGTTCCATAGGCAAGTGCAGTGGGTAGCCTAATTTATGCAATGGTCTATACTAGACGAAACATTGCACATGCAGTGGGGGTATTGAGCAGGTTTATGTCAAACCCAACGAAGGAGCATTGGACAGTAGTGAAGTGGGTTTTCAAATATTTTCATGACACTAGTGATTATGGCTTGTGCTAATAGGGAAGACCAGGATTGGAAAGAGTGTTGGAAATTCATGGTTTTGTTGATGTAGACTGGGCTGGAGATCTGGACCAAAGAAGATCTACAAGTGGGTATGTGTTTAGTCTATTTGGAGGTGTAGTCAGTTGGATGAGTAAAAGACAATTTGTAGTGGCTATTTCAACTACAAAGGCAGAATACATAGTAGCCACTCATGCAAGAAAAGAAGCAGTTTGGTTGTAGAGATTATTTTCAAGTATGGGGTTGGTGCAGAAAGATGTAAGGATAGACTGTGGTAGCCAAAGTGAAATTTTCTTGGCTAAGAAACCTGCTTATCATTCAAAGACAAAGCACATTGATGTTCAATATCAATTTGTGAGAGATATGGTTGAGGCTGAAACGGTGTTGCTGGTAAAGACGGACAGCTTAAAGAATGTTGTAGATGCATTGACAAAGTCTATGGGCACTAAGAAGTTCTCTTGGTGTAGAGAAAAAATGGGTGTTAAAGAGTTGGGCTAATGACTAAGCTCTCTTGTGGCCCCCTATGAAAAGAAAACAACAAGTGGGAGAGTCTTGGGAATGCGTTATATTCTTTCCATGACTAGTCATGTGTGGGAGGGTGACAGGGGGGGCGATAGGCCCCACTGTAAATTGAGCCGAGTGCAGCAGGGGGGTCAAAGGGGTATCAAAGGGGGGGCGACAGCCCCCCCTGTTCAGGGTCTAGGGCAGCACCCAGGGAAAAAGAAAATTGGACCCTATTTTTCGATGGCCAAACCCACCCATGGTTTTTTACATGGGTTTGCACATGGTTTTGGAGCATGATGGTTTTCAGCCCTTGGTATTTTGTAGATCCAGCCAAGGTAACTACAATTATGTTCTAATCCAGGGTTTATGTATGCTTTGACATGTATATATATGTGTTGTAACACCAAAAGTAATATGATAAAAATCAAGCTGGTCATCCAGATTTGGGATCCAAGGGGAAATATTTGTGTATATTTGTTTTATTTTTATGCTCTCGCTATTTTTTATTTTCTTTTTTTTAAGATTCATTTGCAGATAATTTCTGTACAGGGTTAAAAACTACACTTTGATGGTTCTGCTAATGTTAAGGAATTTCTTAAAGCCATCGTAGCATAGGTCCCCAAAGAATAGGGGTTTTGGGCCCTTGACTTGCCTATGCGTACGACCCCCGCACGATGGTGGGAAAGCTTTTCAGGACTAGGGGGAATGCCCAAGAATGATGATCCTATGATTTGACCCTCTAGCCAACCCACCTATGGAACTCTTCTCAGGATGAGGGTATCTGCACAAGCACTTGGTTCTTTGGATGGAGATATGGAATGAAAAGACATGGAAGGAATGGTTCCATATATCTATTCATATGTTAGGACCAATCCTCACCACCTGGTATTTGGACGCATAACTACACCAATGTACCCATCACTAGGGTATGATGGCTGAAGATTTTGTAATGAAATTTGGGTTAGTAGGATGAACTGAGAAAATTTATGAAGCCATGCAAGATATAGATTCCCTAGTCTTTAATGAGTCCTTCTATAAGAAGGAATGTACTATGCAATATTAGGATGCGTAGATGTAGGATATTATCGACTGAAGAAATTTTTTAGTAGGAGGTTGTGATGAGGACCCATGGAGCATCACTATCCCATAACCAGAAGGGGAACGTGCCATTTCAGGACCTTCGCTACAGGTGGTTGATGTAACCAAACCATTGAAACTGAAGGAAGTAAACATTAGCATAGAAGCACTGCCCAAGATAGCCAAAATTGGGGATTACAGGGATAGTTCCACAGTGGGAAAGATCACAAAGCTGTTGACCGAATATTAGGATCTATTCCCCACAAAGTTTGATGAACTCAAAGGGATCATCAGGGATATGGGTTGTATAAATATTACCTTGAAGCTGGATGAACGCCCTATCAAAAAACGTCCCTATCACCTGAAAACTAAATATAAAAAGAAATTCAAGGAGGAAATAGAGAAGATGGTTGTCACGGGTATCATTGACCCAGTGAAACAACCAAATTGGGTAAGCCATATCGTGGCCCAGGAAAATAAGACTAAAGGAGAGATAAGGATTTGCATCGACTCGTGAAAGTTAAATGATGCCTCTGTAGATGATCCTTTCCCTACGCCATTCTCTGATGAAATTATAAATAATGTGGGAGGACAGGAAGCATACTTGTTGATTGATGAGTTCTCTGGGTACCATCAGATCCACATCACACCTGAAGACTGTAGCAAGACAACTTTCGCGATGGAGTGGGGATCGTTCCATTACATTATCATGTCGTTTGGAATGAAAAAATCCCCTTCCATATTTTCACACGTAGCTGTAGCAGTATTCAAGGAATTCATTCATAAGTTTCTGGAATTCTATTTTTACGATTGGACAGTGTTTGGATTAGTGAAGAATCACGTATCAAACCTGTACATGATGCAGGATTCCTGCAGGAAGCACTAAATTTCACTGAACATCAAGAAATGCATATTATGTGTCCCATTTGGGATTTTGTTGGGACATGTGGTGTGCCAATAGGGATTGGTTTTTGACCCAGCCAAGATAGTTTTTATCATTAATTTGGTAGTCCCTACCACTGAGAAACAACTACGATCCATCTTAGGCCACACAAGTTACTACAGGAAGTTTATTCAAGGGTACGCTTTGATCACTACACCAATGGAAAAAATTCTAAAAAAAGATGTCTCTTTTTTTTGGGATGATGAGTGTCAAAAGACCTTCAAGCTGCTTAAGGAAAATATGGTGACTACACCTATTCTTATATTTCTCGACTAGGAAAAGGTCTTTCATGTGCATGTGGATGCATCAGGGATAGCCCTAGGAGTTCAAGAGAAGGGCACATTGATCATCCACTTGCCTTTGCTAGAAGAAAACCCTCGAGCATAGAGCATAAATATGCTACCATGGAGCATGAAGGGGTTGCAATCGTGTATGCCCTATAGAAATACATGAACTATTTATTAGGTGGACACTTCAAGACATTCACAGATAATTCATCTTTAAAATACTTGGTCAATAAGCCCGTGTTGGGAGGGAATATTTGTAGGTGGTTACTGTTGTTCTGGGAGTATGATTTTGAAATCATTATGAAACCAGGGATATTGAATGCTTGGTCAGATCACTTGTCTCGGATTGAGAATGGAGAAGAGCTGAATAATCTAGAATAAGGATTACCAAACGTGCAGTTGTTTGCTATTAAGGTGGTGGATGATCACATTGCAGACATTATTCATTTTTTGACCACATTTTTGGCGGCTGACAACTACTTGGTACCACAGAAAAAGGAGTCCATCGCCCATGCAGCCGATTTTACCATAATCGCTAGACAACTCTAAAATCTGGGCGCATATGAGATGCTATAGACATATGTATTGGAACATGAAAGACAAGCTATATTAGTTGAGGCTCATGGAGGAGTTGCAAGAGGGCACTATGCAGGAAAATCCACTGTGCATACGTTATTAAGGGTTGGGTTATGGTCACCCACATTGCATAACGATGCTCGTGCATACTATCGAGCCTATGACACATGGCAACAGACTGGGAAAACCTCTCATCGGGATGAGATGCCCCTGCAACCACGGATGGCTCGGCAGGCATTCGACAAGTGGGCCATAGACTTTGTAGCACCCATCAATCCCCAGGAAAGAATACAAGGGCCCAGTACATCATCACTGCCATTGATTATGTAATGAGGTGGGAAGAAGAAAATGTTGTCAAGGATTGTACTATGGATATTGTTGTGCACTTCATTTTTTAACACATTCTAGCCAGGTTTGGTTGCCTGAAGATCCTAATGAGCGAAAGAGGTACACATTTTGTTAACGAAACTATTGTGGCTTTGATTGAGGAATTCTAGATCCACCATGCGAAGAGTACCCTATATCTCCCACAAGAAAATAGGAAAGTAGACGCCTTCAATAAAATCCTAGAACATGTGCTCACTAATATTTGTAACACTAACCGAAGCGATTGGGATGTATTCATTCCATCAATACTCTTGGACTATAGGACCACATCTAAGAAACTCACGGGAAAAACACCCTTTAGAATGGTCTACGGGATGGAGGCCATCATGCTTTGGAATACATTGTTCCCAACCTCTACATTTTAGATGTTACAAACATGGCAAAACCAGACATCATAGAGGAATGATTTGCGCAGCTGGTAACCTTGGAAGTAGATTGGTTCATCATTTAATTCCACCAGTAGGTTCAGAAGGCTCACGAAAAAGCTTGGCATGATCGACATATTTGGTAGAAGGTATTTAAGGTAGATGAATTGGTATTACTCTACGATAGCCAGTTTTCATGCCATCTAAGAAGGTTATGTAAGCATTGGTTGGGCCCATACGTAGTAAAGGAGATTACCGATGGTGGTTTAGTCAGGTTGGCCACATTGCGAGAAGATTACTTGCCAGGGTACGTTAATGGAAGTTGTTTGAAACCCTATAGGGACAACGTTGTGCCAACCAAATGACTATATGATTGGAGTAGCTGTGTAAATAATGTTGCGCACACCAGGGTTAAAAAATGAAGGCATGGTCGATGACTGTGCGGGGATGGTGCATAGGCTAGATGGTGCAAAAAGGTGTGATGTAAGCATAGGGGTGGTACGTGGCTGGAAAATATAGCCGTTAGAGCATGAAAACTGGGTGAAAAGGTGATTTTACCATTGAATAGAATGGGAAATTGGAAATTAATGTGGTGATCTGGAAGGATTTTTATTGTTTCCGTAATGATAAGTTGCAATTAAGGCCAATCCGACCATTTTTACCCATCAGGGGTTATAAACAGAAGGGCGTCGGTCAGAATGGGTTTGTTTTCTTGCTCAAACTCTTGCACCTTGTTCTCCTCTATGCACTCGGTCTATTCTGTTCCATTTCCTTCTGTATTTCTGGGTGAGATACTCCCTCTGACAACAGCAAACCTGAATTCATCTTCCGAGCAAGGATGACCGCTACTAACCCCACTGAAACATTGCCTATCATGGCTTCTGAGGAAGTTGGGTATGAATATGTATTGGAAGTAATCCCTGAGATAGAGGAGTTCATGTCTACGCTAGCCAAGAGGAAGGGCAAAGTGAATGTGAAGGGAGAAGAGACAGGAAAATGGAAAGAAATGAAGTGGGCTGGGGTGAAGCCACGCACATCCTCTTGGATTGTACACTCTATTGGGCACCAAATATGGCTACCTTTCTGACCATTTTTATCATCCTTTTTTATCCTTTTGTGTTTAATTACCTACATTTTCTATGCTAAACTTATGAGGTAAATATGTCCAATTGGAATATTTTAATTAATGAAGTAAAGTTACATATTCTTACCTATTTGCGACACTAAGATATGTGCTTGACTACAGTTTGGAGAACAGGAACCCTCGGCCAATGGTTTTTCAAAAAATCTAGTAAAGGTTAGCTACAGGTAGATCGTGTAGCTGGAGCCATGATTCTCTGGGTCTATTCTTGGCCTTTGTTCTATTCTAGACAGCTTTTTGTTGTTCCAACTGCTGTGTATTTTCGAATGCGCGATTGCCACATTCTAGGGAAATATGTTATTCTCTCGTGTTGTGTATAAAATGGATATTGTTCCTGTAAATGGGGGTTCCCAAAATGAGATTTTAATCAAATCTTATAGATTAATAAAATAATTCTGGTTTTTTTGTTCTAAAGAGTTTCATGACTAACGCATCCCTGATCAGAGAGCTAGGCCCGCTCTTCTGATCATGCACTGTGCCTGCGTGTGTGTGAGTTGTTTCCTTGTGATGGTTGTTGTTATTATTAGTTACTGTTAAGATTGTTTTGATTTTAGCATTGATTTCATATCATGGAAATGTTTTGAATCTTAATTATAAACCCTTGGTTGAACGGATTATTTGTTTGTTCCTACATATACCTTGCATGTTGCCTTGAAAGGATACGCTCTGGGATTGATAAAATTAATGTCGGATTAGGGTGGATAAATCATTCTTACCTGGACACCAACATTTTGGTGCCATTTCCAGGGAGGCTAACAAGGTGCAAGTGACGATTCGAACCAACCAGAGGGTCAATCTCTTGTCCCAGGGAGATATCGAGCTTTCTCACTCTGTTTTATGTCCTAAGCATACGTTTTGATTTTGGTTTTTTTATTTCTGTTTATGTTTTGGATTTAGGGCCATCTTCTTGTCCTGGGGAGGGAGGAGTCTTTTGACACCCTGCATCAGATCTGGGAGTACTAGGTCTTCCTGTGGATTGTGTTGTTTTGGTTCTTGTCCCAAGGAGGGAGGATTTCTTTAACGCCCTGCTCTGGGCCTGAAACCCTAACTTTCTTTTTTTTTCTTTCCTTTCTTTTTGCGAACTATTTTATCTTTGGGAAGGAATGGTCTTTTGACACCTTAATCCAAGATTCGAGCATTGTAGGTTCATACACAGACCTTCCATCATATCAATTTTTGTATGAACAAAGAACCAAATAAGAGGGGCAGAGTGAGAGCCCCAAAAAGGGGAAAACCAGATCTGGGAAGAAAATTTATATTCAGCAGATTATAGAAAAGGCGGAGTTCGAAGCATCTTCTCGCACAACTCCAAGGCTAGGGGCTAGGAGAGTGAAGTCCGAGGGACAGTCAGTGGATCAACCCGTGCAGGCCACGGTATCCCTTGGTGATTTGGTACAACATGGTCCTCTAGTAGTAGAAGAGATAATCATCTGTGGACCAGACTGAGAGGATCTTGTACTGGTATTAGCAGAGGAAGAAATTTCAAGTAGAACATCGACAGAGTCGGACTGCTCTAGTAAAGGAAAGGAAGTTTTAGTTGAGGGATTGAACCATCATTACACGGGAAGGAGAAATGAGGGGGTATTGGTATCACCAAGAGACCGGGGAAGTGCCACTAAAGTAACTCGCTTTCCAGTAGTGAGGAGTCCCCCGCCATCCTCCACAGAGCCTGTTGAAATCCCCAGCGATTATTGGAAGATATTTATGGCTCCCATAACCTCCACTATCAAATTTCCCATTGGGAATTTGGGAGCTAGCGTGCCTACAAAGCCTATCCCATTAGCAGCCTTACCAAACTTCCATGGGCTTATTTCAGAGGATCCCAACACATTTCTATTTGATTTCGATATAGTGTGCCAGGGGTATGATTACACAACAGATTCCCAGAGTTAAAGATTTTTCCTTCTACACTAAAAGGGAAGGCTCTGCAATGTTTATGGGCCTAGGAGGAAAATCCGTTTCCACATGGAATGATATATAAAAAAAAATTCTGGAAAAGTACCAGGATTACTGCAAGTCCCGAAACGTCAAGGAGGAGATTTTCAAGTTCAAACAGAAAGAAGATGAAAGTTTGGAAGATTGTGTGGAGAGGTTTAGATACCTCTTATAGAGGTCATTTCATTCCGATCTGGATAAGGAAATTTTGAAGGTTGTTCTCCTTCGATCCTTTTGAGAGGACTCAATTGAACAGTTGAATATTGTGGGAAAGGGAGACATCTCCAAGGAAACCTTTGAAGGTATTTGCGACTTGTGTATCTAGTGCTCAAGGGGGCTTGCAAGAAATAGATCAGGGATTCATTCAGTAAAAGGATCCGGTGGGGCTGTTACGAAAGCAAAAATTGGTAACCTACTAGACAACTTAAGGATGGATATTCTCAGTACCTTGTCAACACAAATGGACACTTTGCATGTAAAGCAGAAGAAGCTGGAATTGGATAGGAACCTGGCAATATTTTGCTCGAAGTGCAAAAAGAATCATCTGGAAAGGCAATGCCCATTAAATTCCATAGAAAAATGTGACATCTGGGATCTGAATCATGTAACAAGCTCATGCCCTTCCTTGTCGGCCCTGAAAGCGGGATTTCAAGGAGCAGGGGAGGACACGGAGCAATTGTACCTTATGTGCGCCAGGAAGCCATGGAAACTTCAACCACCGATGGAAAATCAAGGTATGTACCCAGATCCTTTTTAGTATTTCAATAGGTATAACATGAATCCTCAAACCATGCCTTGTCCCCCTATGTGGCCGCAATACTATTACCCACTGTGGCAACAATGGAACCCTCAAGCCAGTATGAGCTCACCATGGGCTCCAACTTGGTGAGGACCCTCTTTAGGTAAGTTTCCTCAACAAATGCCACAGCAGCAACTCCAATTACCCTCCAATGTGCATCCGGGTAATCAACTTGTCCATCCTCAGCTTCCAATGCAACCTAATCCTAATCCCAATAACAAAGGATCCCATCAAGCTAATGTTCTTAACCTGCCTTCATATAGTATCTCTACTGCAAAAATGTATGAAATGAATTTGCGATCATGTCGAACAGTTAATGACCAACCCCCTCCGGTTATCATTGAACAACTTGAAAATGAAAAAAGAGAGGCACATCCAACAAGTAGAGAGCCAAAACAAACTGTTAAAAACCAGATGCCTCCTACAAAATGACATCAATCTGAACCATCATACCTAGAGAGATTGATTATGAGTAAACCAAGTCCAAAAGTTGAATTTGATTTATTAGGAGAATTGGAGAATTTATTTGTTAAAATCCCCTTATTAGAAGCCATGAAGGATGTGCCAATTTATGCAAAGACTCTTAGGGAATATTGCTCAAAGAAACCTGTGAAGAAAACTAAAGACCCCCTCACTATACATGTTGTTAGGGATCTGTAATTTATTAGCAAGATTGGCAGAGTCCAATTACAGAAACAACATTGTTTCAACCAACTTTGGGATTCTAGGATCTAGCCCTCCTGAATTCGGAGAGGGATCTCTCCAATGAGTGCAAAGATGGATTTGTCTTTGAATTTTGGGGTAATGGTATTAGGCTAGTTATGAAGACCAAGGGTTTTGTTTTTTTTTTTGGATGGTTGAACATGATTGCCGTTAGAGGTGAAAAGTCTCAAAGGTAAAGAGGTTCAAAAGTGAGAAGTTGCAAGCCTAAGAGTAAGTTTTGGCCAAGATGAAAGATAATGGTAGGTTTTCAGTCCATTGGGCTATGGAGTCATAATAGGGTTTAATTGGGACAGCAAGGAGCAAGATTGGTCCATGGGCAAGTCATCTATGTTTAAGGATCTCTTTAAAGTTTGATTTATGGAACGAAATGATACATTAAGAAGGGGAAATAAACAAATGTAGAACAAAGAGCAACCCAGGATCTGGTAAGGCTTTGCACCAGCTACCTTTGACTGTGCATCAAGAAAACATGTAGCTAAACTAGATCCGTGCACTTCGAAACTAGCCAGCCTTTGATACACTTCAATAGAAAACATATAAAAAATGAAGGGAAACTTGAAGGCAACCTTTGGAGTAGAAACTAGCGGGCCAAACTCACCACAAATCCTCTCCTAGCTCTTCTTTACTTAGTTACTTTCGAGACAATCACAAAGATAACACATAATGGCCTAAGATCTAGTAAGTACTTTGAAACTAGCCAGCTTTTAACACATTCTAAGGGAAACAATCAAACAGTGGTGCAGACAAAATTGGGACCAGGGCTAACCATATCTTCCTCAGTTCATCTTCACACAACATGTATTGATAGTAACATTCAAGAATAACATTTAGCTAAGACAATAAGATGAGGGAACGCCAACATTCCTATGTTTAGACAGAATTAAATCATTCCTAAATAACGTAGTTGAAAGAAAACATTTAAATAAAGGTTTTTCAGCCAGAGAAGGTCACTGAAATACAGCAGGTCCTAACCCTGTTTAAACTGTTTTTTACAGAATAATATGAAACATAATGAAAACATAAACAAAATAACCAGTTGCAATGAGAATAACATCACCGTCAACATAGACCAGGATCCCATAAATCAGCTTGTATTAATGCTCCAAACTGGTTACAATCTCCAAGTCAAGTGTTTTAATTCATCTTTCTTTAACAACCTAACTTATCTGTTACAAGCAGAGCTCCAAGAGCTAGTGAATCACTATTTACAATCAGAAGTCTTCAGCTCAGTTACATTACAATGTTCAGTAATTACATCAACAACCAACCCCTCACTCATCTTCTACTGAAGTATTTATAGAAGGATGAGGAGGTGAGATCTGATAAAAGATCTCAAATACAATTAATACAGAGTTAATTTCTTCTTGGCCTTTGGGGGGCTCAAAGAAGAAACTGTACAGGTGTTTCACTGTATTAATTGGTTTACACTTATGAATTAAGCTCGGTGGGAGCTTTTTTTGACCTTTGAGGCTCTGTGTGATGCTAGGGTTACTCTGCAGACATCCTTTCATTAAATTCTTGGCAGAAGTAACTCATCGGCTGTGTCGAGGAAAAATATTTGACCCTGCTCAATAAATTTTGTTCCTGATTGAATACTTTGAGGCACAGGTGGCGCTTTAGTCGCTGGGAGGAATCAATTTTCCTCCATTTGTGGCGGTGGAGGGTTTTCCTGATAAAACACTCTAGGTTTTCCTTTAAACCGTGTTTTAATTTGGGGATTAGGCTTTTGATAACTGTCTTTGCTGTAATCCCTACTAATTTGTCCATTAATTATTTGTTCTGGTTCATCCTGGTCTTCGACACTGATAATCTTCGACTGTGCCTGTTTCATGGTTTTCTGGCTGTCGTGCTGGGTTGCGCAGGGTTTATAAGGCATCAATGCCTGAGAAAACATCGATGAAATATGCATTTCAACCCTGCGGGTGATTTTCTTTGATGAATCAAAAATAGCAGGGTCGTCACCCTCCTTCTCAAAATCTTCTTTGAAAACCACAAAAAATGATTTAAAACCCTGCACAATACAAAAACTTTATTAAAAAATCCTGCTTTTATAGGTTTAACTGCATTGGAAGGCACGGAGGAAGCGTGGCCGTTGGATGGCATCATCCAACGGTCGGGATTAATCTGGGAGATCATAGAATGGGTGGAAGAAATATTAAGTCTGAGATCTGTAGAGATCGACGGTCGCGATTAAAAGGGGTGGTCAGAGGAGAAGGATAAATCTGAGCCGTCGATTCGCGCTGAGATCGACAGTCGGGGATGATTGCGGGGGGTCCGGGTGTACGAAGGAAAAATATTGGGGGTATACCCCCACAGTGAAACTACGCTGTTGATCTAGATCAATTTGGACAGTCAAGATGGAATCAGGGGATGTTGAAAGTCAAACGGAGGGAATCTGGGTGATGAATTTTGGACCGTCGATCTGCAGATCAAATCGATGGCGGAGATGTCGTTGCCATTGCATGGAAACCTGAGTTATTGCGTGTGCACCTTTGTTATCCATCGGACACCTTCAAAGAGCGATAGTCGTTGGATGAGTGGGCCCAGATCAGACGACGGAGATTGATTTCGCTGGGCATCCTAGTCCAAGCTATAACACATGATGGACGATGGCTACATGGCGGTTTTCAAATCGTACAAGGGACGTGCGGCGGCAAGCATATGGAATCACTGGCTATTGAGAAAAAACCGCCTTCTGCTAAAGAGCGGTGCGATGGAAACCATGTGGGTTTGGAAAACAACGCACGGATGGGGGGGGGTCCATAGGAATGGCACGCTCCGCACCGTCCGATCTACGGTGCAGATAGACGGTGGAGGCGCTCCATAATTCATACTGGCGGAAAAATTTGGAAATGAATTAAAAACCCAAAAACACGAATTCACAAAGGTTTTTAATGTTTTGGGCGGAGAAAATATTGGAAAGGATAAATTCCCATGAGGTTTAGCAGTTGGTTCTGGCGCTCAGGCGCATGGGCGAAAAAGGGTTAGAGGCTTAGCCCGAGGGGGCTTAAGCCCCATGCATAAAAATATGTATTTTTCATGGTTTTTTTTTTTTTAATGTTTTTTCAAAGGAAAAGAAGGTTGCGGTAAGGTTAAAAAGTGGGTTTTTAACCTTATAAAATGGATGTTATGAAAAGGAAAAAGGAAGAATCATGAAATTGTGGGGTTTTCATGGGAAATGGAGGGACAGAAAAAGAGGTTAGTTTGCAAGAAAAGGAAGGGAAAAAAGGGGTTTGCAGCAGTGTTTGACTTTGGATTTTTGTAGGATTTCAGAGGTTTTTAGGATGTAAATAGCAGAATGGGATCTGGACAGAGGCTATGATGCCTTCAAGAGTCTTCAAGAGCCAACAGTTTTTGATAGGGAAAATTTTTTCCTTGAAGGCTCAAAACAAATTTAGCCACCTTTGGTATAATCAAATTTTACAGGTGGCTAACAGTGGCTCCACTTGGGGATGGTGCCTTCTTGAAGGTATCAAGAATTCAGACTTGATTTCTCTGGAAGGCTGACTTGTGCCTGATCCATTATTTTCTCTGGGATGCTGACCATGTGCCTTATCCATTAGATTGCTCTTATTTTGCTGGATGATCTTGCTTTGCTCCAAAAAATAGCATCAGTTATGAAAGAATAATGGACTTCATCAATAAAAATTTCTACCTTCCCAATCCTACTGATCTAACATTTTTTCTTCATCAGAGTGCAATTGGATTGGAAAACTCTTTTCACAACATTTTATTCTTTTGAAAGCATAAAAACTAATCTAATTCTACTCCTTATTTCTCCCTGAACTCAGATTAAACAGTTGAGCTCAGATTTTTCTCTACCTAATCTACTGTCTGTTGGGATTAAACTGTCCAACAGACTTTCATTCTCTAAATTCTACAACAGAAATTGTAAAAACAGTCAAGTCAAGATTAAGCTGTTTGACTTGCTATGATCTATGGCATAAAAAAAAGATGCACATAGATTATTATTTTCAGAAAAATAAAAATAAAATGGAAGGCTTAAGATCTGAAATTTTCTCATCATGGCCTTCTCTTTTCTTCAAAACTCTGTTTTTGCTTTGTTTTTGAGTTGTCTTTGATTTTCTTCTGGTTCATATTTTGAGAAAATTAGAACCAGTTTTTCTCTTTTGTGACTCAGAAAATAAAACAGTTTTGAATCATCTCCCTTTGGAAACTTTGGTTCAGATTTTGAGTTTGTTTGAACCTTCAATTTCTAACCTAATCTATCTACTGATAAGACAAGATTAAATAGTTTGGCAAATCGAATTCACTATCCTATCAGCAGAAAATTTAAAGCTAATTAGTCAAGTTTAAACAGTGTGACTAACTAGAAGTGTGTTTTTGAGGAGTGGCATTTGAACTTGCACATTTTTAGATTTTGTCTCTCTTTTTGGCATGGGGCTTTTCCTTTCTTGTTTTCATTTATGCCCTCTTTTCTTTCTTTTCTTTGTTTTTGTATTTCTAGATTTTTCATAACTTTGAATGCAATGGTGGATGGAATATTCATAATGGAAAAAGATAAAAGGCTTCAAAACATAAAATGGATCAAGGGAAGTAATTCTTAAGCATCCTGCCATTGACAGGACCCCCAAACAATTTTGTTCCATCCAGTTCCTGTAGGAAAAATGCATTATTACCTGCAACTGAATCAATAGAGTAAGGGCCAAGCCAGAGGTTGTCAAATTTTCCATGCTTGCCCTTTTCTTCCCTCCTTGAGTCCCACTTTAAAACTTTGTCCCCAATCTTGAAATTACTAGCCTTAGCTCTTCTGTCAAAAAGCTTTTTGATAATGTCCTGTTTGTGTAATGCTTTGTTATACACTTCCTCCCTAGTTTGCTGAAGATGAATGGTCTGATTTATTCTTCTGGTCATGTCATTTTCTTCAGTCTGCAATTCTTGAATCAAATTCATAACTGGTACACCAAGGCTATTTGGAAAAATTGCATCAGTACCATACACAAGCTGGAAAGGTGACATACCAATAGATTTTTTCAAAGTTAATCTGTCAGCCCAAAGTGCGTGGACCAACTTTGTGTGCCAAGACTTTTTATTGTCTTCCAACAATTTCTTGATTATGTTCATTAAGCTTTTGTTGGAATATTCTGCAAGTCCATTACCTTGAGGGTAATAGGTTGTGGAATGCCCCAATGTTATCTGATATCTATGACAGAAGTCAACCATCCTCTTTGATCCAAATGCTACTGCATTATCAGTGATAATTTTGGTAGGACAGCCAAATCTGGAGAGAATGTTAGTCTCCATAAATTTTATGAGAACTGAATCATTGGCCTGCCTACAAGGAATGGCTTCTATCCACTTAGGGAAATAGTCTGTGGCAGTAAGAATCCACCTATGTTGGGCAGAAGATGGTGGATGGATTTCTCCTATGAAGTCAAGTCCCCACTGTAGAAAAGGGGCTTTAACAGTAATTGGATGCAGAGGAAGGGGTAACAGTTTTCTTTTTCCTTCAAAAAGTTGGCACTTATGGCAGGCAATGATCATCTTGTGTATATCGGAAAAAGGAGTAGGCCAATAGAAACCATCCCTCAAAATTTTGTTGGCTGTTGACTTCCAATACAAATGACCTCCACACTCTCCTTCATGGAATTCCTGCTTAACCTTCTCTGCATCAAACTCAGGCAAACATTTAAGCAATATACCACTAGCATTTTTCCAATAAAGACATCTATCTACAATGCAATAGTTTACTACTTTCAGCGTCAAGAACCGTGCCTTTGTTTTTGTCAAACTAGGAGGGGAGGTGTATTTATTGAGAAAAACATAAACAATATCAGCATACCAAGGGGAATTCATTAAATGGTCTTCAACAATGGGAGTTGAGTATTCTTCTTGGTCATCTAAAGAATTAATCATATGAATATCAAGAACTTCACAATTTGACTCAGCCATTAATCTAGCTAGACCTTGGCCTTTGATCATCTTAGTGGGTTTTATCTCTAAATCATATTCAAGAATAACAACAATCCACTTACCTCTCTTACCATCTGGGTCCTGCGTTAGAATGTCTTTAACAACTGAATTTTGGACAAAGGTAATAATATGTGAGTGAAGGATGTTCCAAGGTCCATTTTACCCCTTGATCCTTCTTCAACATGTTTGTGATATTCCTAAGGAGCTCAGCCAAGTTGGAGATGAACCTTCTCAAAAAGTTAATCTTTCCAATGAAAGATTGCAACTCTTTTATATTTCGAGGATGAGAGATTTGCAATATGGCCTCAATCCTCTTTGGATCTATCTTTATACCCTCCTCAGAAATAATGTGCCCAAGAAGTTTACCTTCTTGGAGACCGAATAGAGTTTTCTTAGGGTTTAAAGATATCCCAAACTTTCTACATTTCTCGAAAAAATTTCTTAAATGTTCTAAATTCTCTTCATCTGTTTTTGAAAACACAGTTACATCATCAAGATAGATAATGATGAAGAAGCCCAGCTCTTCCAAGAATGCTATGTCCATGGCTCTCTGAAAGGTTGCTCCAGAATTCATTAGACCAAAAGGCATTTTCACATACATGAAAGTGCCCCATGGTGTAGTAAAAGTTGTCTTTAATTGATCAGCAGGGTGAACTAAGATCTGATTATACCCTGAATAGCCATCAAGCAAAGAAATTCTTTTGGACCCTACGACCCTTTGTAAAATATGATCCATTTTTGGTAAAGGGTAGTTGTCTTTCAAAGAAGCTTTGTTTAAATCTCTAAAATCTATACAAAGCCTGATTTCTCCAGTCTTCTTCCTAACAGACACCAGATTAGATAACCATTCAGAATATCTAATAGGGACAATAATGCCAGCATCATACATCTTCATGATTTCCTTCTTGACCAAAGGCAGTTGTACAGGGTTTATTCTGCGCAGTTTCTGTTTGAATGGTTTTTGGTTTTCTTTAAGAGGGATTTTGTGTTGTATTATTTCAGTGTCATAGGACTTAAGATCTCCGTAACTCCATGCAAAAACATCATAAAATTATTTGAACAGCTCAATGTATTTGAGTTTAATGTGAGCTGGAAAAGTTTTGGACAGTTTGATCATTTTTAGTTTTTCCTCACTGCCTATGTTGCACTCTTCCATTTCAGTCTCTGCCGGTTCCAGTTTAGGTTTTTTGGCCACATCATTAAAATCAAACAACTCTTCTAAAGGTGTTAGACCCCTTGGCAAACTTTCATCCTTAGAATGAAGAGTTTCTAATTCCTCTGTTTATGATTCTGCACTCAATTCTGTTTTGTTTCTAAGTTTGCTAGTCTGAAGGTTAATATTGACAAGCTCAGGAGAAGGTTCTTCTTCACCAAGAAAATTTTCTTCACTGCAGTCTGTATCATAGTCTGAATCTGAACTATGTAGTTCAAATTAATTTCTGAATTGCATGAAGTCTTCTATTTGTTTATCTCCATCAAACACCTGCCAATATTTTTTATTATCAGGCACAGCTGGTCTAAATTTTATCTGAGCTGAGCAATCTTCGGTCTCATATGGCGTTAGACATGTCCTAGCTGCAAAGGCTAAATTGTGGGCTATAAGATTTCTTTTTCTCGGGACAAAACTCAGTTTGGACTCTTCAAATGTTTTCAAAAGATCCATGACATCGTTCCGATAGGCCCTAAGTCTGGGATGATTTGCATTATACTCCCCATTGACTTGCCTAATAATCAATTCAGAATCCCCATACACATTGATTCTCTGGGCTCCTAAATTTTTTAACAAATGTAAGCCTAAGAGCATGGATTCATACTCCGCTATGTTATTAGAACACTGAAAGTTCAACTTGCAAGAAATGCATTCTGTGTGTTTGCTTTCAGTGTTAATAATCCAAACACCTGCACCAGCGTTAGTTCTAGTGCATGACCCATCAAAATACATGCTCCACAGAGGACTTTTATCAGTTTTATCTGTTTGGTGAATGTCCTTATCAACTACCGTGCTTCCAGATGCTTCTTGAATATCAGCACTAAGTAGTTTTTGTTTTAAATCCTCAAGTTTCTCATCGGGTTCAGGATTGTTCTCTTGACTATCAAGATCTAAGTTTAATGGATTGATGACTTGCAGTTCAAGACCTGTGTTTGGTTTGCTAATGTTTTCAAATACAGCAAACTGCTTAGACACTTCAGCATTATGTTCCTCTTCCTCCCTTTTGGTCACTAATTCTGTTAAAGTGATTTGTTCATTAAGGATTAAATCATCGAACATGATAAAAGAATCAAGGCCTGTACTCACGGAGTATAGAGGAGAGTTTTGTGGTCTGTATTGACTTGTGACTATGTATTGCATATGGGACTCCCTGTAAAGTCTTCGAGTTTGGTTGAAAACATGGATAGTCGCATAGGTCATGTCCATTTGCATAGTCCCTTGTAACTTAGCCCCCCAATATATTGATAATAACATTCCATACTTTGGGGGAACATCAGCCACAACAATATCCATAACTAAGCATTTAGCTGGAATCTGGGCTAAGTTAACATAGAGGTATTTTATCAATCCTAAACATTTTACTCTGCTTGAGTCAAAGGAGTATAGGTCCTTGTAAGGTCTGGTGATTTCTAGACCCAGGCTCTCCATTACAGCTTTTGGCATCAAATTATGAGAAGCCCCTGAGTCATGCATAGCGTTGTGAAAAATCTTGTCATGAATGTTTAAACTCACATAAAAAGGAGGAATAGGTCCCTCTTGAAAATTTCCTTCAATTTTTGGACCAAAAATAAGATATGGTTGGTCATCGTTAAGATTGACTTTGTCATTATTGTCTTCTAAATTTAAAGCCTTCAAAATTTGGGTTCTATATACATGTTGGGCAGCTAACTCAGTGAGGGGAACAGAGATTTTGATCTTTGAAAGTTCTTGCTCCAGGCTGAAAGGAATTTGGTTCTTCAAAATACTGGTTTCAGCCTTATTAGCTGTCGTTTTATCAGCAACAACAGCTTGCTGATTGGTTCTATTTACACTTGTCACAACAGTTGAAACAGGAGTACTAGCTGAAGTGTTAGTACTACTAATGTCTGCACTCTGTTTTTCATTATTTTGAGTGCCTTTCTCTTTACCTTTACTAGAATCGACAGTCACTGTTTTTTCTTTTTGTTTAACTGTTTTAGGCTTGGTGGTAGTGTTGTTTTGTGAAGATTGGTCAGAGGTATTGTTGTTGGGGGTTTGTTGACTAGATTTACTTCTGAGTTCATATTCTTTTGAAGGTTCTGTGATGGCATTTTCCATGTCTTGACAACAATTTTCATTATCATCTCTTTTGTCATCATAAGGTGTGTAAAGACCCTTTTTTCTATCATAATGAACCGCGAAGTCATCATCATCTACCCCAAATAGGTTCATATCATCTTCCTCTGTTATTTGATCCGTTTCCTCAACCTCACTTACATAGTTTTGATGAAAGGGAGGAGTGATCTGTTGATCATCTTCTCTAGGTCTGCTAGGAGGTTGGTTCCTTCTAGCATTCTGATTCTGGTTTTGGTTTCTGTTTTGAGGAGCAGTTTCGTTTTGACTTGCTTGTGCTCTCTCAAGAATGCTTATTTTCTTCATCATTTCTTCCATCATTCTTTCCATATTTGAGTTTGAGGTAGTAGGTGTGGATTCCTCTCTAAAAGATACTCTCTTTTCAGCTTTCATCCTTGCTCTCTTCTCCATTAGGTTGACTTCCACAGAAAGAGCACCTATTTGCATGTCTTCAAGGGTTGTAAAATCTCTCTCTCTGAGTGAATAGGTCATGTCAGCGTCAAACCCTTCAGGAAACTTGTTTAAGGCTAAGCCTTGTGGAGGTTTTAATTCTGGGGAAAGTGCATTATACACGATGTTAAATCTAGTACAATAGGCTTGTACACTTTCCCCGGGGTTTCTATGGAGATTTTTTTAGTCAGCAAGGACTTGGAGAGGTTTCTTCCTCACTTTCGTTTTGTTTAAGAATGTTTGATGGAAGCCTTGGAGATTAGTGATACTGTGGGGGGTTAGGGCTTTAAACCATTTTCTTACTTCTCCCCCTAAACTTTGAGCAAATAATCTGAGTTTGACATAATCATCATCAATTTCATTTCTGTCAAAGTAGTCATTCATCTTGTCCACATGCTGGGATGTTGTTGTAGCATTTCTAGCATCATATAATGGAATTTTGGACTAATAGTCCTGTGGAAGATTAACTAATGGTACAGGAAGGACTAAGGGAGCATACCATGCTGCCATGATATGTGGTGGAGGTGGATTGATAAGAGGGGGTGTGGGCTGAAGTGAAGTGGTTTGAGCGGTGGATGGAGGATGAAAAGAAGTGGATGGGACTGCAGTAGATTGCTGAGCTGATCTTGGATGAGAGACACCTAGATTATAAAGAAAATGTAAATCAGGAGGTGTTGTTTCTCTACTCCCAAGATGTTCACTTGTTTCAGGAGATGAATGTGAAGACTCGGAATCTAACTGATCTAAATCATCAAGGGACCTAGTTCTAAAGGGATTAACTAAATCAACTTGTGATTGTTGTAGAGCTGAAAGATTTTCAGGGACTGAATTAGCTATTAGGGGTGATCTGAAAATAGTTGAAGATTCTATCTTAGGAGACTTCCTAAGGATTCTTTCTGGGTTATCAACTATCTCAGGTGGATCAGGGTCAGGATGGGCTCTAGTGTCAATCTTTCTAGGAGCCACTATGTTGTGTTTTTAGACCCAAATGACAAGAAAAGTTCAACCAGGTATGACAGTCTTTAAGAGGTTAACTAATTTGTTTTCACAATTTTAATCCAACAGTCCTCTAACTAGATTTGAATGATATTATAATGATAAGGGTTCTTCCCAGTGGAGTCTTAAGGTTTGTTCAGGATTGTGGAGTCGCCGGGTGGAAAGTTTAGAATGTTTTCTAAGAGGTACATTGTCCACCACAGTTCTTCATAAATATCATTTTTCAAGGATATCAGGAAACACAACAAACTCTAACCAGAGATTGACTGGGAGGGCATTCACCAGATATTTCACCTCTAAAAGAGGATGAGATCCGGAGGCTACCTGGCCCTTCCCAGACTCTATCTAAGAGTATAAGGTAAAACACAACAAAGGAGAGTGAAATGTAGGAGTAAGTGTTTTACCACCAATCTGAAATATTTTTGGTATTTTCTGAGTTATTTTTTATTTTTGTGGTTTCTAAGAAAGTCCTAAATTTGTTTCAAAAATTAGCTACGGTTGTGAGACAAAGAGAGTCTACTCTTATGGCTAAGCTATCTGATTTTCAAGGTTAGATAAATTCTTATGAGAATCCTAGGGTTGACCTAGATTGTCACTGATTCAAACAAGTTTCATCATGATTACCCTTTCTTGGTAGTGCTTGAAAAAACTTCTTTTTACTCTCAAAAAGTTTGTATGAAGATCAAAGGAAAATAAGATGAAAACTCAACTCATTCCCCAGTGGAGTCGCCCGAAATGTTAGGAATCTGTAATTTATTAGCAAGATTGGTAGAGTCCAATTACAAAAACAACATCGTTTCAACCAACTTTGGGATTCTAGGATCTAGCCCTCCTGAACCCGGAGAGGGATCTCTCCAATAAGTGCAAAGATGGATTTGTCTTTGAAGTTTGGGGTAATAATATTAGGCTAGTTATGAATTCCAATGGTTTTGTTTGTTTTTTGGATGGTTGAACATGATTGTTGTTAGAGGTGAAAAGTCCCAAAGGTGAAGAGGTTCAAAAGTGAGAAGTTGCAAGCAACCAGAGTAAGCTTTGATCAAGAAGAAAAATGATGGCAGGTTTTCAGTCCATTGGGCTATGGAGTCATAAGAGGGTTTAATTGGAACAGCAAGAGACAAGAGTGGTCCATGGGGAAAGTCATATATGTCTAAGGATATCTTTAAAGTTTGATTTATGGAATGAAGTGATACAATAAGAAGGGGAAATAAACAGATGCAGAACAAATAGCAGCCCAGGATCTGGTAAGTAATTTGAAACTAGCCAGCCTTTGACCAGGCACTTAAGAAAAACATGAAAGAAAACTAGGATCTGGTAAGTACTTTGAAACTATCCAGCCTTTGATACACTTCCAATAGAAAACATATAAAAACTAAGGGAAACTTGAAGGCAACCTTTGGAGTAGAGACTAGCGGGCCGGGCTCACCACAAATACTCTCCTAGCTCTTCTTTACTTAGTTACTTTCAAGACAATCACAGAGATAACATAGAATGGCCTAAGATCTAGTAAGTACTTTGAAACTATCCAGCTTTTAACACATTCTAAGGGAAACAATCAAACAGCTATGTAAACAAGACTGGGACCAGGGCTCACCATATCTTCCTCAGTTCATCTTCACACAACATATACTGAAAGTAACATTCAAAAATAATATTCAGCTAAGACAATAACACGAGGGAACGCCAACATTCCTATGCTTAAACTGAATTAAATCATTTTCAAATAACACAGTTGGAAGAAAACATGTAAATAAAGATTTTTCAGCCAGAGAAGGTTACTGGTATACAGTAGGTCCCAATACTGTTTAAACTATTCTTTACAGAAGAATATGAAACATAATGAAAACAGAAAATAAATAACAAGTTACAATGAGAATAACATCACCGTCAACATAGACTAGGATCCCATAAATCAACTTGTATTGATGCTCCAAACCAGTTACAATCTTCGAGTCCAGTGTGTTAATTCATCTTTCTTTCACAACCTAACTTATCTGTCACAAGCAGAGCTCCAAGAGCCAGTGAATCATTATTTACAATCAGAAGCCTTCAGCTCAATTACATTACAATGCTTCAACAATTACATCAACAACCAACCCCTCACTCATCTTTTACTGAAGTATTTATAGAAGGATGAGGAGGTGAGATCTAATTAAAGATCTCAAATACAATTAATACAGAGTTGTTTTTTTCTTGGCCTTTGGGAGGCTCAATGAAGAAACTATACAGGTGTTTCACTGTATTAATTGGTTTACACTTATGAATTAAGCTCGGTGGGAGCTTTTGTTGACCTTTGAGGCTCTATGTGATGCTAGGATCACTTTGCCGACATCCTTTCATTAAATCCTGGCAGAAGTAACTCTTCAGCTGCGTTGAGGCAAAATATCTGATCCTGCTCAATAAATTATGTTCCTGATTGAATACTTTGAGGCACAGGTGGCGCTTTAGTCGCTGAGATGAATTAATTTTCTTTCATTTGTGGCGGTGGAGAGTTTTCCTGATAAAAAATTTTAGGTTTTCCTTTAGACTGTGTTTTAGATTGGGGATTAGGCTTTTGATAACTGTCTTAGCCATAATCCCCGCTAATCTGTCCATTAATTCTCTGTTCTGGTTCATTCAGGTCTTTGACACTGATAATATTTGACTGTGCCTGTTTCATGGTTTCTTGCTGTCGTGTCGGGCGGCGCAGGGTTTATAAGGCATCAATGCCTGAGAGAACATGGATGAAACGTGCATTCCAATCCTGCGGGTGATTTCTGTGGATGAATCTAAGATGGGAGGGTCGTCACCCTCCTTCCCTTAATCTTCTTTGGAAACCACGAACAAATGATTTAATCCCTGCAAAATGGGAAAACTCATTAAAAAATCCTACTTTTATAAGCTTAACTGCATCGGAAGGTGTGTGGAGGAGCGTGGCCGTCGGATGGCATCATCCGACGGTCAGGATAGATCGGGGGAGATTATAGAATAGGTGGAAGAGGATCAAATCTGAGCCGTCGATTGTGCGTGACCGACGGTCGGGAGCGGAGGTTTGAAAGTCAGCGGAGGGGAATCGTTGACTGGGCAACAGAATCGGGCGATTAAATATGGACCGTCGATCTGCAGATTAGATCGACGATGGAAATGCGATTTATGTTGTACGATAGCTTGGTTATCGAGCGGGCACTTTGGTTAACCATCGGACATCTTCGGCGATCGACAACCGTTGGATGAGTGGGCCCAAATCGGACGGCTGTGGTAAATTCCGCTGCATGCCCTGGCCCGAACGTTAATGCGCGAAGGATAACTTTAATGCGCGGGGACGGCGGTTTTGGAAAAGGTACAGGAGATGTGTGGCGGCAAGCGTATGTAATCGCTGCCGATTGGGAGAAAACACCTTTCGCCCCAAAGCGGTGCGAAAGATACCACGCGGTTTTGGGAAAACAGCGGATGGACAAGGGGGAGGGGGCTTATCGCATTGCAAATATTTGTGATGAGCACTTTAGATAAAACCACAATTTTTGCGATTTGTGATTTGCGATGGATCGCATCGCATATATTTGCGATGAGCACTTTAGATAAACCACAATTTTTGCGTTTTGCGATCTGCGATGAGCGCCTCCAGAGTTAGCGCTTGGTTTTTTATGGCAAAGGCATATGTGGGGAAGTGGTTAGGACTTAGCCCAAAGGGGCTTAAGTCCATGGTAAAGACTTGTATTTTTAATGCTTTTTTCATGGTTTTTAAATGGAGTTTGATGGTTTCGGAATTTTAAAAAAAAAAAAAAAATGGGTTTTTAACTATGGAAAAGTGATTTTCATAAATGGAAGACGAGGATCTATGAAAACAAGGGATTTTTTATGGATAAAAAGGGAAGAAAACGAAAGTTTGAAAAGGGGGAAAATGATGGTCTTTCAGCAGTCTTTTATCATGAATCAGCAGAATTAATGGGAACAGCAATGAGGATTTTGGACAGAGGCATGAGGCCTCAAAAGCCTTCAAGAGCCAACAACTTTTAGTGATAAAATTTGTTCCTTGGAGGCTCAAAAATTCTTAGCCACCTTTTGGTATAATAAAATATTATAGGTGGCTAACAGAATCTACAAG